>CM060486.1:2021841-2500803 GCA_030544225.1 Skeletonema marinoi | reverse complement strand
AGCGAAATGAATGTAGAAGGTAAGAGAATTGAAGACAGGAAAGTAGAGAGGAGTATCCATTAGATCTAGAGGTACTTACGGATTTGTTTTGCCATCGTTGTTGTTTGATTTCACCATCTTGTGTTATGTGTTTCGCTATCGTCGCTGTTGATTTATGAGACAGTGCTGAGGTGCACTATTGGGTCTTGCTTTGATCTTGCTTACTTAGCGCATGGGATCGCCACATGACTCAACTCCTTTGCGCCAAACTTGCCGAATGGTGGCGGAATATGCGTGCCTGACACAGGTACAAAAAGAGTTTTCCTCCAATCCAAACGCGCACGGGAGTCATTTTGGCGGGAGAAGCTGCAAGCACAAAGATCCAAGATGCTATCTCCGAAAGACCAGCCCAGGAAGGAGTGAGGGGGCCTGCTGGCTCCTATGCTACTCAAACCCAAGCACCAAACACAGCAAGTAGTTTGATATGTGGCAATCTACTATGCATCATTATTACCATCTAATTCAGCCATCATTTCTACTCTCTCCCTCAGATTATGTTCTTCCAACCTGCGCATAGTTTGTTCAAAAGCAAGTAGTTCCCGTGGAACTTGGAATTTATCAAGGCAATCCCTTGGCAAAGGCTTTAACAGATACAATCCATCACGTGTTCTTACCCTAGATAAGACAACATATACCCAATTTGCATTCTTGAAGTCCCAATCTACAACAACTAATTTGTCCTTGGACATTCCCTGAAGCTTGTGACCAGTCGTAGCATCGTTCATGATTAATGGGAGCTGCTGGATTTTAACTCCCTTTATTACATGCCTTGTCGACCCAAGCCCCGTTAAGTCGACTGTTACCTTCGCTGTAGATTTGGTCGGTAACACTTTTACACATTGCGCATTTTGTGCTGCAACAAGATCATGTTTCAGGCCAGCAAGCCTATCCGCATCGGCACCGGCACCGGTATTAGACATGATGTCATCATCTGGTATCATATCTGCCTCTAGTTCATGGATCGACTTCTTGATTGCAGCTATTTTGGCATTGTCAGGAAAGCGCTCAATTTCAACATACTCAACATGACGTGCATTGACTGTCAACACCTTATATCCTTCCCAATTCTTCCAAATTGGATTTGGTGCAGTTGACTTCAATTTGATGCTCTTGACTCGTGCAATGGTACCGTTGCCAATGTTGTGTGTCTTCAACATGTTGTTATTGTTGCACATAACATGCGCCCCATTATAAAGCTTCAAAGAAGGATCAACCTTCCTGCTTGTGCCCACAGTCACATCGGCATCGCCACAATGTTGGAGTATAGCATCTCTAACCACCGGGCTCACTCTTGTAACTCCATCATTTCCTGCAGTACTACTGCTCCCTATATCGGCTTCCACTATTATCGTGTGATCTGGTGGTAAATCATCCATGTCGACAGTAGGAAATCCGCCGCTTTGGATATGTTTGCTGAACATACCAGCCGAAATTGCATTACGTTGCTTGTTAAAGGGACACGCATACGTTATGTCAGAGTCAGGCTCCTCTTCTGGTAGCTCCACTCCATTTTGTCCTACCTCTCTCTCATTTATGTAATCTACATCTTGGACCGTGGGAATTCCTTGCCAGAAGTTTCTCATTACTCTTCCGTACTCCGGATCACCATCAAATCGATGGCTCTCTTCGAGAATGATTGCGCAGTTGATACTCCCCAGGAAGAGCCCATTCCTACTTTCATCATACAAGACTGAATCGTTCCTGGTTAGAACAGGTTTGAGCTGATGGAAATCTCCAGAGAACACTACCGACATTCCACCGAAGGGCTTGTCAGATACGCCTAATAAATTTTGGAGCCTTTTGTTGAGTTTGTCAATGCCTTCATTCGTAAAGAAGGAAATTTCATCAATAATCAACAACCTTACTTTCTTCCAACGCTCCCTCAATGCCAGCGAAATGTTCCTAATACGCCCATTAAGGAACGCTTCGTTATGGATTGTATTTCCACCAAATAGTGAAGCAGATGAGCCTGTTGTTGACGTGAAGAGAAACGTGACATCGTCCCATACTATTGAAGCTGCACGACAAAATTCGAAGCAATATCTCTGAGCAACTTTGATACATGTGGACTTGCCAGCGCCGGCAAAGCCTGTCAGAAACATGACCAGCTGATCTCGTCCCCCAAGTGCTCTCAAGCGTTGCATGATGCGTTGCGTTCGGGCATCGCCACCGAGTTGCAAGGTAGTTGTAGTCATTTTTGTATCTTCAAGCAAGTCAAGTAGAAGGGTTGAAGCGAGGATCTCATAAGCAATATATTGCTTCCGGTCTAATTGTGTACCTTCTTCTCTTGCCACTTTCAGTGCTACGCTTTGCAAAGTTGGTATATTAAGACTCTGTTCGGCTTGGTCATCAAAGATATTATCGCTTGCATGAGCGTCGAAATCCGCAGCAACATGCTCTCCTCCCTCATCACTCAAGGTTCGCGTATAGTCATCATAGTTCCCACCGACTATCGATCCTTCTATTATTTGTATCATTTGAGAGAAGGAAGTCCTAGCCCTGTATAATTGGTCCCCATCTGCGTTGGATGCCGAACGTTCCTCTTGAGGGATTGCAGTCACGGTGGTACCATTAGCATCTTCTCCTCCAACGAGCAAACTCTCTTGATGAGATATTCGCGCTCCTATCACACTGTCGTCAGATACACCTCCTCGTGCTATGATTGCATGGTTACTGCGTTGAGTTCGCTGTGTATTCTCACCGGCTACACCAAAATCGGCATTGACATCTCGGTCTTCTTCTTCATCAAAGTGAGCAAGATCAATAGCATTTGAATCATCCTCTCCATTCCGATTGCGTCGAGTAACATCATCGTCTTCCTCGTTCAACTGATAGACAGTACGTTTGGCGATTGGCTCGACAGCACTTCTCATTGTCTGGATTGCCTTTCTCTCATCAATATTATGCAGGATATCAATCCCATGTCTGTAGAAAGGAATAGTGTCGACTAACATCGATTCGGCGTCCATCGCACTGTCACTATCAATGCGAGTTTGTGCTAATATGGATTCAAATGTACTCCAATAATTGCCATTTTCACTCTGCAAATCCTCTAGTGAACGGAAAGGACAGAACAAGATCAAGCTCAACTTCGCATACCTCTCACGTCTCTGAATGACAGATGTTGATGGGCTGGCAGAGTCAATCTGCAAATCCTTGACAGAACAAAGTCCTTCCTCATCCGGCAATGATATCACGGGGATGCACATGTGCTTCCTCTCCTGAACATAAGAGAACTCGTGTCCAGGGTGTTCGGACCGAAACTTATATTTCTTCGAGTCGTTTTCTCCATCATCTTCTTCGTCATCGTCGTCACTGTCGTCTTCGTTGCCCTCCATGGCTTCATCATCTAAAGTAGACGATGACGCGTTTGTACTCTTCATTTGCTTGAATGATTTACACACCTTTTTATAGTTCGCATTGAACTCATAAAGGCTTATGTCACCAAGGTGGTCGGGTCTATGGATGTAATCGTCAACGCTTGAATCGGGCCAAAGCACTGTGGTGTTTTGAGTTTTGGAATGGTTCTTACGAATGCGGAAGTGCCCCTCCTTTCCATCCAATACGTCTTCCATTTGTCCCACCAGAACATTGGTGAATTGATGTGAGTATTCGAACCGCTGTTCTTTATTAATGAGCAGGTGTGCCATGGTCGCGCTGCAGATAGCTTTGTTCAAGTTGGCACACATTCCTGATAATAGCATTGAGAGCCCGTCCCCAAAATCTGGAACTCGTTCCGCTGGCTCTCTATTCTCCAACCTTGCATTTTCAGCTGCGGCTTGCTGCATGCGAAGCAATCGCTTTATGACTTGAGTCCCAATACGGATAAAACGCTCAATATCTTCTGACTGTGTATCCTTAAATGCATATGCAGATGCATAAAAGAGATGACATGGCTCACCCATCTGAACGTTTGTATTGCATGCAAATACAGCAGACGCCTCAACACTGTGAGTATTCATAAATTGAGATCCCATTGATCGCCTTGTCTCAATGAGGTAAGGAGTAGTTTCAAGTTGCACTGATTCATTCAATAAGTGCCACATCACAACATTCGATCTATCTTCAGCAACCTCATCAACATGTAATGTCGTTTCTTCACAATATGGCTTAGCTAGATTGAATCTGCACTCCGGTCCTTTCTTGAAGCAACCTGGACGATGTCCGAAATCGTGATCATCAAAGCGCCATCTCAATAGTATTCCACGAACCTGTGACGTATCATAAAATGAAGTAGATTCAACTGATGGAGAGAAGGACTCAAAATCATATGGGAACCTGTAGCAAGCGATATCTCTCCTATGAGAACTCATGTGAATTGTAACATCATAAGTCTCCTGCTTGCTTCCATGTCTGCCTCTGCCACGCGCTTGTAGTGGCGAAGGGACATCTGTACCAAATCGTTTGTGCTGAAAGTCTCGCCACATTCTCGGCAATTGATGATTCTGCCCTGGATTTTATCCTTCTCATGTTTGCTCCTCGTATCGCGAATTCGCTGTAGCTGCTCTTGCTCCAACGCACCACCAACATCAACATCGACGAATTTGTCATGGACTGTACATGGACCGATGTCAACATGTCCATCTCCATCTCCACCTACGTGCTCAGAGATACTACTGGCTACGCACTGCTCCATGGTAGCATTACCATTACTCTCACATTTGTTACAGCAGTCGTCGTCCACTGCCATCTCTTCATTCTTCAGATAGCTAGAACTCATAACAGAGTCAACATAATTGAGGAATGCCTTCCTTGCTGCTTCTTGATTTGATCCAAATAATTCCCTCCGCCAATGCATGAGCTCTTTTATCCAAAGAAGCCAATGTCCATGCAAGGTCTTTCTCACTGTGTATCATAATACAA
Source organism: Skeletonema marinoi (assembly GCA_030544225.1). NCBI lineage: Eukaryota > Bacillariophyta > Thalassiosirophyceae > Thalassiosirales > Thalassiosiraceae > Skeletonema > Skeletonema marinoi. The sequence continues at coordinate 2,495,901 of CM060486.1, read as the reverse complement.
GGCATTGTACAATGAACGGAATACGGTTAGCATGTCAAGTTAGAAATAGATATGATCCCAATACAAATCACAAGTCTTGAACTAAAACTCACTTTGTTCTTCATGTGCAACACAGAATGCCAGCAGAGTCCCAAATATTCCCTTGTCTCCTTTCTGCTTCTTACAGTCCCAGCCAAACAACTTCTTTAGTAGCGTCTGGATGATACTCTCGTACTCAAGAGCGCATGCTCCTGGGTACTTCAGGCGCGTATCTCTTCGTTCCTTGTAGTCTATCAAGCACACGTTGTCCGGATCATCAATTGACGGCTTTGTCATGGTCATTCCAGCATTAGCCCACACACGCACTCTGAATGAACACTCATCGCACGGAGAAATAGTGAAGAAGATATGCGCAGTGCCATAGCGATCAGTTAGAGCATACATAAGTCGCCGATTCGCTCTTGCTGCTGCTGCAGTATATCCAATAGATCGGCATGATGTTTCTGCTCGCCGTAAGAATTGAGCAGCAACACTATTGTCTTCAACATTCTTTGTAATGTTCTCGGCTGCACGTTTAATCTGTTGATCGGTTAGGGTAGAAATTGACTCTGCAAAGGTTAGGTCACCACCTAGACCAAGTGATCGACATGTAACGAGACCCGTCGTGAATGATCTTATTCGATTCATCATATGTAATACTACCAAGAGGAAATCCCCTCTCATAAATTGCTTCAATGATAGACGCGTGTAATGTTGGAGAGCAACCTCTTTTGATACCGCGGTCGGTCGTCGTTGTGTGGGACCACCTAAGCCGAAAGGAAATTGGATCGGAAATACATTCTCTAACATCAATTCTATAGCATTGGTGTAATTGCCACCACGAACAAGAAGGAGAGGTGATGATCGGTTCATCATAGATAGTGTAAACTCTTGAGGGCTTCTATTCGTGCCCATATTTTCGGAAGGATCGTTTGAAGTGGTGAATGTGTACGTGCTGCCTTGATACTCTTGCTCTACGCCTGGATTCTGCGTATCGTCCGTATTGTTATCGTTTGCGTCATCCTCCAAAATTGTAGGTGTTGGGCACTCCTCAGGAGGTGTCAGATCGGTGTAAGCAGGATGTCCTGAAGCTCGTATTAACCATGTCATCATGTCAACATAAAGTGCAGTATCAAGGATTGCTCTGTTGCGTATAATGGTGCGTTGCTCCGGAGTAAATCTACCACACAAGACAGTTAGCAGATGATCGTTTGCCCCAGTGGATCGGTAAAGATTTATTGCTGAGGCCAAGTGATTCTGATTCATCTCGAAGAAATTTATGCTGCCCATTAATGACTTCTGTGCTCCTCCTGTGTAAGCAAAGACATATCCATATGCCCGTTGTGTTGATAATGCTGCACAGAAGAGGTCATGAAATTTTTCTTTGAATTCGTCAGAATCCAAATCTAGACCTATTCTTCTTGGCTCAACCTCACCTGGAATCTGTATGACAGATGGGAAATGGCCAATGACAAATCCATTGGCTATAGCATACTTGGGAGGTTTGAAGCCTTTCTTCTTCGCTTTTGATGGCTGCATGCCAGAGTTACAAGATTGACAGCACTCAAAGTTGTCGCCTTCGCGATATGCTCTAGGAGATAAAAGGAGGCCGTCTAGTCCTTCCACTGAATATTGCTCCACCAACAGGGGATGCAAAGGTTTGCGATAGAATTCTTCATACGCAACTACACTTATGCGATGTCGATTTTCCTCAAGTCTTTCTGTTGATGTATTGCACACCTTCTCTTCACCAATGATTACTCTATCACACACAACACATACTGTAGCCTGGTGTGTTCCATTTGGCCTCTTGGTACGTGTTGCTTGCTTTATCGCTTTCATGACAAGCGATTTCTTAAAGTTCTCATCCGGTGGATTCAGTGTATGAAAGCAATTATCATTGAAGACACTATCACGAGTATCATCTACTGATCTTTTCCGCCTGTGTGCTTCTCTATCCTGACGCCTTCCATCGTCTCGTTCCTCTTGCGATTGCTGTGCTCTTGTTCGCTTTCGTGAAGCAGTGTCTGCATCGTGTGTCGATCTACGTACCTCTGGCGATTGTTGTGCTCTTTTTCGCTTTCGTGCAGCAGTGTCTGCATCCTGTGTCGATCTACGTTCATCTAGCGATTGCTGTGCTCTTGTTCGCTTTCGTGCAGCAGTGTTGGCATCCTGTGTCGATCTACGTTCATCTAGCGATTGCTGTGCTCTTGTTCGCTTTCGTGCAGCAGTGTTGGCATCCTGTGTCGATCTACGTTCCTCCGGCGATTGTTGTGCACGTGCACGTCTCTTTCTCTCTCGTTCAATGGCCTTTTGGAGTGTATTGTGTCGTTGTTGTTGTTCAGCAGATGTCTCACCATGGCGTCGTTCAATATAATTGACACCAAATGTAACACATCTTGTTTTGATTGTATTATCCCTTCGAACATCAGCAAGCGATTCTTCGTCCATTTCCATGCTGGTATTACACAGTGTTCTCCATGCTTCCTTTTGAAGGAAGACGGCAACGATTGCATCGACATGGTGGCGGGTGGTGATGGGTTTTATGCCATTTTGTTAGTTTGAGGTCTAAACCGCGCCAAAAAAAAAGAGGTTTGATTTTCTGGACGGACGGACAGACAGACAGAAAGGAATTTCTGGGAATTCTGGGTTAAGCTCTGCTTCGCTCGACTCGATTTAAATTTTGATTTTCCTACAACTCTACACTTACATGGACAAGCTCAAACGAAGCTTGGATTAGATGTAAGAAGGTGGGCAAGAGACAGCGTAGACTCCAGTCGAGTTCCATTCTGGATCTAATACTCATTAATTCTACTCTGTTATCTACGAATCAACACATAATAAATCTGTACTTGCACATCATATTCACAAACAAACAAGTATCATTTAATTCGGTCCATACTTCTTCGCCGGCTTCTTCCTTACGGACCTCCTGACACTCACGGGCTGAGCCTGAGCCCTCTTCTCATTAGGGGTAGGAGTAGGGGCAGGAGTAGGATCACTCTTCTTCTTGGGAGTCATAAGAGCTTCAATTGCGCGCTCGAGAATGTCAATCCTTTGACCGTGGATGTCGATCCTTTCACCGTTGCGCTCGAGAAGGTCAATCCTTTGACCATGAATGTCTATCCTATCGTGGGCCTTTCCAATTCCGATCGTGTTTTGGTCAATCCAAGCTTTGTGCTGCACTTGTCCAGCGATACGTTCTACGCGCTCAGCATCTAGAGGCTCTAGCGACAGCATCTAGGCTGCTAGCGGAAGTATTGGCGACAGCTACATGGTGATAATGATAATCATACGTTTTGTGTGTCGAAAGAGCACCCTTTCTTTTGTTATAGGCGAGAAATAACTTTATAGCAATCAAGAAAGTATACATTATCTAATGCATTTTCTATTTACTTTAACACACATCTACACATTGAACATTGCACTTCAACCTCTCAAAAGTAATACACAACAAACAGCTGCAACCCATCTGCACCGCTTACACTTCACTCCTACGAGCCGATATCCTTGAGGACCTTCTCAAAGGAGTAGATTTCTTTGCGCTTGAGGTTGTGTTCTTTGCGGTAGACTTTGTCATCTTCTTTACTGCATCTTCAAGAAGAACTCGCTCTGTTTTAGCAATGTCAAGGGAATAACTAATGTCGAGCTTCAAACGTGCTTGTCCAACCTCTTGTTTAGCAATGTCGAGCTGCAAACGTTCTTGTCCAACCTCTTGTTTAGCAAGTCCAAGCTTTAACTCACTAATATCAACTTTGCTCTTATTGATCATTTCATGAGTTTCCACAAAGTCCTCCTTCTGCTTAATTTCTATTGCAGCCATTCGTGTGTCCTTCTGAAGGTTCCCTTCGGCCGTCTTAACTTCCAATTCATTAATTCGCTCGACCGTCTTAACTTCGAATGCATCCATTCGCTCGGCCTGATCAAGCAGCTGATTCTGAAACGAGGTAGCAGTGGCGGTGGCGGTGGCAGTGGAGGCCTTGGCAAGCCGTTTATCGCTCTCAGTGAGCGCATGTCTCATCTTCGACTTGAGTGTTTCCCTTCCATTCTTCCGCTGCCTCTTGCCATCTTTGGTATCGGGGAAGTCGTCGACTAGGTTCGCAAATCGTCTACCAAGCAAGTCTGAAAATGCCTTCGATTCCATACTAAAGAGGACGCGACGCCTCTCATTCAATCCTGTCCGTGAATCCACAGGGCCACAGTTGAGATACATTTCATGGTCAGGATTATTCCTGGCATGCAACGTTCCTTCTCTCCAGACGTCTCTTCCTAGTTGTTGACGCGTGAACCATCTTCCTCCGGGCTCCATATCATGGTCGGGGTTCGCCATGGTTGTTTGTTGTTGTTGTTGTTACCGAAATGAGCACCTCGCTCCTGACAAGAGCTCCCTCTGCTCTGACGAGAGAGGAGAAAGTCGTTGAGCGAGAGAGGAGAAAGTCGTTGAAACAAGAAGTCGTACCTACGATACACCAGAACCCCTCTACTACCGTCTACGCTCCCAGCCCTGCAACAACACAACCGGACTCAGCCACGAAAGAGACAGGGCAGCTAGTCGACTACAGTTACATACCATGACGATTCAATGTTCAGCAACTCTTGGCGTGTAGTTTAGCTGACGCGATAAGTATTTCTTTCAATAATCGTCATAATCATAATCGAAGTCATCAAACAAGTCGCATTAGAATGCCTCTCAGCAATTGACGACAAAAGCTCTTCATCTTCACCTTCCTTTAATGCTGTTATTGTTGCATCGTCGATGCCTGCATTCATGGCTATATCGATTGACAATGTTGTACCAGCTATCTTCGCGTAAACTTTGGCAGCTGCGAGGGCATCAATCGCTCCATTGTCAAGAAAGCATTGACACATCCCAATCAATATTTGCAGCCTAGTAGGAGTACTACTCTTTGCTACACGGGAACAACGGGGTTCTGAAAGGGTTCTAAGGGGAGCACAAAAGGTAGCATAAATAATATAACAGATTTTGGCATAAATAGTAAGTAGAGATCAACTTTTGCTACATAAATCTCATGACACTTGAGCGATATGCCACATCCGGAGATGAATGGATAACATCCACATCACGAAACATGACAATCTCCTTTCCTTGTTCAAATTGTGGCCTCACGATGTACTCATCATCAATTTTCAGTCCTGAGTAGACGACTGGATCGTCTAACGCATGTTCTTTGGATGACACCTTTTCATACTTTAGCTTGACTGCATGACTGAACACACCTACACCAGAATAATTATCCTCTTTTGGAAATCCAAGAAGCACAGTCTTTGTATCTCCGCCTCTTGATCGTCCAGTATCTTGATGCCAAGAATGAGGAATGCGACGATTCATTACACCAACAATATCAATCCAGTGATAGCTAGGCTCTGATCCACACAGAGACCCGATTGCTTCCATAAACTCATCTCCTGTTGGAGACTGTTCTCCAAGATGATGCTTCAAAACCTCTGTCAACTTCTTCATACGTAGTGTTTCATCTCTGCAAGTCCAAGATCCTTGCAAACTAGAATCTGGAAGCAACAAAATCTTTCGAGCCTTTTCGGGCAGGTTTTCGTAGGCAGGTGTAGAGTCAAAGATATCCTCTCGCATTGAGTTTCTCAGGTCATCACGAAATTTACCATCTGTACAGAACTGATGACTAAAACCGAGATCGGCAATGTTTGGAAACAATTCATCAAGACTAAAATACACAAGATGTGTGCCATCAGGTATAATTGTCGCTTGTTCGGTATCATCGTCTTCAAATGTATATACTGGGGCGTCATCGTTGGCAAGCTGCTCTTTCACTGCGAGGTTATTGTCAAGGAATGGTCTCGCCTCCTCTTTCGTGTGGTCAAATTGGTGAGGTGCTCGTTTTATTGGTTTTGGACTAGAAGAAGAGGATGGATTTCTACGTGTCCTGTTTGGGGGAGGTCTCCTCGTTCGAGACGATGCATCCCGGGCAGCAAAGCCACTAGCCGAAGGGATGACAGCGGAGTATGCGAATATTGAGATGGCTGCTAATGAGAATGAATGCATGATATGTAGTGGAGAATGCGCCATGCCATGGATAGGAGAGGCGCCGACCGATAGCGATGACGGATGTGTGTTAGCCCGTCTATTAAAAACCTTTTCGATGTTGTTGGGGGTTTGAGGGGGCCTGTAGAATGCCCCGTCAGAAAGGCTTCCAGCTCATCACTCACCGCTTTCGCCTTCACCTCAACATGAAGATTGACGCACTCAACTACAAGGGGATCGCTCGAACTATACCCCCCGGGGGGTATAAGAATTTTGGCTAGGCTGAGTTTTAGGGGGGTATAAGTCGAAGTTGTCACCTAGCTTTCCACTAGTATCTTGAAGAGGGGGGTATAAGAATTTCAGCTAGGCTGAGATTTCGATGGGGGGTATAGGCAAGTTTGGGGGGTATAGTTCGAGCGATCCCCTTGTATCATCATAACAACCTGAGTTTCAATAGCACCAGTAGGTACCAGCGAAACCAGATCCATCATGAAGTTCTATTGTTTAGCCAGCATAATATCAGCAGCCACGGCATTTGCGCCGACATCATTCCGTGCTGCTGTTGCCCCTCACGCAACAACCTCTTTGACCTCTAGTTATGAAGCAGTAAAATGTGTCAACAACCAAAGAACATCTGCCCTGCTAATGTCAGACGTTGAAACAGAAGCAAGCGAAGATATTTCATCACCTGATTATGACCTATTGGGTCGCCCTGCTCGCCCAGGTCGACCACTCAAGATTGCAATCGCTGGAGGTGGTGTAGGTGGATTGACAACTGCGCTCTGCATGCTCAAGAAAGGGTTCGATGTCACAGTCTATGAAAAAACTGCCGCATTTGCTCGTTTTGGAGGTCCCATCCAATTCGCATCTAATGCTCTTTCTGTCATTAAAGAAATTGACGAGGAATTGTTCGAACGTGTCATGGACAAATTTACCTTTACTGGAACCAGAACTTGTGGTATCAAAGATGGATTGCGTGCCGATGGATCATTTAGGATGACCAACGATTCTTTGGATTACTTGTGGAATGCCGATGCTCCAGCTGATTGGTTTGTAAAGTTCCCATTGAAGGAATGTGCTGATTTGTTCGGGCTTCCATACACTGGTGTCATTGACAGGCCTGATTTGCAAGAGATTTTGATTGATGAATGCAGGAAGATCAAGCCAGATTTCATTTCAAATGGAAACCCTGTGACCGGATATGTGTCAAAAGGCAAAGGAAACGGTGTCACTGTCAACCTTGCGGATGGCAGTGAGGTAGAAGCTGATATTCTTGTCGGATCTGATGGTATTTGGAGTGCAGTAAGGGCTCAAATGTATGGCGAGGAAATCAAGAAAAGCGAAAAGGCTGCATTGAAGCGTCAAGGATGCAAGTACTCCGGATACACTGTCTTTGCAGGAGAGACCATCCTCAAGACTGACGATTATTATGAAACTGGCTACAAAGTGTACATCGGCCCAAAGCGCTACTTTGTCACATCTGATGTCGGCGACGGTAGAATCCAATGGTATGCCTTCTTCGCCTTGCCACCCGGAACAAAGAAAGCACCTAGTGGTTGGGGAGGAACTGAGCGCACAGATCAAGCTGACCCCGAGGAAAATCTTGTTGATTATATCAAGTCACTTCATGAAGGTTGGTCTGATGAAGTTATGACTGTTTTGGATTCAACTCCACCTGAAAGTGTGGAGCAACGTGACTTGTACGACCGCTCTCCCGAGTTGTTGAGAAGCTGGGCTGATGGAAATGTCGTTCTTATCGGAGATGCCGTTCACCCAATGATGCCAAATCTTGGCCAAGGTGGCTGCCAAGCAATCGAGGATGCCTTTGTACTTTCTGAGACTTTGGAGCTGGTGAAATCTACAGATAAGTTGGAAGGTGCTCTCCAAGACTTTTACAAAAAGCGCATTGTCCGTGTCAGTATTGTGCAGTTCCTCAGTAGGCTGGCAAGTGATTTGATCATCAATGCATTCGACACACCATGGAGTCCTCATGATGACCTTGGAAAGACATGGAAGAGTTACCTCACTTTCTTCTGGAAGCCATTGCTACAGTATGCCATCTTCCCTGGCCAGTTCGCCTATTTGTATTCCTACCACCCAACAGGAAATATGGGAGATCTCCCTGCTGCACTCCAGGCTAAGTGGAAGAAGCAGCACGAAGAAGATGCAGAGAAAGCATTTGCTGCGGCATCAGAAGACGGGTACCAAGCAGTTGCGGCTCCTTCCTTCTTCAAAATTGCGGAACAACCAGAGACTGTCATGGCCATGAAGAAGAATTAAATTGCTATTACAGAGGGAGAACTGTCGACATTTGGGGAGATTTGACACGTTGGCTAAAGTATGGTAATCTAACAAACATTATGCAACAAGTGGCAAGATACAAACTACTTTTTGCTGCTTTCATTCTCTGTCAGATCCTGCATTCTTTGCTTCGAACCTAGCAAGAGCTGCCATTCGTGCCTTCTCCCTACGATCAGTTAAGGTGTCATCTTTCTTCTTGCCACCTCCTCGCCACGAGCCCAACAACGGTACTCTTGAACCTGAATCTTGTGAACCCAAAGTAACACCCGAGCCAGAGAATGCTGGTGTTGAAATACTATCGTTCTTTTTGTCTCTTCCATACACTTGAAAGCCTCCACCAGATCCACCACCGCCGCCACCATTTGGACCTACTGGGCTCTCCTCAAGTAGTTTCTTTGGCAATAGACACGAGCAACATTGTCCAATATTTGCAAGTCTGTTGACATGTCCAGGAATCGTGCGACGAAGCAGTCTCCAAACCAGTGCATTTGCAAAGTGATTGCAATTGCGTTTAATTAGATTGTATCTATCAGGACCAAAGTCTTCCCGTAGATCTGATATTGCACTTGAAACCTCTGCACTCCCTCCTTCAAAAGAGCCTAATTCTATACTCTCTCTAAATTTTGCTCCTGGTGCTTCTTTGGGTGTTGAGTCAAACACTCCTCCTCCAGAAGCGAAGGAATATTCTTTTCCCAAGATTTCAACACCGCTGTGATGTAGTCCCATGCCAATAGAATAAAGATATTCGTTAGCTGGGGACAAGTCGTACACATTCAATAGCACCACCGTTCCCTAACATAAATAGAACGCAATCAGAATAGATATACGAAGTGAGCAAAAGATATCTAAACTACACCAAACTTTCACCGACAAAGATATATCACCACGACGCCCTCACCATTCGGGTGCGACCACCTTCGTAACCACGGCCACCAGACATGTTGCTATTTCACGACAGTAGTATTCCAATAAGTCGTATGGAGTGAGATTGCTGCTCACAGTATCAACTAATATTAACAGCAACAGAAGCTGAACGTAAATTTTGTCAAGAGCAAACGTATCTGTTGCTTTGGATTAACCCCTCGTAATGAGTGAAAAATAATACCTCTGTAATGTATCAATATAAAATGTCACCTTTCAATTATTGGAAATAAATACTCACTAATCAGTAGAGAGTCGACCCAAATATTCACCCTGGTGAAGATGAAATGCTGCAACCTGCAACCTGCAACCTCAATCAGACAGCAATAATCCGACCCGCTCTAATCAACTACTGAAGTGCTGCCGACCGAAGGAAGACGCTGCTTGGCTTTCATTATATCGCACTTCTGGGAGCTACGATATTTCAGACTTGCGATCGTCGTGCCGATGTGAGAGACTGATAGAAGCAAACCAATTTCAGAAGCAAAAAGGTCACGATCTACTCCACAATTCTAATTTAAGCCAGCGCTGCTGTTCATAACAACATGAATAGTGGGGTCGTAGAGTCGTCGTCACGTCCGAGCCGATGGGACGCTCTACGCAGTGAGAAGGATGCTCAATCATCAGTATCAGGATCATCGCGGTTATCAAACTCTACAGGCCGCAGACGGAGATTGAATGCACCACTAAATCACATGAACGGATCAACCTCCTCGTTTTCTAATAATAGCAATCAATCTTCGGCAAGTTGGAGGAGACGTCATCAAACCAATAATCCTTCGAGTTTAAATAGTCGAACACCAAGATCAGCTGAAGATGATGCAATCAGAAAAGCTATTGATAACCTACGAGCAGCAATCGACAATGAAAATGACAAGAGCAATGCAGAATCCATTGCAGAGTTGAACATTGCCCTTTTTGGCACATCTGATCCCATCTTCTTCAAGAGTCTGCTGCAAACAAACGAAACGAATCCTAAAATACCTCTAGCCAAAGTTTCAAATGACATGAAGTGGGAAGCAGCATACTCGCTCTTGCAATTATTATCATCACAATCAACAATGCACAAACGTATACACAATCAATTCATTCTTTGCATAGCTAGAACTGCATCAGCATGTCTTCATTTGTTAGCATCGCAACATAATGGTTTAGGCTCGATAGGCTCAAGTTCAATGTCAGATCTACGACTGAGTGAATGCATCACAATTCTATTAGACGTATTGCATTTGGAAGATAATGGCTCAACAACAATGAATGGTTGTAATGATCTACTATGCAAATCAAATCTATTTCAATGCATTGCAAAGCTGTTGACAGTATCAATTGTCCATGGTAAGACTAGTAAGAACACGAAAGACGGACGAGGGCCACTGTGTACATGGGGAACTGAAAAGGCTGTGACTCTAATCATCAAAGATAGTGTACTTCCTTTTTTAGAGGGATTGATGTCTAGTACTGACGACGCGCTGTCAGGATCAATGAAATCTACACATTCTCATGGGGCAGTCGAGTGTATTTATTTACTCTTACTGGGCACAAATGATCGTGATCCGACATCAGCAACAATAGCCCAACCAAAAGCATTTCAGGCATCCAAACATGCTGCTTCCATGCTCTCTGCCCTTGTCGTGGATGTAATGCCTGATGGGAAGGAAACTCAACGGATCAATCCTCTACGGCTACGAATATTGAGGGCTGTGAATGCATGTTGGAGATGGTCTTGTGAAAATGTTCATCAGAGCATGAAAGATCCAAATATACATACAGCAGAACTTGAAATGTCACTCCGATGTATGACTGTAACATTGATTACAATGCATGCTTTGGAAAGAGGCAAAGTTCAAAATAGACAAAGTCGTGGTGACACTTCAGAAATGGACGTGTCAGCAATCGCTCGGGACATCAAGACTTTGCTCGCCATTGAAGAATTGAACTGCTTCCAGCCACAAATCCTTCGTCTATTGACATCACTCTGCTTGGCATATCCTGTTTCAACTGCGAATCAATGGCACCTGTTTCTTGACAAGACTGGTTCTGCTCAGCCATTTCTGTTATCAGTCGTGGAAGAGGGTACATTGGCACTGAGACGCAAAGATTTTACTACTACATCTTGGATTCTTTTGCCTGATGCAGTGCAAACCGTTTCGGCGCTCATATCTTCAATTCCTTTTACCAATTGGATTGGTGGCGATGGAAGACCATCCACGAGGATGAATGGGGGCAACTTTGCATGTCGCGTCCGAAATGCAATGATAACGCTGATGACCAGTTTGACGAACCTATTCACTGCAGTAAAGGACAACATTTCTGAAGGGGGTTCTTTTTCCGACGAATCCCATTTTGAGTTGATAATGATGCAATCTTCGTTAGTCGCAGGCAAGCTATGCATTTTGCTACCATTCAATGACAATAACAACGCATTTCTGGCACCGGCAATGAAAGTCGTTCAATGCGCAGGCGACATTTTTGTTTTGTCAGCAAGAGCCCTGGAATCTAAACGAGGCGATCATAACTTGCTATCAAGCTCAATGGTTCATTTCAGTCATGTCATTACAGCGATCAACGACGGGGGTGCATCTATCTCAGTTCCTGTCAAGCACTGGCTATCCGATGCATCTTCGTATGACTTTATTGGCATCTTACTGAATGATTCTTATTCAGAGCCAACTTTGTCATCTTCGTCCAAATGCAAATTGGAAATGCTCACGAGCATTGCAAAATCAGCACCGTGGTCAATTACTAGAGAGCCATTCAATCTTGCCTCATTCCGTGAAGTATGTGCTAATCTATGCAGCGTCCAAAATGACACCTCGCGCAGACTTCTTGGAGTTAAGTTGATCGAGGCCTTTATTGTAGGAAGGAAAGCATATGTGATTGAATGTACATCGGAGAGGATCCAGCACAACATGGAGCTGGCAGTCGTTCCAGAATCATTTTGTCATCTCTTGCAATCAGCACTAAGAGACCAATCTTCAGCAGTGAGAATTTGTGCTGTGACATCATTCGGCTCGTTGCTCGTGACAGATTGGGTAGTATTGTTGTCGCATGGTTCTTTCATTGGCAGTGCATCCTCACTTGACTGGACTCGCATAGACTCAATACTCAGCATGTGCACTCCCAATGGAGAAAGAAGTGGAAACGTACGTGCTGCAGGATGCAAAGCAGTGGGTGATATTTGCACTGTTTGCGTTGGTAGTCTACTCAGCGAGGAAGGGTTGGAAAAGGCGGTTCCATTTTCTGACGACTTTGTGGTTGCCATTTCTACAAAAGTATGTAGCGAAATGGAGAAGGCTCTCAACGACAAAACTGTATCCGTGCGAAGCATGGCTCTTTTTGCCATAGGAAACACCTCATTGGCGCTGAAGGATCGTTGCGCCTTCCTCTCAATGCATCGCATGCTTCCGTTGGTATACGCATGTATGAAAGATAAGGATGACAAGGTCGTTGGCAATGCAATCAGAACAATTGGTCACGTGTCATACTTCGTATACACACCAGAATTTCTGTCAAATGAGGGTGGCAGCGTCTCAGATGATCTCAAATTGTACGGCAGTTTGCTTTCTAACTTGACTGGGAAAGTTCACGACGTTCTCTGCGATGCAACCGGTGAGACTTCTCGAGAATTAACTTGGAAACAAAGAAACAGTGCAAAAAAGCACGCATGGGGAGCCGCGACAACAATTGGGATGCTACTCGGCCACAGCCATCTTCTGTCACATTTCGACGACTCGCTTGTCGAGTCTGCTCTGTTGCAACTCTTTCGTTGCATACAATTACATGCCTTCATCAACGAGAAAGTATTTGCAGCTGCGGTGAATGCATTGGCTGCACTACCAGCTTCACTGTGGCAATATATCTCTACGACAAATTCCAATGTTACTGCATGCGGTTTAGCCACCTTCTTCAACTTTCTTGAGTTGCCCCAAAGGAAGGCAGCTTCTTTGTACCAAGCCAATGTCGAAAGACTAGCGAAATCGCTCATTTTGATAGCAAACAAAAGAGACTTCTGTCAAATGTTTTTACTTCGAGAAAGTCTTCCATTTTCAATTGATTTCTGTTATCAATGGCTGATATCATGTGATGTGCAATCTTCAACACTCGAACAAGTTGTAGATGCTGTCACCAGCCAGGAAGTGGAGCACGTCATTGACGTTTCAGACATTCAAATCTTTTTGAGCCGTACTACTCAACACAATCAACTAGTGCAGCAACTAGTGCAGGAGGATGAATCAACGCAGCCTGCCACTAGCGATGACGAAGATGAGCTATAGTCAATTTCATAATCATTTATTTTAATCCCTCCACATGCTTCTGCACTGCTTTCGCTATGTACTCTGGCGAAGGGAATTCTTTGCTCGAACCAACAATGGTATCTTGTCCATCAGATGCTTCTACGAAACCATCTCCATACACGTCAACATATATGGCCCATTTCGAGGGGAAACGCCTCATGACAACTGCCTTGAGACCATTACCATCATCGCCACTGTTTCTTGAGCGTGCAATCAACGGCATCATTGCATACACCAAAACAGCACTCGATAACTCTGCTGGTAATACTTCCATGCGAGAGTTGACAATGATGACTGTGCGTGTTTGTCCATATCTTGCCAATATTCGTCTTATAGCAATAACATCAGTTGTGTCATACGGAGACAAGATAATCAAAGCGTCCTCAGGTTCTGTACCTGTTGTTGACAGGATTGCGTTTTCATCAGCTGCAGCAATTACTTGATCGAACATGTCTGGTCCAGATGAAATGTCTGTTTTACCAATCATACTCCAAAGTCGATGTGATGACTGTGTTTTGCCAGCAATTGTCTTTGTTATTGCTTCAGAAGACTTTGGTTTGGTTGCAGACTCTACCTTTTCGACAGGTGTGTCCCAAGAATCCATAAGCTTCGCCCGAAAGTCATCAACCTTTTCATCTCCCACATCTCCCCATAAATCATCATCGCCTGCTGCTGAGTTTTCAGTGTCTATATCATCATCAATCACTTCTTCATCTATTGTTGTTGCTCCTTCATCCCTTTGTAACCTAACGCGTTCAATCTCAGCCCGCTCTTTCTCATTCCTAACCAGCACCAAACTCTTCCGAATCAAATTCTTCTCCCTCAACTTATCCGACAAGTACGCACAAAAGTCACTCGCCGCCATGATATCATACAACTTCGGTCCCTCAGTAACATCATACGAAGGAAGACGCAAATCAATCATGACGACATTGTGATTCTTTGCCATGGCATTCGCTACAGAATCCGCTGCAGCTTCCGCGGCCTTTTCTGCGGAAGTTGGTACTACTCCCATGGTCTTGTCGTTCCAAGATGATTCTAGCATTGTTCGCATGGCGTTTAGTCGTGGGTCTTGGGAGGATGGATCTGTGTCGTCTAGGCTCCAGTTGTCTTCATCGTTGTTATCGGGGGTGGAAGAAAGGAAGCGGACTGTGTTGGTTTTTGTGGAGAAGTTGAAACGATGATGACGTGATGTTATTGGCCGACTGACACCAGTCATCCAGGCCGACGCGAATAGGCAGCCATTTGCGAGTACAACCGCCCAAATTGTACTGCACAAGAGTGCGATAGGAGGCGTTATAACGCCCATGGTGCGGCGACGCTTCTTCAAGTTTGTGAGTTGTGATTTGTTTTTGAGAGGGCGAGTGTGACGTGGGCCGTGGGCTTCCTGCACACATTGATCGCTTTTCGATTTCCATTTCCGCCGCGTCCGCTGTTGCAACCGCAACCACTGTCTCCATCACAAACTATTGATCAGCAGCGCAGCAAGCTTCTTGTCATCGGTACGGCTGTTAACTATGGCTATGGTGTTTGGCAAGGAAATGGGCAGAGTAGGTAAGCACTATGGTAGGTCTGCTGTGAATTTTTCTAGTTTAGTATTAGTATTCCAATGTCTGTTACGGTCCTGGAAAGTTTGTCCAGGATGGGTTGCTCCTTACATCGCTTCATTCTGCCTCGAAGATGATTAGCTTTAGTGGAATGCTGGGTCTGAAGTCCCTATTCATGTTCTCGGCCTCAGCACCCTGACAGGACAACATACACCCGGTTCGCACACTTTAGTCCCACTTATTCACGATGAGTGTATTCTTGTTCTTGGACATCCCCTGCAGCTTATGCTCAGTTGTCGCAATGTTGGAGCTCACTGGTATCTGCGTCATAGCCACATTCCCGATCAAGATCCGTATGTCGTTGGCCACGTCTTGGAATTCACAAGCACAAGCCTTCATACTCACATCCTTCAGTGTTCAGTACGGCAATCGTCAACCTCGTTAAACTCTTTCAAGAGAACTTCAGCTTGTTCCAACGTATCCTTCACACTTGTAAACTACTTCTTCACAGATTCAACTGCTCCTCCTTCTTGTTGCTCAAAATGACATGAATCGAGTCACAACAAATTTCTGAAAATCCCAACTACTGGACACTCCCAGCTACAAAAATTATCTTGCGGAGGAGGAGGAGGAGAATAACCACCGCTGCTGATTTTCGAGCCATCCACCCCCAACTCACCTCCACTTTGAAGCAGCTCTAATCTTCTACCGAAGCTTGGACATCACCACAAGATCACTAACCCACCCTACTTATTCTCTCTCCATCTCAATATCATCTCAAGCATGGCAGACCACGGCGGCATAGGACTATTCGGCGACGACGAGGAGCAAGAACAACACTACAACGATGCGGCTGACTTGGACGATATTTTGGGCCTAGACGATGAAGATGCCGTTGATACAATGCAGCCTGCTGATCCGGAGGGATCATTATTAATGCGGTTTTGCCCGCATGATTCTTCCATGCTTTATCCCAAGGTGAGAGTAGTAATGGTGACATGACATCGTTTGAATGTTGTGCCGATGTACACATCATGTGCACATGATTTATTTATGCATATAATTCACTCCTGTTTCCATCTCTCACCAAATAAATAATACCATCAACCCCCCAACAGGAAAATCGATCAGAACGCAAACTTCAATACGCATGCCGCCTCTGCCGCTACACCGAAGCAGCCAACGGTCAACTAATCTACAAAAACGTACTAAAAAAAGAAGTAGGGAATGTCCTACACACCGTCCCATCCGCGGTAAGCGATGATCCAACCCTCCCCCGTAGTCAAAAGGCTCATTGTGGAAAGTGTGGGCATAATGAAGCAGTGTTTTTTCAGAGTGATACGAGTGATGTGAGGAATGATACTTTGGCGTTGATTTTTGTTTGTTGTAGTTGTGATTATAAGTGGGTTGCTTAGATGATTGAACGATGCAACAACGAAACTGATAAAACAAAAATGATACGACAGGGGGATGGTTGGCGAACACATTTCATGTATAATAGAACAATACTGGCATTTCAGGAGATAGATGAGTGAAGGAGCAAATGATGAATACAATGATGGCATTGGGGAAAAGGTCCTCTCTAGATGAGTTGACAAATTTAATCTAATCAAATGCCCATCTCATCTTCTCTTCATTGCTTCTTTGAGAATCTTCCTTTAGCTTTCGTTGCCGCACCCAAGATCCTTTTCACAAGTAGCTTCGGTACAGCACAGGCAACATGTCCAATTAAGGCGTCAATGACCTCGTAACTTTCGAAGGTGTCTTCAAACTTTTCGAGTGTGGCCAGAAACTCACGTTTTGATTCTATCGTGCGAGGTAACTCTTGTTGGAGCTCATGTTCTTTGTCTTCTCGATCATCAAGCGATGGTGACCCCTCTGCTTCATGTTGGTCGCTACCATCTTCTGATGTCGTTTCAATCTCAATTGTTGCATGTTCTTTTTCATCTGATTCTGGCTCTTCTGGTGGCATTGCTGAATCATCAATATTTATAACAGGCTGCTCGTCACTAGCCGAGACTTCTTCCACATACACAATTTCACTTTCATTTTCTTCAGCTGCTTCCTCTGATGGCGTAATTACTAGCTCAGGTTGCTCGTCATTGTCAGAATCTTCCACTGTTATCTCAACCTCAGCCAAATCGGTATCTGCTAGTTCATTTGCATCTGATTCGTCGACTAATCCTTCATTGACCGAAGGATCCAGTGTACTAATTGTATCCAAGTTCTCATCAGTTTTCACCGACAACGCTTGTATAGTCTCACTTTCAGCTAATTCCTCTGGTGGTGACGAGTACTCCTCTGCTTCTAGTTCGCTACTGTCTGACGCTTGCTCATCCACATCTGCTTCTGATTGTTCGTCTTCTCTTGATTCAGGTTGTTCATCATCACCAAAGCCCCCACGCACTTCCTCGGCTGCTTCCGCTGATGGCGTAATCACCACCTTAGGTTGCTCGATATCGTTTGAATCATCTACCCCTACCTCAACCAAATCAGAATCTGCTAGTTCATTTGCATCTGATTCGTCTCTGAATCCCTCATTATCTGACGGATCCAATGCACTATTTACATCATGGACATCATTGGCAGTTACTTCCTTTGACGGTGGTAATACGTAATTCTCTGCTTCTAGGTTGCCACTGTCTGTTTCAGGTAGTCCATTTGCACCTACTTCTGATTCTTCATCTTCTTTTGCACTAGGATGCACATCATTACTTTCAAGTCTCTCACGCACTTCCTCTGATAGTGGCAGGTAACCTTCTGCTTCTAGTTCACTACTGTCTGATGCTTGCTCATCCATACCTGCTTCAGATTCATCGTCTTCTTGTGCACTAGGTTGCTCATCATTACTCTCGAGGCTCTCATGCACTTCCTCTGATGACAAAGATATCTCAATTTCAGTATGTTCGTCATCGCCTGTTGCATCCTCTTCTAACTTTACCGGCTCAATTTCTGGTAGTCCATTCGCTTGTCCTTCCTCTTTTGTATCAGATTGCTCGTCATTTACTACTGATACCACTGGGAGCATTGCCTCCTCTGATGGTAGCATATTCTCTTTTGATATTGCGGGTTCTGCTGCTTCATCTTCCACCTCAATCAGCTCCACTTTTGGCACTTCTTCTTTCCCGTCTTTTGACAACGATAATACTTCATCTGCTCCAGTCTCTTCTATTGTTACAATGACTGACTGTTCAACATGAGACAGTCGGACCTTTGTGATGATGGCTATGCTCAAGACTTCACAACTAGTGGCTATAAACAGAAGCACAATCAATCCTTTCCACAATCTTGACCGAAGCCACTGAAGGCTCTCATCTAATATCATATTCTCTATACTTGAATTTGCTGCTTGTTGAGCGTGGATGGCATTATTTGAGGCTCTGTTATCAGAGATCTTCTCTTCCTCAACAACAGTATTACTTTCAGAGAGCGGCAGCTTGTTATCAAAGCCGCGCTTGCTCCGTGTCGGACGAGATCTAGCATCTTCATCAAGTCTTGACGCAGGCCGTATTTCTTCCTTCATTACTTCCTCCTCTTCGCTGGAGAATAGTTGTAACTTGGGACTTGCCTTCTTGATTACGTGGATTGTAGTGCCCTCATCCTTCTTCTCGTCCTCTTCACTGCCACTCCAATTGTTTTCGGGTGCCTGTCGTGGCTTTAACGGCGAGGGAGCCCATTCGCCATATCCCAAACCTTCATCATCATCTTCGTTTGTAGAAACAATCGGCTTGAGCTTTGGGCGGATTTTATTCTTCTTAGCTTTTGGCCGAGGGCTAGTAGTCGTTGGCGTTTCGTTCATGATGTTTTTCCTATGCGATATGATAATATATGTTTTGTCTGCCGACGCAAGCTGGTTCTCATCACTCCTATTTACGCTATAGTGGCTCACTTCTTGTGTAGGAAAGCCCAAACCGAAGAAATCACCGAGCCAAACCGAAACTAGAAGATATTTCCTCCCTCAACGTGATGGATTTGAGTAGTAGACTGGCATATATGGTTCTTCCTTCATCACTTCAACCACGCATCACAGCGCCACATCGTACCATATCAACCCACGCACGGTAAATTGTTGATGATTGGCGCAAAGGCTAGTAGGGATTCCTACATATGTAGAATTTTGAAGATGATATTGCATGTGCTTATGATGTTCATTTTCACTATCTTCGGTCTTCGGTCGCGAGCGCTGGTAGAGGGTTTGTGGTTATTGAGCTCTGGGGTCTTGTCAAGCAACAGTTGAGCTGAACAACTTATAGACATTCACTGTATGCAGGTCCTGATCGGGGAGGCAGCTTCTTGCCAAAATGAAATGCCGATCTCCGTCTCCGCCTACTACCGCTGCTGCCGATACGAATAATGGAGTTTCGTCACCAATCAGCAGTTCGACCCGCAGTAAAAGGCGAACCTCTGCTACGTCCATCAAACTGTTGGGCAGCATCGGTAGGATAGAATCAAGTTCGAGTTTATCGAGGGCAGGTGGTGCCAGCGCTAACAGCAATCATACATCAGCGCCATCACAATTATTGATGCAACCCCTTCTAGACGATGATCTTACTTCCTCTTCACCGCGGATTGATAATTTTAACGCAACAAATTCTTTAATCAATCAAAGATATACCAAAGCATCATCACGGAGCAAACCTAATCATGTCGAACAACCTACTAAAATTCAGACGGATCTACAAAATCTTGCACATCGTAACAAGTTACCACGGCCATTACCGCCATCCAAATGTCCACTGCTATGTGTCTTTTACGCTGAGTTTGATATTGTGATTGGGCCAACAGTTTGTTTCCAAGCCCCAAATAAATTTATGCACTTTGATGTCAATGTAGGATTCGATGAGGTTCATCAAGCTCTGGATGAGACGTTTCAATCTGTAAAGGATAGTCAAATAGATTGTGACAAGAAACAGAAAGTTTTCAGCTCAGACGATTATTGGAACTGGAGCCCAAACAAAGATAGAGATCACGATGAAGCAGATCAAGCGTCACAGGCTACGTTACCTACGTCAAGTCATTTAGATGAAAAGAAAAATATTGGCCATGCAGCAACAGATTATGACAGCCCAAATAATAATACACAATCTTCGTCTGTAGCAAAAGAATCAAGAACAATTGATGGATCATCACAATCTGGTGCCAATGATGTCACATCAGTACCATCAACACACCATCATCGGAGTCCATCATATGCATCTTCGTCGAAAGGCACGATGATGTCCAACCCAACAACTCACGAAGGAGACACTTCTACAATCGATACAGAGTTGCTAGCAAATTCCATTTTTGCTGCCACCTCTGAGTACATAATTACAGGGAACGAATTGGCAAATCAAACGATTACAGTTAGTACGCATGGCATGCATATTTTAAGCAGACCAATGATCATATGCGATACAGAGAGGTATGAAAGGAACAGCCACTTATTTGCAGTTGGATTTGTTTTGAGAAGGAACGTTGACCCAAGACCTTACTGGCCTGTTTTATCAAACTTATCATTTACGCTTCGAGATATGGAAGTGGAATCAGAATTTTTATCTAATCAACGCACCCGACCACAGATACAATACTTGTTGGAAGATATTCTGCTGTCTCTGAACAGCAAACAGAGAGATTGTCACCTCCTTCTAGATGATGCAAACTTATTGAACCTTCGTCTATTTCGACCACCACCGCCACCTACACCTCCAGTTTCTGATCATACCGTACCAATACTACTCAGGCCCGAGTGGCAGGTGCAAATGTTTGATTGGGACCTAACGATCAATTGGATTATCCCTCATATCGATGGATGCAAGTTTTTAAAGCAGATAGCTCAATCGTCAGAAGTCGATATGGAATTGGTTCGTGCTTGCCTTCGTGTTTTACGTCACCACGGAGTTCTAGCGCATGTTGATGTATTTCGTTACTCAAATGTGTATGAGAGTACTCCTCTTGGCAAGGAATTATTGAAAACAAAGGAGGGAGATAATCTGCTGACCGAAGCTTACATCTATGCAGTAAAGTCAAAGAATTTACAGAAGGCGCACAAGATACGAGGAGGAAGGATGAGTGGTGACTTATCTCCAAGTGTTATGTCATCATCTCCATTTACGTTGACCGCTTCTGGACGGATTCACCCTCAAATGAATTCTATGAATAGCCTTGATTTGTCTGGACATGGTGGTTCAAACTCACTTGGGTGGACAAGTGCAGTTGCAGGATGGGCCAAACGAATGGAAGAGACATCGAGCTCATTTCCCTCTCGAACTGGACATCTAACCATTGCAGAAGAAGAAGACAGCGGGGATGAAAGAGCGCCTCCTGAACAGCTAAGCACTAGTGCTGGAGCTGTTGGCGCAACTGCGAAAAGGTCGAATGACACCGCGCTCAAAGAAATCGAGCCGATGAAGAATGCACTAGCACAAATATACGCTTCTTGCGACAGAAGCCGGTCATTCGGGGAGACTCTTGTGGAGAAGGTATCAATTGGCAATGTTACATCCAATAAAAAGGCGAGTGTACCAGCCCAGAATGAAAACTTGGAGTGGAAAACTGTATTTGATTACTTTGACCACAGAAGACTGATAACATTCGGAGTTATCCGCGGTCTCATCAAGCGTATTCACCGATATCCCCTGGCCTACGAGATGGGAGACAAGCACGAAGGTAATACCAAAGCAGAAAATGACGATCATGTTGACGTTCAAAGTACTATGGCAGCTTCTGATCCGTCTGAGTTTGACTTGCGTTCGCGCAGGAAGACTTCAATAGCCGATTCTGTAGACATATCTGTTGTTGCAGCAGAAGCAGCGACAACAGCCCAGAATATCTTGGATGACGGGAGCAGATCACGCACCCCATCTTTCCCAGCATCCCCATCTTTCCCAGCGTCTCCGTTGTTACAAGGAATATCAGTTCTTCCTTTCGACAGGCATACAAAAAAGAAGCCCACCAAGAAGAAACCTTCGACAGAAGCAATAGCGTTGGCAATGAATGGCACGCGATGTGACGATGAACTGTCTTGCATGTTTGATGCTCCAGTTGAGAAGCTTGTGGAGGAAGTTGAAAAGACTGGGAGATGGAGTGTCATTTCAGTGTTTTCTTGTACAAACTAGGGTAATTAGTAATGTAAATCAATGCACATATTAGATTCCTCAAACGTAGCCAAGGTAAAGCTGTTTACAGATTACTCTTCAGTTGACTCTTGGGTGGTGGGAACTCTTTCAGAATATGCTTTGTCTCTTTCAAAAACTCCGGAAGGAGGGATGCTACTTTGCTAGCCGCAGCGCTGCTTGCAACTCCTATCGAAGCTCGTTGTGCTACTCCCTGCACAATAACACAGTTCTTGAAAAACAGAAAACTGAGGTAAAAGCCCGCCCATGACATTGCTTCATTATAGTCAGCAGCTCTAGAAGCATTTGTTCTCGTCGTCAAGTGCTCGTTTCCTTGTCTAGCTTTGTCATGATATTGACAATATGAAGAAACAACTTCCGGCCGAGTTAGAATTCCTGTCCCTTCCAATTTCATATCTCCAAGGCCAGCAACACCCCATCCTTTCTCTATCGAGGGCATGAAATACATCATGCAAAAGTTTGCTAAATCACAATATCCGTCGCCCATTGTCGAGAGCTCCCAATCAAGAACTGCAATCACCCTTGGCTCCGTAGGATGAAAAATAAGATTGTCAATTTTGAAGTCTCCATGCAGCAAACCAAAAGGATTTGGACATTGTGATGCATGTTGTGAAAGGACTTGAGCTATTTGACGGATAGACTTTTCTACCTTTTTGACATCATGTTTATCACTACCCTTCATCAGTTGAGATTGTTTGGACGTTATCTGCAGCAAACGTTGCAGCTGCCTCTCAATATAGGTTGGATTTGTTTTATCTTTTCCACTAGCTCTGCCTCCGTGCTTCTCCAACCCAATCAGCCACCAAGGTACGTTGTGAATGTTTGCCATAACTCGAAGCGCATCTTTGAATGCTTCTGTTCGCTCTTCTTCACTTCCAATAGATGTCATGCGTGGATCCACGAAAATGCGCCCCTGAACGAATTCCATCAAATAGAATTCAGCTCCAAGAATAGTTTCATCTTTGCAATATGCATATGGCGTGGGTATAGGCACTGATTTGTCAAATGCTTGTTGTTGCTGCTGCTCCAGCTGCTTATTATATCTGAGTAAAGATTCCAGTACGCGAAACTCTCTATGAAGAGCATGCGATGAAGGATGTGCAATCTTGTTTGGCTTGCGTCGAAGAACGACTTTAAGTGCATCATTCCGATGTGGCAAGTTGGTAATGATGAGCAAATAAGTTGGATTTGATTGCCCAAAGCCTATATTTGTGGACAAGTGAGCAAATCATCAGTTTCAGGATAGAAAGTATAAATTGTCATATTCAGAATGTGAATTCTCCTTCTTACCAAACTGCTTTACCTGCATACGCTCTTGCAGCCAGTGCTCATCTTGAGTCGATCTCCCTTCAACGCCAAATATCAATGATTGAAGTACAGGAGACGAGTGATTCACAATCCATGATGACAAAGACTCAATGTTTATAGGATTGCGAACTGGCGTAGTACGCACGGTGTCATCACCGCGTTGGCTGCTGGCGTCGTCGGAAGTCATCGTTGCTTTCACACCTTGTGATCGGAGGAATGCGATGAGATTAGCAGTGGAAGCTGGAAGCTGCACTTGCCACTTGTCGTAGAAACTTTTTTTAGTACCAATTCCGCCCTGCAGCTCCGCCCTCCCTCCTCTCCCTCTCTACTTAATGTCGGGACACATAAAGCAGAAGAAGATGATGTTATCGAGAGGTGGAACGTCCCTAGTATGTGCTTGCGGTCGTCAACAAAGGCACTCTTATAAACGCCGACTGTCCTCATCTAACAAGAAATCATCAGATAAGAATGATGCATCCACCATTGTAGACCAGATGAAATCATTTTCAATTGGATCGTTAGCTGGAATGCTCGGTAGTCTCGCTGGAATGGGAGGCGGATTCGTAATGATTCCAATGATGACAGCTTCTCGTGGACTCAGACTGACACAACATCAAGCACACGGAACAAGTCTTTTTGCTGTCGGGAGCACTGGTCTTTTCGGAGCCCTGGCATATGGCATCAAATCGGGAGAAGAAGGAGAAGATGATGACATAGCAAACAACAGCACAGATACGAAAATACCACAGCAACAAGGATTGGTGGAACTTGATATTGCATTAGCACTCACTGCAACAGCAATGGTGACTGCTAGATTTGGGGCAATTGCATCTTCAAAAATGTCAGAACGTTCATTAAAAAGAGCACTTGGTGCGTTCATGTTAGTTATTGCTCCTCTTGTGCCTGGCAAAAAGTATCTCGATGATTGGCTAAAAGGCAATGACAAAGCATCAACAGACAAACAAATACAGGCGCAAATAGACACTAGTATAGCTCAGCAGCCATCAAATTTAGAGCGACTTCTACCTGCATCATTCATTGGTACATTCAGTGGGTTCCTTAGCGGTATGTTTGGTGTTGGTGGTGGAGCCATCGTCGTTCCATCACTGGTGCTGAGTACGGATATGTCACACCATGCAGCTCTTGGTACATCCCTATGTGCAATGGTGTTACCCGCAATGGTGGGAGTATTGACTCATGCAAACAAAGGCAATGTTGCTTGGAGAGTAGCCCCTTCGCTGGCATTAGGTAGTGCTGTAGGTGCCTACATTGGTGGCAAGGAGATTGGTTTGCATTTAGAAGAAGATGTACTGCGAGGAGGATTTGGAGTGCTGATGCTGGTGTTGGGTGCAAGGACATGGCGAACAGCTTGATAATTAAAGATTGAAGGTGTAATAACAGAGCAGAGTTGCAGTTTACATTGATATTACAAAGCAGCACAGCAAGGGCTTGTACCTACAATTCAAGAAGAGATGTCTGAAGCTTGCTCATGCACTCATTTTCACCTATTAGACTGTCTGATATTTTGAATCGATGAATCAAGTACCCTATCATTTCTTCTCCACTGGGAACAACGACATGTTGATTGCTACATAACAAATGCATTGAATATGAGTACTTGTAAAATAGATCACTGACGCTCATGGCTTGGTTTTGCTCTACGACGCCTGTGATGGGGTCTTCTTTAGAAAGCTCCAGTGCACGTATGAGTACAGAATCAAATTCATTCTTTGACTGGTTTGCATCTCTCATCCAGTTGCAGAAATTTGACTGGAAAGACTCAGAATCATATGATTGAGTATCATTGGAAGAACATGACACTTGCAGCATCCACCTCTGTATTGCTACGCGGTTGAAGATGAGACCAGTTCGATTTGTAGGATAAGGAAAAGTACTTTTGCCTTCCAATTCTTTCAGTGATAGAGAAGGAGCATATATCTGAGAACTTTCTTCTTCTTCGCATCTCCTCAATTCTGTTATATTGTATGACATTTCATCGAAAGTGACAAGAAGGAAACTCGGCAGAATGTTCAAGTCATTTCCCAATGTGTCAGATTGAAGCTTGAATGCATGACTGATCTTTCTGTAACGTCGAACTGAAACTCCCATTGCGAGCCCTAACCTTCGTTGTGTACATAATTCTGCAGAGCTGGTAGTTGCATTGATATGTGGTTCCTTCTTCTCTGAAACTAATGATGTCTCATTTGTTACGTTACTAGTCTCAAGCCACCGACTTTTACGCTCAACAACACTATCAACAACAGCAGTTTCAACTGGTTTTGCACATAATAGTTCTAATGCTTGACACGAAGCATCTCCCGACAATATTGAACGATCAGTATTTATTTCTGTAGCCATGAGCATGTTTCTTATAAAATGCGGCGATGCCCAACTATCTCTTTGTTTGTGGAGGTAGTCCATCCTACTGGAAGATCCGATAGAAATAACATCCACCAATACATTTGTGTGATTGCCATTCGCAGCCCACGTTTTCATTGCAGTAACTGTCTCATGAACGTCTTCGTAGTAATCCTCAGTATTGTTAGTGGTGGACCACGGTAGCTTGTCAATAGCACGTTCTCTTATCCAAGACTGAAGTCGATCCACTTTTGAAACAGATCCCTTTAAATGGGGCGGGTTCTCATTTTGTGGCGAAGAGGATCTTATGAACACCCTGCCGAATGATATGAACGCCAGCAACAGGATTGGAGCTACAAAATAGTTCCGACTGAACTCTGCCATGGTAGCGTGCTGCTTTTGTCAGTTCCTCCAATCAGTCACCAGGGAATACAGATGGTGATTTATGGAAGGTCATCGCATCATTCCACTCTTTGTGACCTTCGCGGAGCTCGGAGCTGTGACTGTGACTGTGACTGTGACTCTGATTTTTGATAAAGAGGGCATCGAAAGCGGGGCTGCCCTCCTTCCTACAACATATCTTAAGTCTGTCATCCCCGAAAAACTTCAAGATACGTCAGTCATCAGCATTATGATCTTTCTCTGCGGCTCTTCCGGTCCCACCTCACCTACGCCCTTACTATTCAACAAAACAACAGTCGTCAACATGAAGCTCGCTATCATCTCCGCCCTTGTCGCGTAAGTCTACGAAGCTGGTGGTCTCTCTTTGATGTAAATGAAGTGTGGAGGATGGGTGGTCCGAAGTTGGTTGGTCTCAGTGAAGTCTAGTTTGGGTGGCATCAAAATCAACAAATGTGTCGAAGCGATAGCAATCCCATTCAGATTGTGATGCCAACAAACTTTAGACGACTGAGAGTCAACTTATGGAAGGACACCTCAGATATTATTATTCATCAGTGCAGTGATGAAGGATCGATTTTTGCACATCTAATGAACGTTTTTCTCACATTTTGGTTCCTCCATGTCTCTTTTAACTCTTTCAGCTCCGCTGCTGCGTTCGCCCCTAACGCACAACCCGCAGCCCAGACTGCCCTCAACGCCGAGACCGACCGTCGTGCCTTCCTTGGTGCCGCTGCCGCCTTCGGTGCCGCCGCCGTCCCCATGGCCGCCAACGCCATGGTTGACTACGATGGTATTCAGAACCTTGGAGGAGGAGCCCAGGTCGATCTTAACAACGCCAATGTTCGTGCTTACCTTCGTATGAAGGGAATGTACCCCGGAGCCGCCGGAAAGATTGTCACCCACGGACCATACAAGACTGTTGGTGATGTTTACAATATTCCCGGACTTACCGCCGCCGAGAAGGATGTTATCAAGAAGTACGAGAGCCGATTCGTTGTAGGAAAGCCCGCACCTGAATACGTTATTGACCGTATCAACAACGGACTTTACCGTTAAGTGGTTGCTTTCGATAAGCATCGTTTGACTAAATGTTGTATTGAATCGTACCCATCCAATCTCTTATACTTTTAATGATTGTTGGATAGGAGACATACCTTGCAGGAAGTTTTGTGGTCATCGCTCGGCCAGAGTCTCTCTTCACGAACTTTAATATCAATTGTTCGTCACATTGCCCACAAAACTAGTCTCCAAATCCACACCCACCTAGACAACGATCTTAGATCTTGATCTAATAGACATATTGAAGAGGGGGGAAAGGCTTCGTATCATAATATAAAATACTAAGTCTCCTTTTTGGCAAAACAGTCTTATTTCACAGTATGAACACAATTTACTGAGATAAACATTCATCATGCGTTGCCAAGTGCAGCTGCAACTTCCTTCTCCAATGAAATTTCATTTGTTGCCTCATATTCTCGAACAGCTATGTATGCGGTGCTTAACTCTGGCCCTAGAAGAGAAAGCAAGAAGTTGTCAAGCTTCAAACATTCGAGACTCTCTTGGAGTGATTGTGGCAATGGAGCAGCAACAGCATCTGTGCCAGCCATTGGTCGAAGCTCTTTTCCACTCTTCAAACCTTCCATTCCTGCTGACAGAATCATGGCCAGCTCCAGGTAAATGTTAGCTGTCGCATCAGCAAGTTTATACTCAACGTTAGTTGCCTTCCTCGTGTTTAGATCGACGCATACGCGTAAAGGAACTTCCTTGTCTTCTATTGACCAGTCGGCAGATGATCCTGTCCAGCAACCTGCACCAACTCGACGGTATGAGTTTACTGTGGGAAGACTGAAGCTTAGTAAAGATGACAAATGATCCAGTAAACCTTCAATGAAAGATTCTCCCTTGCGACTGATTCCTGTTGGCCGAGACGAGTCTGAGAAAGCATTTTGAGGCGATCCAATACCCTTAAAGGAAAAGTGAAGGTGCAAGCCATTCCCTGCAGATAACATCGAAGTCTTTGGCAAGAAAACTGCCTTCATCCCATGATGCGTAGCAACGTTTCGGATCGTCTCTTGTGCAAACAGAACATTGTCAGCAATCTCAAGAACATTATCGGAGTAGCTGAGAACCACCTCCAACTGACCTGGCGCACTCTCCGCATGAATCAACTCTACAGAAATATCTTGCTGCCGAAGCTGATCATAAACAGAACTTATGAAGTCTTCTTGGTCGTTTAGAGTTGTAGAGTTAGCAAATGTAGTCGCATCCACAGGCTTCATAAGTCCATCTTTGTTTAGACGATACAGCATGAACTCTATCTCTGCTCCGACGCAAAATTCAATGCCAATTTCTTCCCTTGCTGCTTGTAACACTCTCTCTAACAAACCTCGAGTGCACAATGGACTCAAGTCTTGCGTAAGCTGATCATGAGCAGTACACATCACCATTGCCGTCTTTGGAGCATATGGAAGTATCTGTAAACTAGACAAATCAGGTTCAAGAGTCAGCACATTACTTGCGGTCAAGTTTGGCGCTTTTGGCACATCCATTGTTGTCGGTAGTCCTGCAAAGCAAACCTCTGCAATGCTCGTTGGACTTGTCATTGGCCGAGAGACACGTCTTTCAATAAGGAAGTTGAGTGGTACTGCTTTGCATCTGATGGTATTGTAAGCATCCACAATTGTGTATCGAATGAATTTGACGCCTGCTGTCCTCAGAGAACGCAGTAATGCAGTTTCGCATCCCTTGTCCTTGTCTCTGACGTATTGTGATGGTTTGGGAATTGTGATGCTATGATTTGTATTATCAACACCAGGCGCATATTGTTGTTTGACATGTCCTACTGCTGGAAGCGATGGTATTATTTGTTCTGCGCTATTCACTTTATCATAGCTGCTCATCTCTTGCAGAACTTGATCCGTCTCAAGAATTCTACAAAAACCTTTCATTCCATGCAGTCCTTTTTCATGACAATCTGCACTATTAGCTGCACATGCATCATCCGCAACAGTTACAAAGAATCCAAGGTCGGCTGCGTCTCTCACAGCACTCTCTACACACTGATCTGTCAACTGACCAACCACAAGCAATTGTTCCACTTGCAAATTGTGTAGAATATACTCAAGCTTTGTTGATTGAAACACCGAACAAGACGTTTTGGGCAGGCATATATCGTCCCCAGCAATTGGAGTAATGCCAGGCAAGAACTTCGCTGGATTGGATGGACCAGGAAGATTTGAAAGATCTCCACTCAACTTATAGTCCAGTGACACATCTCTGCAGTCATCTGTGAGGGCTTGAAGGTATGTGAATATGACTTGTATCTTGCTCAATCGGGCGGATTTCAACAAGCGCTCTGTATTGTGAATCATTCGAGGGAATGCAATAGAATGCTTGTACTCTTCGCTTGTTGGATCTACTTTTGTCAATTCATCCTGTATGTCAATGATCAGAAGAGCCATCTTCGACGGCCGCAGAGGAAAATCATACCTGCTCGATACACCGGGCGTCACTTGCGACTGGAGAGTCTCGCCCACTGGGAAGGCTTTCTGTTGAGAGGACGCCATTACCATCATTCACATTCGACCATCTTAGCAATAATGCATCAAGCCGGCCTTTCGTGTCGTAAGAAAAGTGTGTGAAAAATATCTTTTTCTCTCTTCTCTCTCGAAGATATGCACTATATATCTAGATTGTACAGCTTTGATCCTCCAATCTGCCCCTCCCCATACACATCCCATGCATAGACTCCTCACCACCCGACATAGTGAACGAGATAGGGAGAGTTCTGTAAAATCATCTAATTTATAACATTCTTGGTTTTGCCTCCAATATATGACTCAATGTTGTCAGTAGTCATATCCACAAGTCGTTGTCTTGTTTCAAGTCTCCTCCATCCAATATGCGGTGTAAGGAAAACGTTGTCAAGTGTCCAC
Source organism: Skeletonema marinoi (assembly GCA_030544225.1). Classification (NCBI taxonomy): domain Eukaryota; phylum Bacillariophyta; class Thalassiosirophyceae; order Thalassiosirales; family Thalassiosiraceae; genus Skeletonema; species Skeletonema marinoi. The sequence goes on along the minus strand of CM060486.1, from coordinate 2,465,685 downwards.
AGGTCACTGTCTGCTGCTGGTGGCTCCACCTCTTGTGTATCCAACCCAGCTCCAGCAATCACCTTATCCTTCAAACAATTGATCAACTCAGCCTCATTAATAATTGCACCACGGGCAGTATTGATCAGAAAAGCTGTGGGTTTCATAAGGCGGATCTCTCGGTCTCCAATCGAATGGCGTGTTTCGCTATTTAAGGGGCAGTTGATTGACACAAAGTCACTAGATGCCAAAAGCTCGTCAAGAGGAACAACTTTAACTCTATCATTGTTCTCATACTTGTGCCCTTTTGGCAATCTTCCAGATCGACTGGAAATAAGAACTTCCATGCCCAATGGTAGAGCAACATCTGCAACTGCAGTACCGATAGTTCCACTACCTCCAATTAATCCGATTTTCTTGTTTGAGATTTCATAGATTGGATGTTGAAATACACGAAAGTTGGACTGGTTGCCTTCATGCAGCATTTTGGCTTGTTGAAATATTGCTGCAGAGAAATTCATCACATATGTAATTACCATATGGGCAACACTCTCTGTTGAATAGGTTGGAATATTGCAGACATCGATGCCTCTCGTTCGTGCATCAGCAATTGGAATGTTATTGTAGCCTGTTCCTGCCTCACACATGAGCTTCACATTGGACGAGAACTTCTGCACTGCCGCCAATGGCACCTCCATCTCTTTGGTGATGATGATTTCTGCATTGCTTGAGTTGACCAAGCTGGCAATTTCGTCTGCATCGGTCATGGCATCTACGGAGTTCACAGTCAAATCTGTGATTTTTTGAAGGCGTGAGAAATCGAGCGCCTTGTCATAGTCAAGACGACTTGCGTTTAGGAAAATTGCAGTTGGGCGTCTCATGAGTATTCTTGTCGCTGCCATTGCTGTCAATCAAAGAACTGCTAATGATGCCGTGGGGCTTCAAAAAGGTGAGTAGGCCTGGTGTCAAGGGCAAGAGAAGTGTCCACATTGTACGCTCAAGTGAAAAGTGAAAAGTGATGCCGGCAAGATATTTGGCGCGCCCCTTCCCGCCAGGATATCTTCCTAGTTCAACAAACAACACGCACGAGATAGATCTCTGGCTTGCCGACGAACCTCCCCGCTGCAAGCTCTACTTCCAACCACAATTACGTCAATTAGCCTGCAACCATGAAGTCCGTCATCTTTGCCTCTGCTCTCGCCACCGCTGCCGCCTTTGCTCCCGCTCAGGTTGGAAAGACCACCAGCTCTCTTAGTGCCTTCGCTGACGAGCTCGGTGCCCTCCCCCCTGTTGGATTCTGGGACCCTGCTGGCCTCTCCGATGGAATCTCCCAAGAGAAGTTCGACTCATACCGTCTTGCCGAGCTCAAGCACGGACGTGTTGCCCAAATGGCTGTTCTTGGATACATTGCCCCAGAGACCTACCGATTCGGATACGACTTGACCCCCGATGGTTCAGTCAGCACCAGCGACATCCCCAACGGTCTTGCCGCTGTTACCGCCATCCCCTTCCTCGGATGGGCCCAGATCATCGCCTTCGTTGGAACTGTTGAGACTTACGGATGGTTCACCTCCCCCACTGGAGTAATTGACCTTCCTGATGACATTCTTGCCAAGCGTCAAACTGCCGAGCTCCAACACGGACGTGTTGCTATGCTTGCCGTCCTTGAGCTCCTCCGTCACGATGCCCAATCTCTTGCCGGATATGACCAGGGACTTCCTCATTTGATCACTGGACTTCCTTTCATCTACGACAACTAAGATGGATGATTGCTATACCTTATAATAGTGATTACTTTCATTCTGTAGAGGTGGATGGTGAAATTTTATCGCGCTCTGGTGTTCTAGTTCATCCGCGGTGATGCTTGTGCACAACATATGTGTTCAACATCATATATACTGACTGGACATTAACACAAACAAACACAAACAGTCGACGGCATTAAGTCTCTGAGAGGTAACGTCGACAAGTTAAAGGACCAAGAAGATTGGTCATTCTTTTTTCGGAAACCAGTAGATTAACATAATTAGAATACCCCAGGTAGCTAGAAACGAGTTTCTTTGTCTTTCGTTGTTTTAGAGATTTGTTTTGGTACCTTCGTGCGCATATTGCATTACACAGCTTTCTCTGTACCATCTTCACTCTCGCATAAGGGGCCATTGAGATGCTTGCATGGACACGAGCATCCTTTTTCTTCATCCAGACCAAGACGCTGTAGCAAAGACTTCTCTGAGACTCTTTTCTAATTATATTGCGTTTCTATTGCCTTGACTCTTGACATGCAATCTACTTTGGATGGTATCAAGAAGGACCCACTGGAGGTATGACAGCAGTCAATTCTTTCTGTTTTCTTCTTTCATTGTACAAGCATCCTCTTGTCCAAATACTTATTATGTACAGTACACATCCTACATAGGACATACATTACATGATACTTCTGCCAAAAGGCAAAGAAGAAAGCTCGACAATGATGTACATACACTCGACTTCCAACCCTTCCCTACAATACACTCAAACGCATTTCTATCCATTTTGTGAGCTCTCTTGCTCTTTACAGCAAGGTATGCTACGATTATGTAGTTAACATCAACTCACACAGTAACAACAGCTCCGTTAGCTCAGTAGGTAGAGCGCAGGTCTCATAATCCTGAGGTCGTGAGTTCGATCCTCACATGGAGCAAGCATTCTTTTTGCATCAATCAGTCTTGTTTTTGCCTGTTTCCCTCATCAGTCTCTCTCTCTCTCTACAAAGCAACCTTTTGATTCAATGGCAAAACCTCTGATTTATTTTGTTTCTATCACATTCTTTATCAGCTCGGATATCTTTACTTTTGGTGCTGACCTACTCTGACCAGTCGAAGCTTTTCCATCGACGACAGTGTTTGAGGTGACGTCCTTGTGATCAAGAAGTTCATCTATTTGTTCGTCAATAGCGAATGCTCTTATCCAGATACTTCGGACAGGTCTCTTTTGACCAATTCTCCTCACGCGGTCCTCCGCTTGATTCACATCCCCAGGAGTCCACGGACGATCGACAAGAATCACTGTACAAGCAGCAGTCAAAGTGAGCCCAACTCCTCCAGCTCCGTATGTGCAAACAAATACTGGTGAGAGACCCGACTGGAAGTTATCAACCATCGACTGTCTCTTTTTAGTCGGCGTTAATCCTGTGAGCAACTCTCCAGCCCAGTCCATACCTTCCAGCTTCTGGTGTATCTGCTTCGCAACGTCGACAAAGCTCGTAAACACCACGACTGAGGATTCTTCGTTCAAAACCGTGTTTGCAATGGTCATTGCGGCATCAACCTTGGCAAAGGAGCTAATCTGGCGCAACCTATTGAACGGAGTGAGGATGTCTTCACTGTCACCACCACTCATGCCGCATTCTCCCTTTGCAGTAAATGCTTTCGCGAGATCCTTCAAAGCCTGAGTGTATCGTTGCTGTTGGAGAGGACCAACAGGAACAGTCCTAAACTCTCGTTTACGAGGAGGAAGCTCTTTGCTCATACACTCCTCCTTTGTCATACGAAAAACGTGTGACGCAGTGTGAGCGTTGAGCTCTCTAAGATTAGAAGACCCTGTTGCAAGCCATACTTCTTTTCCATTCATTTGCCGTTGCTGTCCATCGCAAAAGTATGTCTCATAACGCATCTGATGGTCACCAAATGGGTGTCTTACGGCACTGAGGAGAGGAAACAAGTTGCTAGGCCTTCCATTTTTCATGGGAGTTCCTGACAAGAGCAACACCCCTCTGCACTTCTCCGTCGTGGTTCGCTGCGATGATTGCATCAGTTTGAGAGCATCCTTGGTCCGTTGGCTGGTCATCGACTGCATGTTATGGGCTTCGTCACAGATCACAACGTACCCCTCTGTGCAATCATTGATAACTTCTTTGTAAGCAGATACATTGCTCCAAGAATATATATACATTTCCGGCTCATCGTCTTCCGGCTCCTCCTCCTCCTCCTCCTTCTTTTTTGACTTGCGCTTTTTACCAGTTGCATAATACTCCTCCGAACTCGGCTCTTTCTTCTTCGCCACTGCCTTTTTCTTCTTCTTCTCGGAATCAAGTTTCAATCCAGTGGTACTGGCAGCAGTTCTCCTCCAGTCCTCATGTAAACTTACCGGAGCAATCACGAATACTTTAATCCCTACAAACGTTCGTAAGAATGCCTTGGCCCACACACATCCGATAATTGTCTTTCCAAGGCCCATATCGAATGCAAGGATGAGGCGTCTCATTCGAAGAGCTCGTAGTACACCTTCCTTTTGATGGTCGTAGAGTGTCCAGCCATTTAGCAAAAGTTTGTCAAGTTCGGCATTTTCTATCAATGAGTCAGTGTCATCATCATTGATGGGTAGGATTCTCGAAGGATCGTAGTGAAGTTCTGGGTATAATGGTGGAAGAGCCGACTTCTTTGTCGATGCAGGTTTGATTGTCGGCAAGTCTTGCTTTGGTGCACCAGTAGTAGCGCTATCGTTTCCACTGGATGATTTTGATGGCGAAGAAGTCGTAGATGAGAGTTGTTTCTTTTGCAACGCTTTGAGACGATTTTGTTCCATCCGCAGTTTTTGCTCTTCTGTCAGACCAGCTGGCTTTTGAGCAATATTATTATTTGAGGCAATACTCTCTGGTTGTTGTTTGGCTTGAGCGGTGCTTGTAGGATGTAATGATACCGAGACTAGTTGTTGTGCTTGATTCTTCTTTTCCAAGGCTTTCCGTCTATTTTCTTCCATGCGAGCCAATTGATCTTGTGTTAGACTGTTGTTTTGTGCATGATGGTTGGATGGAGCACTCTGCTTGTTGTCAGCAGCCACGTTGCTCGGCATCTTTGCTTCTCCAGAACATATGGTATGTGAACTATGTTGTTGCTCATTACCCTTGATTGTTGGCTCATTCACTACAACCATTGGCTGTACGTTCAATTGCTTCTTTTCCAGAGCTTTCCGTCGATTTTCTTCTATCCTAGCACGTTGTTCTTCTGTAGGAATGCTGGACAAAGTAGAGCTTGTTGTGGTATTGATATTGCTGTTGTTCATTAGTTGCTGTTTCTGTTTCTTTTCTAGTGCTCTTCTACGATTATTTTCCATCCGTATCCTTTGTTCTTCAGTCAACTGTTGTTGCTGCTGTTGCTGAGTTTCTATCTTTCGTTTGCGATTATCTTCTGCATTGATGTTAACTGACGAGCTCATTACAATGGGTGCAGCAGCGGCAGCAGCAACAACGCTGGTTGCTGAATTATTCGAAGCCAATGCAGCAGCCACACCACTAAAACCATTCGATTGATTAGGATACGATGCTGCTGCTGCAGCCACTATCAATGACTGATCCCTATTCTCCTTCTGCACAGTTTTGTTCCGCCGCTCTCGGCATTTTTCAAGTGCCGCCCGTCTGTTGGCTTCAATGCGTCGACGTTGCTCTTCCGTGAGAGAATCCATCTCATCTGAACAACAAGGATGGTCTGACAATATTGTTGTTATTTGCCCGCTTGGAGGAGTTTCAGTGGATGAATATCATCAATAGTTGCCACTGATCATCAATTATGCCTACCAGAGTTGTCGTTATTTATTGGTCGTTTGATTTGGCATCAATTCAAAAATCAAGCGAGCTCCGAGGAAGTTACAATAAGTTTCGAATGAAGCTGCGATCTTTCTCTTTCATTTTTCAGCACTTTCACTTGCAACTTGCACGCAATGACATTATTAGAGATCCGTCACGGTCCACTTTTAGCGCGTGATGGTATTGATGATGGAATTGATGAATGCGTGATGGAATCACGTGATTCCATAGCACTCGTATGTAGGACAAAATAAGTACCATATATACTATACTACTAGTATACGGTACAATAAGATTTACTTTAAGGGGCATATTCGCTAAAATCGCCAATTCCAACTCATAACGTGATGTGGTTTGCGTTATGGAGTGATCAATTCCATCAATTCCATAACGTTTCCATTCCAACTTTCCACAACGTGACGGATCACTAGACATTATGAAACAATCTACCATCTACTATTGGTGTCACTTATACAGCTTACAGCACTACAGTCCTACCCTCTGCGTTAACGATACTATATAGAAGTCATTGACGATGGCGAAGTCATCATCAACTAAGCAGCAGAAAGAAGGCGGCAAAGCTGCCCCTGTCAAAGTAAAAGTAGGCAAGACATCCGCAGCCGCCAATAAGAAGCCAAAGATAGCACGCCCCATACCAAAGTCTTGGCCTGTATCATCTCATCTATCCTATCCTCCTCCAAACAGTACCACAAACAACAATGACAACAATGACGATGACTCTACCAATGAACAACAAACATCCCTCAAACCAGGCAAAACACTCCAACAAAACTGCAACGGATGTGATGTCTTTCTCCGCAAAAGTGCCGTCCAATCCACATCTGCCTCGATAATACCCACTAAACAGAATAGCAATAGCAAGGGAGCTGTGAAGCGGTTTTTGATTGTGTTTCCTGGTAGAATTACATTGAAGTCTCCTCCAGCTGCACCAACTACTGCTGCTGCTGCTTTAAAAGAGGATGTATCAAAAGATGAAACGAATGCTGCAGACAATGACATCAAGAAGGATGACAACGCTACAACTAATGAGGACAAACCTGAAACAACAGCAGCAAAGCCAACCAAGAGGAATCCATTTGCACCTGCAAACCCACCTCAATTGTTAGGACGCTTGGTCTCATTGGGTGGAGCGGATCAAAAGGTGGAATTGCGAATTCCCTTTCCATCCAATAACAATACCAATGATGATAACAAACCCAAAGATAATGTCAAAGCACAAAATGAGCAACAACAACAACCACAGAAGCAAATGATCATGTCCGGAAGAGCCATACCCCTCTCAGGCAAATACATGGTACTCTCCTTCAAACGTACCGGTGGGAAAGATTCCATAGCGGCATCATCGGCTTCGACACCCAAGAATAAAAAGATGGGGACTGGTTCAATTGCTTGTAAGGATATTTTTCGTTCTGTGATTGTGCTTGGTGAGAGTCAGTTGGTGGATCAGGATGGCAAGAAGAAGAAGGTGGATGTTGGGAGTAGTGGTTGTGGTGAGGATGTGAGAGTGAGTCATTATGGTGGATCAGAGCGTACTGTGGATGGTGGTGGTAAAAACGATGCGAGTAAAACTGGTGCTGCAGCAAAGAGAAAGTTCAAATCAGTGAATGCGCCTACTTCACTCAAACAGAATCATGATGGAGATGAAAGCAGTGTGGCAGACTCTCTAGGCAGTGATGACGATGAAGAGAATGACGATGATGACGACATTGAGATGAAGAATGGAAGTGATGACGAATTTGTACCAATTTCTTCGAAAAAGAAACAAAGCGCAAGTGCCAGTAAGAAGAGAAAGAGTAGTGATAGTAATGAAGACACCCCCGTAGCTCGGAAACGCACTCCACGTCGAAGTGCAGCAAAGGCAGCCAAGGTGAAATATGTTGATGACGATAGTGACGTTGATATGAGCGATAATGACAGCGATAAGAGCGACGATGACAATAGTGGCAAAAGCCCTACGGTTACACAAGAAATCGATGACGATAGCGATGTCAGCAGTGTTGTGGAAGAGATTGCACCGAAGAAGAAACGAGCATCCGTTGCACCACCAGCAAGCAAGAAGAGGAAACTTTCAGGTGGTTCCTCTCGTAATGGAGATGCTGATGAGTCTTCCTGCATTGTAATTGACAGCGATGACGATGTCATCAAAACACCCAAACTAGCAGGTAAAACAAACGGTTTGAAGAAAGCAACTGCTTACAAGAGTGCGGCAGCGAAAGGCAATGCAAAGACTGTACAAGCGGCACCCTCGTCACCGCTGAAATCTGTTTCTCCTCGTCGCAGAAAGAAGTTGTCGCCGAACAAGCCTTCACCAAAGAAACCGGTGTCATTGGATCTAGACGATGATCCATTTGCATTTCTATAACGATTCGTATAGCTGTATAAATACGTAAGTTCCTAGTCTGTAGATGAGTTTAATGTTTACCTAATTAGACACTTCTTCGTTGGTCTGTTTTTCCCCCTTTGCCTTCTTTCGGTGTCTCTTGCGTGCTTGTGCCTTCTTTGCTGTTACCTTCCTCCCAGGGTCATTCCAATGAAGACCGCCCTTCTCAGTGTTTTGTTGAGCAGTCAATTCCTTTCTGTCTTCTTTCTTTTGAAGCGTGCACTCTCCATAGTCATTCCTCTCAAGTGTTGTAGCGGGCATCGTAATATTCTCGGACTGTGCAACTTTACAAAGAGCCTGTGTCAGGCATGATGATTGCGAAATGACATTGAAGCTAGCACCATCAGTTGTGCTAAAGTGAAGGAGGTATTCGGGTTCTCTGGCAAGAACTAATACCGAAGAATCCGATGTAAATCTAACCGCAAGTGGCTGTGATTTGCACTCCAACGTTTGCTTCTTGTGCAGCGAAACAAAATTAGATAGCTGAAAGGACGTACTCAACGACGATTTCTCAGCAACTGGTGGAATCGGGTGAATGTCAATCGATTGAATCTCATCTCTTGCAACAGCAGCAAATTTCGCATCTGGATGGAGGGCCACTGAAAGAGGAACCGCCACTGTATGATGGTCAAAGCTTTCCTCCTCTTCCTCATCATCAAAGTCTTCATCAAAATCATCTTCTTCGCCTTCTACGTCATTTCCTTCCATCTCATCTTTCTCTTCGGGTGAAGGTTTGCCTTCATCATCAACCTCTTCCATGTCGTCACCATCATCCTCTTGTGCCGACTTTTTGATCACAACAGGAAGCATCCCAACCTCCTTGCAAGTCTGATAATCCCATAACCGCGATGTTCCATCCCCACTTGCAGTAAGACACAATGACCTTTCGTTCGAAATAGCATCCATGCAAGATATAAACGAGGAATGGCCAAGCAAGTATCCATGAATGATGTGCGTCTCTGGAAAGTAAGATATGCGAACCTTTTCATCTCTATCGGCAGTAAGTATGAATTGTTGTTGTTCGTCACTGCTTACAACGTTTAGTCCAGTGAGCATGGATGCAGTATGTCCAAGTAGCAATCGTTTTGGAGTAGACATTGCTTTGACTCCTTCATTTTCATTAGATGTAGAAGATGGCGCATCAGTCGGCACAGGAAATGCAATGGCATCACCTGATAAATCTCCTGCAACAATAACCTGCAAATCATCGACGCTAGCAAATGCAAGGCTTCTTGCACGTTTGGGTAGGTTGTAAATTGCACTTGGATACAGTAACTTTGTCGTCTCCTCTGATCCTCCTTCTGTATTGCTTTCTGCAGGTATAGAATACAAACTCAACGTTTTTACTCCACGAGATACCGCAAACCACAAGCAGGAGCCAATTTTTGTACAGCAGACTGCCTGTATTTCATTGTCATCGTTAGGTTTGTCGCCTGATTTGTCGTTTCCATCTGATTTGGTTTCAGCAGTTGATGATGATTTGCTGCTTGGTGCCATCAACTCGTAAACAGTGGCATTCTGTGAAGTTTGATCAGATGACGACGATGATACTACTGCAAATGCACGATGATTTAGTGCCGCGACGATCACGTCAGAGTTGTGCGAGTGCAAAAGTTGCTTGCTCATGGCTTGGACTGTTGTTTGCTTCTATTGACAGATGAGTCGGTAGCGTAAAGATAAAGCTGGGCGCGGGCAAGCATTTGTGGCTGTCTGATTTTTTGTGGCTGTCGGCTGTTGACCCCGGGATACTACTACTTCTTGATCACAAGAGGGTACAATATTCCATTCGAATATTGACGCTAGAGCCAAAAGAGGGGGGTGCGATTTTTATGAGAAGGGAAACCAGAAGCTGTGTGTGTCACTCCGGCCGTATCACTTCGCCTTTTTTGTTCCACTAAAATCTCAATGACTGCGTCAAAGCGCAGCTCTAAGAAAACCTATTGGCGTTAGCAAGAGTACCTACCCGGGAACGAGCCGTGCTGTAGTTGCAAGACCTAAGGTTGATGTTGGTTGGTCGTTGCATAAATTACTACGAGTCTGTTTAGTTTCAGCTGTGAATTAGTTCAGCCGGAAGCCCGCCTGCTGAAAGACATAAAATTCAAAATACATTAAAAAATGAAATCCAACAACGGCGGTGGTGCTGTCATTGGGGGCATTGATCAACTAGAAGTGGATCGATACCATGACCCAGAAGGGTCGATACTATCATCATTAATCCGTAATGACACCAACGATACACCCAGCGACGATGACACTGAAATGTCACTGGGCTGCCCTGCATTATTCCCCTCCTCAAATCTTGGCACACTGCGAACCGCAGGATGGATCTACCACACCACTTCGTCCAACAAGAATCCAAATCACACACCCTCCACAAGTTACATAAAAAAGACAAAGGGCAAAAAGCTGCCGCGGTACTTTGTATTACGGGGGAACACGCTCAGTTATTATTTGAAACAGCATGATGTCAAGGCCAAGGGGACATATGTCTTGACAAGTAGGTGTAAAGTTGGACCGGTAGTCTTTGCCTCATTGGATGAGCCATTGTCAACATATGAGCAGCAGCAACAGCAAATACAAGATGGGAAAACGAAGAAGAAGAAACGACAATTTTATTGTATCCAAATCACATGGCCAACGAACAGCAAACCGTCCAAGGATGAAACAATCATGGCCAAGGCCAAAGCAGAGGTGGCAGCTGAGCGTGAGAAAGAAGCCATGGTGGATAATATTTCTACTGGTGTTTCATTCGATGCTGTTGAGCCACCAGCACTCGAAAATGATCCCTCCAGCCCCAAGTCTCGATCATCAAAGAAATTTCTTGGTTCGATACGATCGCCCAGACCGTCACTTCATAAAACAAGCAGTGAAGGAATGAACATCAGCTCTACAAAGAATTACGATATCGGGGTTATTAGCAGAGGTAGCATGACCCCTCCCCCTCCTCCTCCATCGCCTCCTATACTGGACAATAGAGATGATAAGGATACAAATGGTGTACTTGGCTCTTTGTCAATGGCGTCTGTAGGAATGACTCCCTTTGCAGGACAGAAAAGTAATCCAGAAGCCGATGGTGGCATACTCAATCACGAAGCTGGCCTTGCCAAGCACTACTCGCAACAAATCCAAAAGCAGGCCAAGGATCGACAAATATCGCAAGAGGAAACGCGGAAAGTAGAGCAACTCCTCTCTCGGCAGGCCAAAAATGAAAAGAGCAAAAAGCGAATCATCCAAGGGACCAAGGTTGCTGCTGTCTCTGGTGCTGCCATTACAACTGGGATTCTTACCGCTGGGATAGGTCTTGCAGCAGGTCTACTCTTTGTTGGGATTACTGCCGCTGCAGGTGGCAGTGGTGCCGTAGTGGGTGGCAAAGTGTTTGATAAGGCGAAGGGAAAGTATTATAGAAGGGAGAGTCAGAAGTTATTTCATTTAATCTTGGCAGCCAATACGCATGAGGAAGCGATGCAGTGGAAAATTGCTGTAGAGATGGCTATCAAGGAACTGATTGGTGATGAGGATGAGTCAGCATCGTGGAGATTAAACGCCGTGCTGAGTTCTGAAGATGATTTCAGTCCTTCTGTTGCAAGTCCAAAGAGGGGAACTCCCATACAGGACAAAGTTGGCAGTGATGACTTGACATTTTATGATCCGTCGTCGAGATGGGCACCAATTCAGGGAGGAGGTTTAGCCCTATGGGGTGCACTAGGAGGCGGAGGAAATTTACGAATCTACCGTGAGGAAAGATCGCTGTGGCATCTCGAAGAACATACCAATTCAGCGTTTCCCACAATACCGCGATTTCGATCAGATGTGGGTTTTGAAGGGCAGCCATTCCCACCTCTCAAGGCTAGCTTGGTGCTGAAAGCCAAGTCTTTAGATGCATTCATGAGTTTGATGTGCTGCGGGAGAATTAGTACACCAACTACTCCTCCTGTGCCAAATTCAGGTCAAATTGCCTCGTTTCGCATTATTGAAACAATGAACGATCATCTGGATGTCATTCATCTAGTATTCCGACCGCTCTACCTCTTTCCGTCTTGGACAGCCCCGCGAGACTTCGTGCTTTACCGATTTTGGAAGCACGACGATGATGGAACCTATCAAATTTACTTCGATTCTGTAGAGCATGTTGACTGTCCAACTATTGCTGGATATGTTCGGGGAAGCATGCATAGTGTCTTCACGATAGCGCCTCTGAAACAAAGCAAGCCGAGGCCTGTAACATCATCGGTGGGGAGTTCATCATCTCAAGTGCCCGATATGAAAGAATGCTTGTTGAGTCAAACGGTTCAAGTGGATCCAAGAGGGTGGGTGCCAACTAAGATTTCCTTCCTCCGCAATCAAGGATACGGAGATGCATTTGCAATCATGGCTCTGTATCAGATGCTAGATGTCCAAGAGGCATTGGACACTAGTCGGTTCGTAGCGGTTCCAAAATCCTTCGCAGATCCTTCCGAAAAACTTCAGCATGGTGTCCAACAAAAACGATTATTCACCGAAGAGCCTTCTGCACAGCTCGGTATGAATTCTGGTGATATCTCCGACGACGAAGAACTCGACGAGGGCAACTATGAGTTTCAGCACACAGACGTAGTCAATGATAGTGCTCCCATAACATCTTCAGAGATTGCTCTGAATCCGCCGCCGACATTAAAAGACTGGTGGATGGAGCCCGATGCAAACTCGTTCCGTGTGCGTGGCAAGAATTACTTGACCGACAAACACAAAATCAATGCTGGACCAAGTCTATTCCGCCTGTTTGCAGCTGACATTGTTGAAGTTGATACTCCAATCATGGGTGGCATGTGCCCACATCCCACTGAGCGCGTTCAGTTGGCTCTTGAACGAGAGCGAGTTGCCAAAGCACAAGGCCTACCATCGGATATGCCACCTTATGTCTTTGTTGTAAACATTGCCATGCCACCATGGCACATGGTCTTTTATTATGCTGTGGATGACATGTCTAAAATTGATGGCACCGACGGAACTCCATCTTCAAAGCTTTGTCAGAAGTTCTTCTTTGGGGATGATGATGAATTCAGACACAACACATTCAAATTGATTCCCTGTATCATTGAAGGCAACTTTATGGTGAGGAAAGCCGTTGGCAGCACACCCGCAATTATGGGCAATAAGATCAAGCAAACATACATCAAAGGAGATCGATATTTCGAGTTGATGATTGATACAGGATCTAGTTCAGTGGGTGCGGGCGTGATAAGAATTTGTGTTGGCTATGCAAAGATGATTGTCACTGACTTGGCATTTCTATTTGAAGGATACGATGAGAGTACACTACCTGAGAAAGTGCTTGGTTGTATGCGACTAAGGAATGTTGAGTTCGGCAAGAAATTGCGATTTGTCCATAACTATGAATAAGTGTTGCTTTTTGTTTGCTGTTGACAAGTAAGACTTTCAATCTTATACTTTAAGATGCGGTATATTGAGTTGATTATCGCATGTAGCCTCTTACTGCTTGAATTCCTGCTGCCATCACCATTGTATTGCATATGAAATAACAAGGAACTGTGAACTTCGCTAATCCAATGTGCTTCAACTTCTTTCCTCCTGCTCTTTTGTAAGTCGAAGCATACATTCGACGCAACAAAACCCACATTAAGCTCAAGATGCCAGCAACCTGTCCATTCACTAATAGAGCGCACAAGAATGTTCCTACAATAAACAGCGGCATTTGTTCCAGCTGATTCGTCAATACACGTTGCCTTAGATACACCTCCTCATCTTCCTTTGCTGGTAGGTCCTTGTAAGACTGCTCAAGGATACCTTTGCGGCCCTTTGCCATACCCACGCCCATCACATCGCAAAACTCGTAGCTGATGAGAAACCCGCACACTACAACAATAGATGGAGCAAGTTCCTTGATAATATCATCTGGAAGGGTTCCAGGCTCACGGCCGAAAAGGAAGGAAAGCGCAGCTCCTAGAAGAGTGAATATGGTCACAAGTTTCATAATCTCCTGGAGCTCTTTCTCGAGCGGAACAGTAGGCGTTGTCTTCTCCTTCGGATCTGTCATGGTTGTCGAGTGTGTAGCAAGAAGAAATAATGGAAAGATACAAAGGAAAGCACCACCATGCTCACGACAGCTCACGAATTGATACTGACTGCATGCAGAGAAGCATGGTGGTACTAATTCCGTTGTAGGTAGCGGCCTCGTTTAGCCCCCATGAAAAAGAACATCCGCGCCATTGCCTCATCATCTTTTCTTGATGATTGCGATCAGCCAGGTGGAAGGTTATCAAAGCGACTACAGACAGCAACCCCTTTCACCTCGTACATAGTCGGATATTGTATGCATCGTGCATCTTAACATGACTGGCGTTCCTTATCTGATACTGGCAGTGCTATGTCTATCAATATCCTCCACCCTCGCTGCAGAGAGTGGATGGGTGGATGAGGCCTTGAAATTCTTGGTAGAGGGAAATAAAGCTTTGCAAGTGGCTGAGGTGGGCAAGTTGGAAGAAGCAATTGAAGCCTACAAGCAGGGTGTAGAAACGCTACCAGCTGAATGTGACAAGAGTTTTGACAAAAAGCAAGCGCAGATCATCCTTTCTCTCCATACACAGTTAGGACAAGCTCTTTCCTATGCGGGTGATTTGCAAAGTGCTATCGATTCATTCAGATCAGCATGCATATGTCAACGGGAATGGTCTGAAGGAGGAAAAAATGAATCTCTAAACCAACTTGCAAGTAAGGCGTATTTTTCGTTAGGAATGGCTTATCAGGAGTCAGCCTCTTCAGCTACAGATGAAGGGAAACAAAGGGAGCAATTAGAACTTTCAGTCCGAGCATACGGTCATGCCACAAAGTTGGACCCGCTGTATTGGAGCAGCTATGCAAATCTAGGTGTTATCCTTGCCGATGTGGGTCAAGATGGAAATGGAAACAAGGTAAAAAGCTTGGAAATGTATGAAGAGGGCATCCTAGCTTATCAAAAAGCAATTGATATATTAATTGGAGCAGACGGAAGCAATTCAATACCGACAGATCCGCCAGAGAATATAAGAGAAGTGGTGGCAGAGCTTCAATATCGCATTGGTCTGTGTTTAGTTCCTTATCTCTTTTCTCCTGATAGTGATAATGAAACTGATGGTGAAGACAACGAAAGAGATTGCACCCTAACAATCGACTCGAAACCCATCACGCGCAGCTGTTTGGAGCTTGCCGCATACCAATTCAACAGAGCAGCTCAATACGATGCACTTCATGTTGGTGCACAGAATGCGCTTGTGTTGGTAACTGCAGATGCATCATTCGGAATGTCAACAGATGTAAAGAAAGTAGAAGCTTTATTTGAGGATTACGCTTCCAACTTTGAATCATCGCTCGTTGATGAGTTGGGATACAATGCATTTCATCGGATGCGTAGAGGATTCGATCGGGCTTTGGCTCAAGAAAATGAAGCTACAGAAAAGAAGTTTCTCAAAGTCGTTGATGCTGGTTGTGGAACGGGACTTGCAGGGGTAGAGTTTAGAAACATCAGTCAATCTCTCACTGGGATTGATCTTAGCCCGAAAATCATTGAGCACGCAAAGACGAAGAGACCAGGACTATATGATAGCTTTCAAACGGGTGATATCAACCCTATTCTTCGTGACTATGCCAAGCAACCAATTTCTCTCCTTGTAGCCGCAGACACGTTCATCTACTTTAACGACTTGACTGACTTGTTTGCATCGATGAAGGATGGAATTGAAGAAGGAGGCTACGCTGTCTTTTCACTTGAGAATGTGTCAGAAGAAAGCGAAGCGAGGTTGAACGCGATAGTGCCTGAGTGGAGATGGCAGCTTACTCCCTCAGGTAGAGTGGCACATCGTAAAAAATATGTTGAAGACATTGCCAAAGCTAATAGCTTTCAAACCATTCTCTATGACAAGCTGGATAATTTTAGAGCAGAAAAGGGTGAAGGAGTCCGAGGTCATTTATTTGTACTGCGAAAGGACTCTTCCCGGAAGAAGGATGAGTTATAATATGATAAAGATGACTCTTTTCGTCAACGTCGTAGTGTAGGTCACTTTCTATTTTATCTATGCAACAATTTGTGGTCAATAACACAATCCCAAACAAGACGATTGAATTATGGCACCAAACAAACATCTCTAATCAACCACAATTCAAACCTGCTACTCTCTTAGTCGCAATCAAGTTATCATGTCGATGCTTCACGAATTGGGCTGAAGTAGGGATGGGACATGGCCTCCTTTGCCGACAGGCGCTCCTGGTGATCGTATCTCAGTAGCTTCGAAACAAAGTCAATAGCCTCATCAGACACCAAGTGCATGTTCTCATTGGTAACGAATTTTTGCCAAGGTTTCTTCGAATGCCTTCCCAAAATCCCATCAAAGTGAGGATCCAACTCCAAGTCATACGTATCCAAATATTGAAAGAGCTCCTCCGTCCCAAGAACTTTTGCAATCTTCACCAACTGATCATAGTTGTCATGCCCATGGAAGAATGGTTCCTTCCTAAAAATCATCCCTGCAAACATACAGCCCAAACTCCACATATCCAATGAATAATCATACTCCTGCAAATCCACCAACAACTCCGGCCCCTTAAAGTACCTACTCGCCACACGGACATTGTACTCCCTTCCAGGGTGGTAAAACTCAGCCAAACCCCAATCAATCAACCTCAACTCCCGCTTTTCATGATCAATCATGACATTGTGCGGCTTGACATCCCTATGCATGACCCCATTCGAATGACAATAATCCAACGCCTTGAGCAACTCAAATATATAATACCGAATATCATAATCCGACAGCGTCGGGTACAATATCTTGAAATCCGTATTATTCACATGCTCAAAGATAAGCGAGGGGGTCTTGGACTGCGGATCCCTCACCACATCCAACAACTGAATAATGTTGGTCCCCCCACACATATTTTGCAGAATTTTGATCTCTCGCTTAATCTTCTTCTTTTTGACGGGCTTGAGAATTTTAATGACGCATTTGGAGTTGTTACCGACGTTGACCCCCTCGAAGACTTCGGAGTATTTGCCTCGGCCGATTTTGCGGATTACTTCGTAGCCTTCTTGGTCGCCCCAGTTGACGGTGAGGGCTTCGTAGTCCCAGTAGTCGCGGGGGCGGTGGACGTTGACGTCTGCGTAGACTCTGTTAATGTTGGAGTGATTATTGATGTATTAGGTGAGGATACTAGAATCAATCACGCAGCATATAATTCAAAAAAAGTGACTTACTTGGCTCGGCTCATGGTTTTATTCCTGATACGAGACTTTGACGCTCCTCCAAACTGGCGAATGAGCGGACGGAAGGTGGTTGATGCGTTGCGCAAGATGGTGCCTGGCTAGAGAGGGTTGGAGAGGCGGCGGCGGCGGTGTTGATGGAATGAAGGTATTGGCAATGTTTTTGAGTGCAGCAACATCTCTCAGTTTTTGCGGTCGATTTTACGTCCTTGCGTCACAGGGGATCCCTCGAAATAGGTACCCAAACTTGCCTATCCCCAATCTCAGCCTAGCCAAAATTCTTATACTCCCCTCTTGAAAGCTAGGTGACAACTTCACTTATACCCCCCTAAAGCTCAGCCTAGCCAAAATTCTAATATCGTACCCCCCGGGGGACTAATACCCCCTTGCAAATTTTTTGCTCACCCAAAAAATCTTTGACCTTTGCTCTTTGCTCTCGATTTGGTCGTTGCTGTTTGCTGTTGCTGTCGGTGAACTGTGCGGGGTCTTAGTCGCTCTCTCTCGCCTGACGGCTGTTGGTATACTTCTTAAAGGTCTCTCACGAAGGTGTGTTTGGCTCGAGCTTTTGATACAGATAGGACATACAGTGTCTGCTACAAAAATCAAGATTTCAGCTGACTGCATAGAAGGAGATAGGATGAGATAACACTGATCAACAGGGAAGATGCCCAGCAACGAACAACACTATCAACTATGGGACCCACGCAACAATCCAAATGGGTCTGGTGCTAATGGCAGAGCTTTTGCAGATCGTGGTAGTCTAAACCATCTGGAGGAAGAAGCTGACTTTTTTCGTGTTCGGAACTCCAAGTTTTGTACACAAGAGTTAATAATAGACTGTCAACAAGTACCGCCTCATCGATCTCTTGTAGAACTAATCAACTCTACGCTTGTGGTTGGACAAGAAGTCTCATTGGCCGTGATACTGCTAGCGGTTCATCGAGAAATTGTTACATACGAAGAGGGTATGGCTGGAAAGATAACTGATCAAAATGTATTGGAATATATAGTTGAAAAGTCATCAATAGCAATGGTGCTCGTGTATGCCTCAATGTTCATTATTACATACTACAATCAAAGAGCTTTAGCAGCTGATTCTGAAGATGGCAATAGTACTGACTGTAAGGATGGAGAAACATCACAACACAAACACAAGAAGCGCAAGAAAGGTCATCGACGGAAAAAAGCGATAGTGCGGCTTTCGGATGGTATACTTCTTGCTGTCATACTACGCGTTATCTCAGGATTATTGCGCTCATTGACAGCTTCATATTCTACTGATACCGTGTATGCACTGGCAGTCACTGGAATGGCAGTACACTTGTTGGCATGTGACTACAAATTCGCCAATGGTTATGAAAAAGATGATGACGGTGGCACTCCTACCCTCACTCGGTTTCATCATCCTCGACCAAAATTCCTCGGTGGGACTGTATCATTAAACGCAGCCTTTTTCGCAACGGTGTTGTTGATATCTCGTATCAAATCGAATGCAACGTCGTACGCGTTCGTGTCATCTGTGGTAACACTATTTGCATTTTATCCCACGTCTCGACATGAAATTGCACGTCACTTTCCAAATCGTCTTGGGTTCTCACCGTGTTGTGCCATAACCGCTGCTCTAAGTGTCTCTGCTTGGCTGCTTCTCGTCTCATTGGAAGAGCGGTGTCTGTTTGTGGGTCTTCAGTTATTTCTACTTGTATTGTCGCCTCTTCTGCAGTGGTGGTTGCAAAGGTACAAGAAGATAATCACTGGAAAATGGGACATTGCTCATATCAACGTAACATAACAGATGCATTGCATACCAAATGTATCATTATTATTATTAACAATGTGAACTTGCAAATAAATGCATATTACACTTCTTTCTTTTTCTTTCTTCGTCGTCCACCCTGGCTTGCCTTTTTCTTTCGTCGAGTATCTTCCACCCAGATGTCATCATCGCGGTCATTTGGTTCGCTGTAGGAGTTGAATGATATGCTCGAATTGGCTGCCTTCTTTCGCTGGCGATCAATGAATAGACACGCCAACTCAATCGCGTGAATACCTTGTTGCAGAGCATGTCTATCAAAGAAGGGCGATGTCGAATCTTTGGTCTCAACATTGCAAGGATTGATTGCGCTGGATTGGGCGTCATATGAGTTCCAAATGCCTTGCTTCTTCTCTTCAGATACCAACTCAAACAGAGGTCCATATCGTGGAAAGTAGTCATGGCTAGGAATATCTTTCGGCAATTCTGACCAGAGCAGACCGCTGCGAGCACCCTCACAAGCAGCTGCAGTACAAAGCAGATTTGCTCGCGCTGTTTCAGTTGGTGTGTATCCACCACCGCCCAAGACGAGCAGCTTCCTCCTCTTTCCAACTTGATGAAGGCTTTCTCTAGAATCATGTGTTGCTTTGGTTTCAGAATGGCTGCAATCACTGGGAGTTTCATCGGGTTGATTATCTTTCTTCTCTTCCTTCATGGGCCTGGTGCAAATCATCTCCTCGCTCAAACCAGCACAAAGCGATGATGTTATGCGCACACATTCAGCCAACCCTTCAGGACTCAAAGACCATCCCTCTCCCGTAGAAGAGTGATCGGTACTGTGAAGCTTTCCTGTGACAAGTGCATCGCCTTCCAGTCCATCTGCTCCAACGCACAGCACGATAAAGTTAGGATCAAAGCTGCTGACTAAACCAAATACCATTTTGCGATACATCTGAATAAAAGTAACATCGTCAATGCCAGTTGGCAAAGGCACGTTCAGATTATAACCGAAGCCAGCTGTATCAATCTCGCCTTTTTCTCGGACAAAGCCTGAAGTGGCAGGGAAAAACCCTGGCGAATTGCGATGAAACGATGCAGTCATGACACGGTCAGTCGAATAAAAAGCCTGTTGGACACCGTCACAATGATGAATGTCAATATCAATGTACAGCACTCGAGACGGAGCGAGAGTGCCACTTGCATCAACAGATTGGCTCTGGAGCAGTCTCTTTATTGCAAGCACAATATCATTCACATAACAGAAGCCACCTGCTTTGCCTGCATGGGCGTGATGTCTACCTCCACCCCAGTTGATAGCAACGTCTGCGTGATGCTCATTTTCAGACTCGACCAAAAGAGAAGCGGCATGCCATGAAGCTCCTGCTACTGACAAACAATACTTCCATAGTAATGCTCGACTGTAGTCATCTATGGGCAGCGGACAATCATCTTCTAGCCCATGTTCCGCTAGTAACTTTTGCAACAATGCATCATTTGAGCCGTCTCTTGTCTGTATGTCGGTTTCATTAGGTGATAAAATGTCTTGCTCAACTTCTTCGTCATCGTTCAAAGAAAATGGGGCTAAATCACCTTCTAAAGAATCGAGTGCTGTATGCTGATCGTTTCCTTTGACAGTCGCTACAGCTTTAGTTTCAATCTCTCTAGACCCACCTGAGGGAGAAGGAAACTCCAACAAATCCAAATAATTGCCATCGTGAAATAATTCGAGAAGAGCCCGCGTACCAAGCTTGGGCGGTAATATCGTCAGAAATGCAGCCAATGCACCCCTCTTCGCATTCCCACCACCTCTGTCATCAATCGTGTTTGCTCCATGAAAGAATCCACACCATTTTAGCAGTGCCCCAAGCAAGAGATCACGATCTTGATGAATATGTTTCATTGTTTGATATAGAATCTGTGTATATTGTTGGGATTGAAGTAGAACGACTTGAATTTGTTTGTTGGGCGTTGTCTGATTTGTGATAACCGGCTTTATCGCGTATTGATGACGGCTACTTTCTTTCGCTGCAAAAGCACCATTATCCAATAATGACATTGAAAAAGGCATGCTGCTTTGAACACGCTCTGATTTTACCACCTGCTTGCTTAGAACTTTTCGACGTTCTTCCGAAAAGTCGACAGAATATTCCTCATCTTGAAAGGTTGCAGCTGTTATACTTTCTTTTTTCAGAAACCAACGCACTTTCCCGGTTGAAACGAACCCTACAGATTTGCTTTTGCGCAGTTCTTTCGGTGCTGGTGCTGGTGCTTCTGCTGCTACATCATCGCTCTTTGCTGATATGTTATTTTCTGCTACGACGCTGGAGTCGCCGACGGCACTGCTCTCGACCGAGAGTGGAGAGCCAAACGACATACCTAAATCGAAAATGTGTTATCTCTCGAAAAGTTCCATCATCGTTTACCATTACCCTATCAAACCACTCCTATGATGCCCTACAGGCCGTTGCTCTTGCTTTTTGCCTTGATTTGATTGATCATTGATCAGAAAGCTCTAGGACAAAATGGGACATGTCGGACAAAGAGATCAATCAGGAATTAGGACAATCTGTCCCGAGCATGTCCAAAAGAAAGCAAGCCAGCACACCAACATTCTACAACCATATCGATGTACTAACGTTGTCAATATGAGCATGGTCAGCTTCTAGTGGCCCATTCTATTCGGCCATGATAGTATAGAAGTAGACTTACACTGATCTTGCAACCCGATCATGTATGGTAGGTGCGATGCTACGCCTCGTAGGTGACCTGATGAGGCTGAGGCTCAATTTTTTGAGCTGACGTGACCGCAAACAACTACAATACCAGGAGACCTCTATTTGAGCTACAGAGATGTCAATGACTTGAGTAGAGCAACAAAACATACATGTTTCCCTATAGGTATTATCATCACTATCCTACTACTACTCACAACTCACAACCCCCATCCTAATCAGACATTTTTGTTCTTACGCTTAGCCCATGACTTAGCCTCTTCCTCAAGTTCGTTGAAAAACTTTTCGTTTCCTTCCTTAGTCTTTTTCCACTCATTCTTGGTTTCTGCATCGACGTACTTGTCGATGGCAGCTTCCCAATCAGAAGGTCCCAGTGTTGGCTTGAACGCAGACTGCTTCGCCTTGCCCTTACTGTCCTTAAAGTCTTTGGCAAGATCAGGGTAATGCCTATCAAGAAGGTCAAGCAGACCCTCGACGGATTTGATGTGGTCCAACCCAAACTTGGTGTAATACTCTTCAGTATAATATTCATTTAGATAAGGATCTGCCTCAAGCCTTCGACTAGCCATCGCTAGGAAGATGATGAAGCTTGTTTCGCTGAGCGCAAAGCTAGGTGAAGGCTTCTTTTCGTACATATCCCCAACCAAAAGATCGCACCTCTCAATACCCTCCTTTCCTGGTCCATAGCTATATGTTACGCACAAGAAAGAGTTTGTGAGATGAAAATGTATGAATACAAATGGGCGTGAAGATAACTGTACCAGCAAGCATGATACAATTGGCAAAATTTGCAACTCACATGAGCTCAAGTTTCCTTGCATCGGCTTTGTTGCCCCCAGTAAGTTCCATCCAAGAACGATAAGGCTTCAAATGGAGCAATCTCCGAAATTCATTGAACTTTTTGATGCCGCGCTCCCTATCCCTGAAGAGGTCCAAGGCAGCCAGATCAATCTTCCTGCTCTCAGGAAGACTCTTGCCCGCTTCGTCGGTTGGTGTCATATGCCGATAAGCCACGGGGTAGTTGGACGAATAGAGACCGCCACAAGGGTATGAGAAAACAGACTTGGCAATTTCAGTGGGCCTTGTGGCTGTTTTGCGGAACGCTTCAGCTCCCTTTTCCGTGAACAAATCCAAAAGAGGGAGAAATTCTGTTCCATCACCCTCACCGACGACAAGTCCGGGAGGCGAGAGTGAATGAAGACGATACACAGCGGCAAACTCCTATGATCCATTTGAGATATGAATGTATGTTAGTGTGGTCAAATAAAAGAATTCGTCTACATTGAATAAGTATGCTAAAATGAGTTGAAATCTTACCTCAGTAAGACAGTACGGGACTCCTTTGTTGTCAGATTTTTTACCAATTAATGCCAACAATGATGTTGGCATATAGTCTCGTAGAGGTCTGATATAGGTGCCAACAACAGCCTTGACTAAACCGTACCAGTTCGTCCACATGCCAGCTTGAAGCAATTTAGTCTTCAAAAGCTCAACCTTTTTTAGAATGATATGGAGAGATGCAACAAGACAGGGTATGAGCCACAACATGAAAATTACTACAATTGTACAACAACAATCTGTATCTTACCGTCCAGTCTGTGGTATGGATTTTGGCAACGAGTGCAGCAATGACAAGGCGAGTGGCATTGAAGATATCTTCATCTGTCATGCTAGGATTCTTCTTGCTCATCTGTTCAGCAACGTAGTTGTGTTCCTTCAAAAATAGCTCTTGGAGAATAGTCACACCAACCCAAGAGTTTTGTTTGTCTCCAGTGGTGTACAGACCGCTCTTATCTTCGGGAAGAATGTGAGGAATACCGTCTTGGTTAGTT
The DNA here is from genome assembly GCA_030544225.1 of Skeletonema marinoi. Lineage (NCBI taxonomy): Eukaryota > Bacillariophyta > Thalassiosirophyceae > Thalassiosirales > Thalassiosiraceae > Skeletonema > Skeletonema marinoi. Next base: position 2,442,202 of record CM060486.1, on the reverse strand, counting down.
TTCAATTGACCACCACTCATAGTCCTGGCTCTCTTCAGGTCAGCATCGTTGTTGCCATAAAGGAAAGATGCATCCCACCATTGAGTACGTGCACTTTGGTCGTAGATGAGGCATATTGTTAGAGGTTAGAATTGAATGATGTGGATATATATAAAAACACAGACAATCTTACCTCTCGAAACAACCGTCCTCTCTTTCTAAAGTAGCTCTGAAGGTGAACTTCTTCATTGGGCACAAGCTTGTTCCCTTGTCAAGAGTGACTTCTCGATCACAAAATCCAAGTGTTGATCCAATCGTGAACCATTGCCTGAATCCAAGAAGCAGCAATAATATTCAACTGGTCGGCCGCTGGTTTGAACTCTTCGCGAGCCAGAAGGCGCGTCGCTACCATTTGCACATCTGGAGAGCCATGGGGATCACGCAGGTGCTTGGGAATGGCAGGCATGTTGCGTCCGATCGGTCCAAGGTGATTGGCAGTGGTCGGGTTGTTCACGTCGGTGCCAAATCCATCTGCTGGACGCGTCTTCAATGGCTTTCCGTCGTAATCCTTCAGACGTTCATCGTCCTTGAATGGTGCTGCAGGTAAAGAACACAAACAATGTCATTAGCATACTCATATGCATACAAAATAAGATGTTAATGTAAATTGACACACCTTTATACAGATTCTCTCTGCTGAGAACAGCACGGTGGACAACCAACTTAATCAAGCCCGTCAGCATGTTCGTGTAGGTCCAATAGTTGCTGAACGGAACGATATCATAAATCCGAAGGATTCCCTTGAGCACAGGCACAAGTACAAATCGTGAAAGGAAGGCCCCCATGTTCAATAACTCTTTTGTATTTCAATGTAATGAATAGTGGAAGATTGAAGTTACGTATGGTACTTATTTTATGAGGATGGAGCAAACATTGCGTTGCGAATTTGAAAACAGCGCAGATGGCAACCGTGTGTAAGTAGCTTGGCAAGAGACTTTCGGCATCTATCGCATCGATCTCAAGATCTTTAAATCTGCCTTTTCCGAGCCCCTTTCTTGAAAAGCGGCACCCAAGTCACAGAGATACCAGATACTCATGCTCTTTGATTATGTATATACTATATACGAATAAGTAGCGTTGCTACAATACGGCAAATAGCTTCTAGAGGGGCCCATTATGTTTAGTGATATAGTTGTGAAAGATGTGCCACCAATCATACTCTTTCATTACGAAAACGCGTTGATACAGCCTCGTAGGTGACCTGATTGACCTGATGAGGGAAGGACGCCAGCAACACTCTAGCACCAAATCGTACATGACGCTGTCAATGGACCAATCAACAGCTTCTAAGGGCCCATTGTGTTTGGTTCCGATAGTATAGAAGGATATATACCACTGCTCAAGCTCTTGTATTACAAAATAGCGTAGCTACAGCCTCGTAGGAAACCTGATGAGGACCAATTTGGATGGAGGCGAGCAACACTCTAGCACCATATCGTATCTAGCGCTGTCAATTGAGCACTCCACAGCTTCGAAGGGACCATTAACGTGGTTACGATAGCATAGAAGGATATATACCACTGCTCAAGCTCTTTATCTGCGTATCGGCCATGCTGCAACGTCGTAGGTGACCTGATGAGGATCAATTTGGATGGCCGCGAGCAATACTCTAGCACCACATCGTATCTAGCGCTGTCAATTGAGCTCTCCACAGCTTCCAGTGACCCATTAACGTTGGTTACGATAGCATAGAAGGATATATGTCACTGCTCAAGCTCTTTATCTGCGTATCGACCATGATGCAACGTCGTAGATGACCTGGTGAGGATCAATTTGGTGGAGGCGAGCATCACTCCAGCACCATATCGTATCTAGCGCTGTCAATTGAGCTCTCCACAGCTTCCAGTGACCCATTAACGTTGGTTACGATAGCATAGAAGGATATATACCACTGCTCAAGCTCTTTATCTGCGTATCGGCCATGCTGCAACGTCGTAGGTGATCTGATGAGGACCAATTTGGATGGAGGCGAGCATCACTCTAGCACCATATCGTATCTAACGCTGTCAATTGAGCACTCCACAGCTTCCAGTGACCCACTAACGTTGGTTACGATAGCATAGAAGGATATATGTCACTGCTCAAGCTCTTTATCTGCGTATCGGCCATGCTGCAACGTCGTAGGTGACCTGATGAGGATCAATTTGGATGGAGGCGAGCATCACTCTAGCACCATATCGTATCTAGCGCTGTCAATTGAGCACTCCACAGCTTCCAGTGACCCACTAACGTTGGTTACGATAGCATAGAAGGATATTTACCACTGATCAAGCTCTTTATCTGCGTATCGACCATGCTGCAACATCGTAGGTGACCTGATGAGGATCAATTTGGATGGAGGCGAGCATCACTCTAGCACCATATCGTATCTAGCGCTGTCAATTGAGCTCTCCACAGCTTCCAGTGACCCATTAACGTTGGTTACGATAGCATAGAAGGATATATACTTCTGCTCAAGCTCTTTATCTGCGTATCGGCCATGCTGCAACGTCGTAGGTGACCTGATGAGGATCAATTTGGATGGAGGCGAGCATCACTTTAGCACCATATCGTATCTAGCGCTGTCAATTGAGCTCTCCACAGCTTCCAGTGACCCATTAACGTCGGTTACGATAGCATAGAAGGATATATGTCACTGCTCAAGCTCTTTATCTGCGTATCGGCCATACTGCAACATCGTAGGTGACCTGATGAGGACCAATTTGGATGGAGGCGAGCATCACTCTAGCACCATATCGTATCTAGCGCTGTCAATTGAGCTCTCCACAGCTTCCAGTGACCCACTAACGTTGGTTACGATAGCATAGAAGGATATATACTTCTGCTCAAGCTCTTTATCTGCGTATCGGCCATACTGCAACATCGTAGGTGACCTGATGAGGACCAATTTGGGATGGCCGCGAGCATCACTCCAGCACCATATCGTATCTAGCGCTGTCAATTGAGCACTCCACAGCTTCCAGTGACCCATTAACGTCGGTTACGATAGCATAGAAGGATATATGTCACTGCTCAAGCTCTTTATCTGCGTATCGGCCATGCTGCAACGTCGTAGGTGATCTGATGAGGACCAATTTGGATGGAGGCGAGCATCACTCTAGCACCATATCGTATCTAACGCTGTCAATTGAGCACTCCACAGCTTCCAGTGACCCACTAACGTTGGTTACGATAGCATAGAAGGATATATGTCACTGCTCAAGCTCTTTATCTGCGTATCGGCCATGCTGCAACGTCGTAGGTGACCTGATGAGGATCAATTTGGATGGAGGCGAGCATCACTCTAGCACCATATCGTATCTAGCGCTGTCAATTGAGCACTCCACAGCTTCCAGTGACCCACTAACGTTGGTTACGATAGCATAGAAGGATATTTACCACTGATCAAGCTCTTTATCTGCGTATCGACCATGCTGCAACATCGTAGGTGACCTGATGAGGATCAATTTGGATGGAGGCGAGCATCACTCTAGCACCATATCGTATCTAGCGCTGTCAATTGAGCTCTCCACAGCTTCCAGTGACCCATTAACGTTGGTTACGATAGCATAGAAGGATATATACTTCTGCTCAAGCTCTTTATCTGCGTATCGGCCATGCTGCAACGTCGTAGGTGACCTGATGAGGATCAATTTGGATGGAGGCGAGCATCACTTTAGCACCATATCGTATCTAGCGCTGTCAATTGAGCTCTCCACAGCTTCCAGTGACCCATTAACGTCGGTTACGATAGCATAGAAGGATATATGTCACTGCTCAAGCTCTTTATCTGCGTATCGGCCATACTGCAACATCGTAGGTGACCTGATGAGGACCAATTTGGATGGAGGCGAGCATCACTCTAGCACCATATCGTATCTAGCGCTGTCAATTGAGCTCTCCACAGCTTCCAGTGACCCACTAACGTTGGTTACGATAGCATAGAAGGATATATACTTCTGCTCAAGCTCTTTATCTGCGTATCGGCCATACTGCAACATCGTAGGTGACCTGATGAGGACCAATTTGGGATGGCCGCGAGCATCACTCCAGCACCATATCGTATCTAGCGCTGTCAATTGAGCACTCCACAGCTTCCAGTGACCCATTAACGTCGGTTACGATAGCATAGAAGGATATATGTCACTGCTCAAGCTCTTTATCTGCGTATCGGCCATACTGCAACATCGTAGGTGACCTGATGAGGACCAATTTGGGATGGCCGCGAGCATCACTCCAGCACCATATCGTATCTAGCGCTGTCAATTGAGCTCTCCACAGCTTCCAGTGACCCATTAACGTTGGTTACGATAGCATAGAAGGATATGTGCCACTGCTTAAGCTCTTTATCTGCGTATCAGTCATGCTGCAACGTCGTAGGTGACCTGATGAGGATCAATTTGGATGGAGGCGAGCATCACTTTAGCACCATATCGTATCTAGCGCTGTCAATTGAGCACTCCACAGCTTCCAGTGGCCCATTAACGTCGGTTACGATAGCATAGAAGGATATATGTCACTGCTTAAGCTCTTTATCTGCGTATCATTCATGCTGCAACGTCGTAGGTGATCTGATGAGGACCAATTTGGGATGGCCGCGAGCAATACTCTAGCACCATATCGTATCTAGCGCTGTCAATTGAGCAATGCACATTTCTAGCGGCCCATAGTCATCGCTGTGAATGTGGTTGGTTTTATAGTTTCATCCTGTTTATTTTTATTTTTAAGCGTCTTTTCAGGAAGTTATTGTTTGGTAGATGTTGAGCCAGTTGCTGTCTTTGTATCTGTTGTTCCAGTCGATTTTGTTTGGTGTGATTTCCTTTGTTTGTTTTCATTTAGTTTTGTCATTCGATCTTTTTCATTTTGGAACTCACGTGGAATACCTCTGCATTCATGGATTCTTGGAAATTCATTTTCTTAATAATTCTTTCGTTTATCGTAGCATCATCAGCAACATTATTGTACTATCGAATCAGACGATCTGCGTACTCTCTTCCAAGTCCACATTCTTCATACCAGTCTCTAGCCTTTTCAAGCTTGCTAAATACATCATCAAACCCAGTAACTTCTCCTGTTTCTTCACTTACATACAGTAATGAACCTGTAACATGAAATAATGCAACCATTTCATCACAATCTTCATCTACTATTAATGTATGAGTTTCTCCAGGAGGCTCAAACACATACGTGCCAGCTCGAGCATGCCAATCATGTTCTTTGTAACCCCAAGACCCTTTCAGTGTGAGAGCATGCACCGGCGAAGAGTGCCGATGACGTCCAAGTACCCCTCCGCCAGTGAATTTTAAAAGATTTACGTAGTATCCTTGTGACGTGCAAAAACATAGCGGTTTAAATGATAGGCAGTCTGTTTGTTTTACCCACACCCGCGGGTCTTCCTCCTTTGCATTTGGATCGCTATCCACCCAGTCAGAGAGATTGAATACTGTTGGTATCACTATATCCGAAAGTGCGCCTTCAGGTGCTGCCGAAAGTGATGCAGCAGGTCGTAGCTGCTGCAGTGCAGGTGCGAAAGCACAGATTTGTCCGCTAAATACAGAAAGAGTATATAGAAGAAGAAGGAAGCGCAGCATCGTTGAATAATATTCCTTGGCGAACAAGACCCGTGTATAATATAGAGTTATTGTATCCTCTGTAGTATGTAGTAGCGGGGTGAATGATGGCAGCTATCAATCAGCAAACAACTGCACGGATCCTTCATCTTCAATGTTGTCGAATAAAAATGTGACGAAGACTTGTGGAGTGACGCCGCGCCAAAAAGTTCAAAAAAGTGGATTGAGAAGGAAGTGAGAGATGCGATAACTTGGCTGGGGAGGTTTGAGATGCCGAGAGATCCAGCATGGACGCCAGTGCAAAAATCTAGGTGAATGTTACATGGTGAAGTAGTTGTTGCAAAAACTACCAGCTTAAGTCTTCATCTATCTATATACATGGCTGCAGCTTGATCTTCATCTACATGGATGCAACTTCATAATAATTAAGTCTCTATTGCTATTGCTTTTACGAACTTCCAAGACCTGCAAAAGGAAGACAATTCAAAAGGATCAGATTTGCAATACATCCATATTCACCAGAGTTCCTAGATGCTGGTCTTACTTTTCAACTTCTTTTTTCCTGCACCCATAGCCTTGTGCACTACCTCCGAAGCAATTCCTCCAATTGCCAACAACAATCCTAACCAACCTTGACCAGCAATAGAATGGCCCTTGAATAAGATACTGTATAGCACCGATAGAATCTTTCTTGTAGTAGTCACCGTGCTACACACCAAAGGATCAAATCTTGCCACAGTATAAAATATAAAGGACTGACCAATAGCACTACACATTGAAAACTTCCAAATTAGGCTAAAAACCTTTGGATTGCTGGCACAGTACGCGATTCCCTGGGTGAATTCTCCGAGGACAAACGAAATTAACAACGCGAATAACATCATGAAGAGGTTTGTATATGTCATCAAATCATATGGCTGTGGAGTGACTTGGACCCGTTTCATATCAGCGAGTAGGCGTTTTTGTACTCCACCAGTGACACCGTCCATAACGAGAGCCAGCAGAATGAACACAACACCCAATGGCGTAGACTCTGATGTCGATGCCTTCTTCTTACTCATTGAAAGGATAGCCGTCCCGCCAATGATTGCAAGAACTTGGAGATAATCTCTAAGACCATACGTTGCCCCTCCAAGGATTAAAGATCCCAACATCACAGGAGCCATTTTACCCGACTTTGCTAATGTTGCGACGGGAAATGACAATCCATTCGCCAGTGCCAGGCTTGTGAATGCTTTCGAACAGACCTGACTAAATCCACTGCTAACAAATGGCTTTTTAGGCAAATTGGGTGTCCCTCCCCACCACAATCCCACACTATTCTTCGAGTTGCTACTAGCACCCATAACAATAAGTGCAATTGTACCGAATATGACGTTTGCAAGTGACTCAAGTACTTGTAAATACCAAGCGTGGGTAAATTTCGTTCCATCCTCAGATTCATATCGAAATACATCCTCTTGTAATGATCCATAATATAAGAATGAGGCGTATATCCCGCCTGCTCCGAACAAAAGTTGCATGGCTCGGCTTTTTGTGTCATTGTTGGCGGCGGCTGATGATCCAACATTCAATGATGATGCTGGAGAGGCGGCATCTGCTGGTACATCATGAATGGGAAGTAATGGTGCCTTGTCGGCTTCCGAGGTGGCTGAGGCACCGTCTCTGGCTGATAGTTCAAAGGACATAGCGTTGTCTTCTGTCGATTGGGTCATGTCATCAGCATTTTGATTTGTGTGATTTTTGATTTTCATTGTTGCCTTCTCTTCGTGCACTGGGAGGTGAATTGATTACCCCGAACTCAACAAGCACGCGTCGATTAAATATCCTTTATTTATCGTTATGACTATATTACCCCTCATTACATTTTCTTGATACTTAAAGTGATACCCCTGTAGAAAGCTCTGCAGCAAAAACCAAAATCAAAAATCAGCAACGAAAGATCAAAAAAATCATACAGTGTACTACTGTGTCCACACAAAGCCCTTTTTGTTAGTTGTTAGTTGTTAGTTGTTAGTTTGGGCTCATTTTGTGGGACTCCTCGCAGGACTTCGCCGGACTTCGCCGGCCGAACTCGCAACTAACAAATAAGTCAAACTCGCAATTTGCGAGTTCGAGCTGAAATTTACTGAAACTCACAAGCTGTAGAACATACTGAATTCCTCTCCGTAGAAATATTTAGAGGGCATTTTATCTTGCCCTCTTAAAAATTTAGCTTCTAAATCCTTAAATTCCCCATTTTCAAAACCGGACAGACTCTAACAAAATCACAAAGTCGACGGATGTGTGTGGTATAATGTGTGGACACAAAAAAAGTTGACTCTTTGCGAGCTGCCAGCTTGTGAGTTTGTTCGTGAAAAGTCAAAAAATAAACTCGCAACTAACAACTAACAACTAACAAAAAGGGCTTTGTGTGGACACAGTAAAGGCATGTCTCGTACTGATGGACGTAAGCTTGTCGCATTCGCAGGCACCGCAATCGTAGGTGCTCTGGGATTTGCTACAATTTACCTGCCATTCATGGCAGACAGAGATAAACTTCGTGGGCTTTTTGAGGAGGGCGAACAGTCGATACCAGAGGGAGCACGCCGTGAAATCCAAGCAATACTGAAGGCAGAAAGAGAATCACAACAAAGAATGGATGAAGTTGTACACCAGCAACAGCAATATGAAGAAGCAGAACAGCAGAAAGAGAAACAGAAGGCGTCGCCGGGGAGTATGTGGTCAAGTTTTAGGAGGAAACAATAGTTACACTCGTGGATTATGACAAAAAAAACAAATATACATCAACTGTAATAGCTGAATAAACAATCTACAAATGTTCAATGTTCAAATCTGGGAGCATTTGAGCAAGACAATCTATGTATGATACGATTGTCATCATTTCTTGATTGTGAAAAAATTGTGTACTTAAATAGATAGAAAACAAATAATATCAAGACGCTTGAAGTGTACCAAAACAAATAGACTCTCTCCCAACCTAACAACTCAATTCAAGTGCCATGCCTCCACCATTGATCGACCACCCAATATGATATCAATGTCTCCTTGAAACGGTGCCATCACTTCTCCTTTGTATGGTTCTAACATCCCATTGAGCAAAGGAACTGAGCCAGGCGTTTTCTGTGCAGAAAGGAAGCCTAAAATGCCAAACATTGCAAGCCTTCCATTGTTTATTTCTATAAGTAGTCGCCTCTCTTTGTCCTCCTTTGACATATTCTTGTGTAGGTTAAATGGATCATACAGATTGAACGGCACAGGGTGTGGATTAGCATCAAAACTTGGATACTTGCCAGGAATACCGCCCTTGCAATAATGCTTGAGTTCTCCAGGTTGACCTTTCGATGATGAAATCTCCGAATAAAATTCCAAATATCCAACAAAAAGAATGATTTGAAGCTTTGCCGCGAAAGGAAGTACATCCCATTGCTCTGGAGGCGACAATGCCAGCGATGGGAATGATGCGCCATCTAATGTCATGGCCCAAGGAAATCTATAGAAGGATTGTACACAGTATCCAATGAATGCAGCCATGGCAACGCGGCCATGCTTGATTTCGGCATGTCTCAGAAACCCTACTGTAAACTCATCAGAGCGTCCTGCAAATCGACTACCGCCTAGTCCAAGAGGGTCGTAGTAGCCGATTACTGGGTTCAACTTCTTTGCCAGATCTTCAAGATCGGCCTAATGCAATGTAGTGAAGTGTTGAGCATGAGTTAGAGGTCTGATCGAACAGAATGACACTGGCGAAGGCAAGCGCGTGAACAGTGGCTGACGCAGCATTACAATACATACCTTTGTTTCATGAAGTGGAGATGCACGAAATGTGTCGACTCTGTTCGCCGGTGCCGACTGAAATGCATAGCCAGACCCAGCTGTAAAGCAGAAGATCAACGCGGACGTCTTCATTTTGCCTATCAAGTGATAGATATCTACCGCTGCCGATCTGGCTTTCAAACGCAACGCCGAAGGCCGAAGGACGAAGGAGGTCGGCGGGAATTTCGGTTTGCGCGGAGTCGACGTCGAACCCGCAGCACACCACATTTTTGACAATAAACAAGATGAGTCCTCTTATCTAATCTGTCTTTCCCTCCTTCGCCACACCACCGCCAAATAAATCTCTTCACTATTTTTATGCCGTTGATCTCAATGAAAGGGATCATGCGATGGCAATGATCATACAGTAAATGGATGACTTCCTTTCCCATCATTTCAATCATTTCTACACGAACATACGCTACTAATCGATCAATCTTTAACCTCAATCATGGACGATAATTCGGACCTATCCGAGGCGCTCGCTCTGAAACCCTTCACTTCGCTTCCCAGCACATCATCCGGAGTATCATCTGATGATGCCAAGCGTGCAGATGGAACTGGAAGATCTATTCTCTGCTGCTGTGATAATAATAATCAAAATAATAAACGAGCCGCTGTACCGGGAATTGTATTCAGGGCGGTGGCAGATAACAACGGTGTGGCTGTGGAGGCAGTGCAGCTCGTGTCGCCCAGCGGTTTGACTAGCGACGAGGATGCAGAAAACAAATATAATATCGAGGGTGGAGAGATGAACATCATTGGATCCTTCTCCCTCTCTGAAGCTGATGAAAATTCTTCATCATTGGTATCAAGAATGGCAATTTCGGATGATCAAAGATTGTTATTGATTGGATTATCTGATGGCACAATTAAATGTATCAATGTGCTATACCAGACATCTGATAATCAAACATCTATACAATTTACAAAACGATGGGAAACTTCCACAATCAATAACCAAGCTACTGTGCAATTTCCAACCTTGGCCTTTGTTCATGACAATGATAGGCAACATCAATTTATTGTCGTGACTGAAGAATTGTCCAATCCTTCTTCAAGTAGTGTAATGCTGATGGATGCAGCGTCGGATAGCCCAACCAATTTGTTGCCCCCTGCTGGAATTATTAATAGTGATGATATGTACATTACTTGTGCAACAACAGCAACAAACCAACAACAAAGTGCTGATGGCACACTCACGCTCTTATTTGGTACCAATGTTGGCAAACTTGGACTTGCAACCACCTCATCAACATCACAAACAGCTGAAGTTCAATTCATTCATCACCCATTATTAGAGGAAGGAGATGATGATGGCGTGTGGAATATTACACATTTGAATTGGTTCGACTCTCAATCTATAGCCATGGGATTGACACGAGTTATTATTGATCCAGATTGCCAAGATGATGACGACGACGAAGATGATCCGAATGAGCACCAGGCTAATTTCCTTATTGGTACACAGTTGGATCCATCGTCATGGGAGTGGACTGAGCTCGGGGATGTCGTACCATTTTTTTCCGTTCCAAAGGGTGGTCGTCACGTCTTTCACACTTCCACCCTATCTTGCAGTACATGTACACTGTTATTGGTCGGGTGTAATGTGGGGAGTGATGTTGCCATTCTAGCAAAGCAGAATGATGCGTGGGACATTATCGACGTTGAAGAGGGTAACCAGATGTCTTGCCCAACAGATGAAGAAGATGAATTTTTATTCTTGATGGGGTTGGGAGTAGTCATGCTCCCTATTCCAGGTATGCAGCGTTGGCATTCTTTTCCAACATTAGCGAGCACTGATGGGAGTCTGACGGGGTTTGTACCATGTCATGAGATACTGGGAGAGCAATTCTTTTCCCGTGTGTTGGACGGCGTAGCAGCAGAAGCTGACATGAGCGTTGCCCTTCCTGTGATGAGAGTTGCCCTTCCTGTCGCATCTTCCCCAGTTGCCCCCGCAACCGAGGCTGCAGAAGCCTGCATCCTCAGTGGTCTTGATTTACATTTGGACGATGACGAATCATCAATCGACTCGCTTGATTCGTATAATAGCGACGAGGAGAGCGAACCAGATGATGTTCCATCGACACAACCAGTCTTTGGCACTGGTTCCGCGCCCTCCTTCAATTTCGCTACTCCGTCATTCTCCTTCGCAGGTGGTTCATCCGACGCGAATACCACCACCACACCGTCGAATACATTTGGCTCAGCACCAACAGCTGGTGGCTTTGCGTTCGGATCAACTGCCACCTCTTTTGGGTTTGGTTCTCCTTCAGCCCTCGGTGCATCAGCCGCAGCATCGACTCCAGCGAAGGAACAGCCGTCGGCTTCCAAGCCAGTATTTGGGGCAGGATCAGCTGCTCCGGTGTTTGGATCTAGCACGACATTTACAGGCGGTTTCGGCATGTTGGCTTCAACAGATCAAAGTAAAGGTTTTGGGGCTGTGCAAACGAAAACTGCACCAAAGAGCGAAGAACCAACCAAACCTACAACAGCGGCTTTTGGATCTGGAGCAGCCATACCAACATTTGGGAGTCAAAAAGCTAATCCATTTGGAGCCTTTGGCACAGCAGGTGCCACCTTTTCTGCGACTACAATGGCTCCAGGAATGGCCAAGCCTTTGTTTGGCGAGACGAAAAAAGAAGAACAAGCATCAACAGAGAAAAGGGCAGAATCATCAGAAGCTGCAGACAAAAACAGATCAGAATCCAGCGAAACTACTCACGTCGAAGAGGCCGACGCACTCACAGCGTCTGGCCCTGGCAAGAAAGCAGCACAAGCATTTGACAGCGTCCTTGCAGATGCCGATGGATGCACAACTTCATTGCCATCATCGCAGTTTGAGGCGCTGGTCGATGAAGTTGGCGAGGGCTTTCACGGTGACGAGATGGACAAGCAGCTTGCCGCAATCGATAAAGATGATCAGGGCGACATAACACGCAACGCGTTTGTTCGTTGGTATTGCAGTCTAGTAGATCAAGATGATGACGACGATGGCTCGTCACAAGAGAGCGAGATCGCAGAAGAGAAGGAGAAGGCAGAGGAGGCATTTGATGCCCTTGCGAATGAATCGGAACATATTTCGGTCACAGAGTTTCCCAAACTGTTGGAATCGTTGGGCTCAACATATTGCGAAGAGGAGCATCGACGCACCATCAAAAAGATCAGCAGTGTTGATGATGCATCCAGCGACAAGGTGATCACTCGCAAAGCCTTCATTGGTTGGTACATCGAGTGGCTGTTCGGAGACGGTGACAGTGAAGAAGAGTCAGACGACGAGAGTACAGCAGGGGCAGATGTAGCTGATAGCTCTGATGCTGCAGCAAACGAGAGCACGGGAGGCGCAGCAGAAGGGTGGGGTGGAATGTTCAAGAAGTCGGAAGAAGGGTCATGGAAGTGTGGTGTTTGTATGGTGACAAACAGCCCTTCAGACTCTGTATGTCCAGCTTGTGAGACACCAAAGCCAGGCTCAGAAGTCAAGGCCGCTGGCGCAACTTCATCCGTCTCTGCCCCAGCTGCTGGAAGTATCGGGGCGGGTGGATTTTCATTTGGAGCTCCGGCAGCAACTAGCAGTAGCAGTATTGGTGCGGGTGGATTCTCATTCGGAGGTAGTGTACCGGCTCCTGCTCCTGCGACGTCAGGAGTAACAGGCTTCAACTTTGCTACAGCCCCAAAGAAGGAGGATTCTACCGCTACCGCTCCTGCACCTGGTGGTTTTTCATTTGGCGTTGGATCATCAACCACATCAGCTGCATCGTCATCGACAACGCCAGCTGGTTTCAACTTTGCAGCTCCGAAGAAAGAAGAAAAGGCCCCTTCTCCAGCAAGTGCAGCCTTTCCACCGATGTCCAAAGCGGCTCCGAAGAGTCCTTTCACTTCTGCTACCAAAACAGCAGCTCCTGTGCCTTCTTCCGCATTTCCTCCAATGTCAACAGCTGCACCAATGAATCCATTTGCAAAGACTCCATCTCCTGCGTCTTCTTCCGCATTTCCACCCATGTCGAAGGCAGCTCCGAAGAGTCCATTCACCTCATCGACTGCGAACGCTCCTGCTCCTTCGACTGCATCTTCGTCGGCATTTCCCCCGATGTCAAAGGCGGCACCGAAGAACCCATTCACCTCATCGACTGTGAAAACTCTTGTTCCTTCGACTGCATCTTCGTCGGCATTTCCCCCGATGTCAAAGGCAGCTCCTAAGAGTCCTTTTGCCACAACATCTTCAACTCCTGTACCAAAAAAGGAAGATAAAGCGACCTCCTCATCTAGCGCATTTCCACCAATGTCAAAGGCGGCACCGAAGAATCCCTTCGCTTCAACAACATTCGCAGGGAAGTCAGATTTCACGGGCTTCAACTTTGCCGCCGCCACTAAAATGGAGAATTCTACCACTCCCGCTCCTGGTGGTTTTTCTTTTGGTGTTGGATCATCAACCACATCAGCTGCACCTACTGGTTTCAACTTTGCGGCGGCTGCTGCTGCTCCAGTCTCTGCGAACCACACATCTGATGTGATTGTTGATAAGATTGAAGAGCTCTTCACTGCTCCTGGCAAGAAAGCTGCACAAGCATTCGACACAGTCCTTGCAGATGCCGATAGATGCACAACTTCACTGCCATCATCGCAATTTGAAGCACTGGTCGATGAAGTTGGTGAGGGCTTCCACGGTGACGAGATGGACAAGCAGCTTGCCGCAATCGATAAAGATGATCAGGGTCACATAACACGCAACGCGTTTGTTCGTTGGTATTGCAGTCTAGTAGATCAAGATGATGACGACGATGGCTCGTCACAAGAGAGCGAGATCGCAGAAGAGAAGGAGAAGGCAGAAGAGGCATTTGATGCCCTTGCGAATGAATCGGAACATATTTCGGTCACAGAGTTTCCCAAACTGTTGGAATCGTTGGGCTCAACATATTGCGAAGAGGAGCATCGACGCACCATCAAAAAGATCAGCAGTGTTGATGATGCATCCAGCGACAAGGTGATCACTCGCAAAGCCTTCATTGGTTGGTACATCGAGTGGCTGTTCGGAGACGGTGACAGTGAAGAAGAGTCAGACGACGAGAGTACTGCGGGAGCAGATGTAGTTGATAGCTCTGATGCTGCATCAAACGAGAGTACGGGAGGCGCAGCAGAAGGGTGGGGTGGAATGTTCAAGAAGTCGGAAGAAGGGTCATGGAAGTGTGGTGTTTGCATGGTGACAAACAGCCCTTCAGACTCTGTATGTCCAGCTTGTGAGACACCAAAGCCAGGCTCAGAAGTCAAGGCCGCTGGCGCAACTTCATCCGTCTCTGCCCCAGCTGCTGGAAGTATCGGGGCGGGTGGATTTTCATTTGGAGCTCCGGCAGCAACTAGCAGTAGCAGTATTGGTGCTGGTGGATTCTCATTCGGAGGTAGTGCAGCCGCTCCGGCTCCTGCGACGTCAGGAGTAACAGGCTTCAACTTTGCCGCCGTCCCAAAGAAAGAGGATTCCGCCGCTACAACTCCTGCACCTGGTGGGTTTTCATTTGGCGTTGGATCATCAGCCACATCAGCTGCACCTACTGGATTTAATTTTAAGGCTGCTACTCCAGCCTCCACGAAACCCACATCTGATGTAGCTGTTGAAAAGATTGAAGAGCTTTCCACTGCTCCCGGCAAGAAAGCGGCACAAGCATTTGACAGCGTCCTTGCAGATGCCGATGGATGCACAACTTCATTGCCATCATCGCAGTTTGAGGCGCTGGTCGATGAAGTTGGCGAGGGCTTCCACGGTGACGAGATGGACAAGCAGCTTGCCGCAATCGATAAAGATGATCAGGGTCACATAACACGCAACGCGTTTGTTCGTTGGTATTGCAGTCTAGTAGATCAAGATGATGACGACGATGGCTCGTCACAAGAGAGCGAGATCGCAGAAGAGAAGGAGAAGGCAGAAGAGGCATTTGATGCCCTTGCGAATGAATCGGAACATATTTCGGTCACAGAGTTTCCCAAACTGTTGGAATCGTTGGGCTCAACATATTGCGAAGAGGAGCATCGACGCACCATCAAAAAGATCAGCAGTGTTGATGATGCATCCAGCGACAAGGTGATCACTCGCAAAGCCTTCATTGGTTGGTACATCGAGTGGCTGTTCGGAGACGGTGACAGTGAAGAAGAGTCAGACGACGAGAGTACTGCGGGAGCAGATGTAGTTGATAGCTCTGATGCTGCATCAAACGAGAGTACGGGAGGCGCAGCAGAAGGGTGGGGTGGAATGTTCAAGAAGTCGGAAGAAGGGTCATGGAAGTGTGGTGTTTGTATGGTGACAAACAGCCCTTCAGACTCTGTATGTCCAGCTTGTGAGACACCAAAGCCAGGCTCAGAAATCAAGGCCGCTGGCGCAACTTCATCCACCTCTGCCCCAGCTGCTGGAAGTATCGGGGCGGGTGGATTTTCATTTGGAGCTCCGGCAGCAACTAGCAGTAGCAGTATTGGTGCTGGTGGATTCTCATTCGGAGGCAGTGTACCGGCTCCTGCTCCTGCGACGTCAGGAGGAACAGGCTTCAACTTTGCCGCCGCCCCAAAGAAGGAGGATTCTACCGCTACCGCTCCTGCACCTGGTGGTTTGTCATTTGGCGTTGGATCATCAACCACATCAGCTGCATCGTCATCGACAACGCCAGCTGGTTTCAACTTTGCAGCTCCGAAGAAAGAAGAAAAGGCCCCTTCTCCAGCAAGTGCAGCCTTTCCACCGATGTCCAAAGCGGCTCCGAAGAGTCCTTTCACTTCTGCTACCAAAACAGCAGCTCCTGTGCCTTCTTCCGCATTTCCTCCAATGTCAACAGCTGCACCAATGAATCCATTTGCAAAGACTCCATCTCCTGCGTCTTCTTCAGCTTTTCCACCCATGTCGAAGGCAGCTCCGAAGAGTCCATTCACCTCATCGACTGCGAACGCTCCTGCTCCTGCGACTGCATCTTCGTCGGCATTTCCCCCGATGTCAAAGACAGCTCCTAAGAGTCCTTTTGCTACAACATCGTCAACTCCTGTACCAAAGAAGGAAGAGAAAGCGACCTCCTCATCCAGCGCATTGCCACCAATGTCAAAGGCGGCACCGAAGAATCCATTCGCTTCAACAACATTTGCAGGAAAGACAGAGCCCAAGTCTGCTGCATCGTTTTTCCCACCAACGTCTACAGCGGTTCCTAAGCCTGTTTCGGGATTTGGAAGCACTACAAAAAATGAAGCTCCCACTTTTGGCAGTGCTTCAACAAAGAAGGAGGTTCCATCAAGCTCTGCATTTCCGCCTATGTCGGCAACAGCACCGAAGAGTCCATTCACTGCAAAAGCTCCTGCACCCGCATCCACTTCAGCCTTCCCACCCATGTCAAAGACGGCTCCGAAAAGTCCATTCACTGCAACAGCTCCTGCACCTGCGTCGTCTGCAGCCTTTCCACCAATGTCAAAGGCGGCTCCGAAAAGTCCATTTACTACAACATCTGCAGCACCCGCGTCCTCGTCAACATTCCCACCCATGTCGGCAGCTGCTCCGAAAAACCCTTTCGGTGGATTTGGCAGCACATCTACAAGTCAAGCTCCGGCGTCAAGCGGCTTCAACTTTGGTGCTCCGAAGAAAGAAGAGAAGTCTTCATCGGCAAGTGCCGCCTTCCCACCTATGTCGAAGGCGGCCCCAAAGAGTCCTTTCACTTCTGCCCCGTCTTCCTCAGCTTTCCCTCCTATGTCGAAAGCGGCTCCAAAGAGCCCATTCACTTCAACGTCTACAAAATCCGCTGCACCAACTTCCTCTGCGGCGTTTCCTCCAATGTCGAAGGCGGCTCCCAAGAGTCCATTCACTGGAACATCCTCGACAACGGCTGCTGCAGCACAAGCTAACTTCAGCAATGCCAAAATTGTTGACTCGAAAAATCCATTGTGTTATCTAGACATCACAATAGGAAGTAAGAAGGCTGGTCGAATAGTTATTGAGTTACGCTCTGATGTGGTTCCCATCACAGCCGAGAACTTCCGTGCTTTATGTACTGGTGAAAAGGGGTTTGGCTATGCTGGATCAAAGTTTCATCGTGTTATTCCTAATTTCATGTGTCAAGGTGGGGATTTCACAAAAGGGGATGGAACTGGGGGAAAGTCTATTTACAGCAGCACTTTCAGAGACTTCAAAGATGAGAATTTTTCTCTCAAGCACACTGGACCAGGGTAAGTGACTCTTTCCATTTTTTTCTCCTTCACCTTTTTGCACGTTTCGTGTTGGCTCATTCCTTCCTCTCTCAGTATCCTCTCAATGGCCAATGCAGGACCCAATACGAACAAATCTCAATTCTTCCTATGTACCAAGCGAGGTCCTCTAACTCACTTGGACGGGAAGCATGTTGTGTTTGGGGCAGTTGTTGAAGGAATGGATGTTGTTGAAGCCATAGAAGCGGTGGGGTCAAAGCCAACTGGAAAGACCAGTGCGCCTGTCACCGTCACGGCTTGTGGACAGCTGCAATCTCGTGATAAACCAGCTACTAGTGTGTCTAAAATGGAGGTCAAAGCAACATCACCGATTCGCAGTGCCCCGCCAAAGAAGACTTATTCTGTCTCCTCGGGTTATGAAGCCGAGCTTTGGAGACAAGTATCTCTTTTTTGTAAAGCGACAGCAGCTGTAAAGGATTTGTCGCGTGACGCTAGTGTTTGTATTGAATCAGACCTCGCAACATCAATGGAAAGCATGGTCAGCAAGTATCAAGAAAAAATATCCAATGTTACTCGGTCGGAAGAAGAAAATGCTGATGTGCAACAACGCTTGGTTCATCTTTTGAGTGTCCAGGATGACTTGGAGAAGCAAAAGAAAGAGACTAATATAGCACTTGAGGAACAAACTTCGGATAATGCCCCTAAGAACATCGCAAGAAAGGAACCACTTGATGCTGAGTCCGAGTGGAAACGCCGCAAAATTGTCTACAAATGCCGTGAAATACAGAATTTGATATCAATCGTCGATACTCGATTATCACTGAATGAAGAGATTTTCTCTTTCTTCGATGATATTAAAGAAGACGAAGATCAGTCTGGAGCAGTGTCTTTGTCTCTCTCAAAATCTACGCAATCAGCTACCAGGGCTCTGTTCATGTCACTGACCAGTGGCTACGAACATGTCAGGGACTTTGACAGCTTTGTGAAGATATTACTAGAGAAGACAACCACTTTATCTTCGTCATACAAAGCAACTCAAAGTCACCCTCCACGCAGTGCAAAGAAAGTGAGGGTGAGAAGTCGAGGGGCATTTTCACGCCGAACTATATCACCTCTCCCTACGAGTCACCTCACTTCACCACTAATGAAAAAGAGAGACTCTTCAAAGCCGCAATCTTCTATCATCAAGCGCAACGCTATGTTGCGCAAAGCTGCGAGTTCGTTATCTAGCAATGATACTTGTTCTTCCAACACGTTTTATTTGCGTGAGAGATTGATAACGCAGAGCTCCACAGCTAATCAAAATCAAGGGAATATTCCTGACTGGAAGTCAAAGGGCAGAAGTGAGTTATTTTCAACCTCAAAATTATCCAAGCCAAGCAGTACTCCTCAACCTTCCGCAGCGAGGCCTGTTGCGAAGGCTCTTTTTGCGTCTCCTCTTGCGGGCGCAAAGGCGCGTCCAGAATGGAACACTAATGAACCGCTTCTCAAAGTAGAGATTCCTCAGAAGTTGAAGCAAATTGACTCAACTGAGGCAGCAAAAACTGCACTGGCGACATTTGGAACTACCCCAGAGAAACTCGCTTTAGGAAGAAACATTATTCATCGTGATGCTGAGGAAGCATCGAACCCGTCTCCGACGAAGAAACTTGGTTCGAGAAAGTCAAAGCCCGAAGATGTCTCCAGCTCGTCGACATCCAATGCTGCCTTTCCCTTAATTTCGACGAAGTCAAAGTCTTCTTCCAGTGTGCCAAAATCAAATTCAGCTTTCCCTCCCATGTCAAAGAATGCACCCAAACCATTCGCTGCAGCTGCATCCGCGCCCAAGCCTGCAGCGGCATCATCGGCTGCAGCCTTCCCACCGATGTCTTCAGCTGCACCTAAAAGTCCGTTCACCATAACAGCAGCGGCTCCATCGACTGCAGCCTTCCCACCAATGTCTTCAGCTGCACCGAAAAGTCCTTTTGCTTCGTCTGGGGCTAAGAAAGAGTCTGGAGATGAGAAAGATTCTGACTCAATCGATTACAAAAAACTGCTGACAAAATTTTACAAAGAGAACAATCCCGCGAAGGTAGCTGAAGTTGATGCAAGTTTGGTCAAGTACAAAGTGAGTTAGTATGAAGTTACCCATCTGTGTCCTTTTTTCATCTACAACCAAAGTTGCTGACTATGTTATACCATTTACAGGGCAGGGAAGCTGACATGTTTGTAGCTTTGGCGAAGAAATACAATAAGCCAAATGCTTTGAACGAAGTGTTTGAGGCTCGAGTGAAAGACTTTGACAAATCTGACTGGCTTGCGTTGTTGAAGCTTTATTTGGGAGTGTTCAATCCATCACGCGTCGACCAAGCTGAAACAATGATTGCCAAGTACAAGGGGAAGGAACGCCAAATGTTCAAAGCTTTTGCGGCGAGGTGGTATGCCTGTGATCCTTCGGACGATTCAAACAAATCCGATAATGCTCCCAAGTCGACAGTAACTTCTCAACCTACGAAACCTCCTTTGCCGGCTCCAGCACCGGCGGCACCTGCACCAGCTGCGTCTTTTGGGTTCGGAAGTGGTGTCGCTTCTTCTCTTCCTTCAGTTGGAGGAACAAAGCCTTCATTTGGTTCAACCGGGGCAACAGAGTCAAAGCCTCCTACTGGTTTCGGCATTACTGCTGCGCCTGCGCCTAGTCCTTTCGGTTCAGCACCGACTCCTGGTACAGCTGCACCTGCACCTAGTCCTTTTGGGGCGGCTCCTGCACCAGCTTCTAGCTCTCCATTTGGATCCAGCTCAGGTAGCAATGCTTTCGGATCGTCGCCTGCTGCTGCATCAAGTTCTCCTTTTGGAGCCTCCTCAGGTACTAACGCATTTGGATCAGGTGGTGCATTTGGGTCAAGTGCTGCTGCACCAAGTCCATCTCCTTTTGGTAACGCTACCAGTGGTTCAACTTTTGGACAGGCCGCGCCTGCACCGGGCCCAAGCCCATTTGGTCAAACTTCGGCTGCTCCAATGCCAACTGCTGGGGCCAGTTCTAAATTTGGTGGTCGCAACCCGCGAGATATGTTGTATGAATTTTACAAGACTTATAATCCAACAAAGGTGAACGAAGTTGACAAATTGTTGCAGAAGTACACAGGAAAAGAAGAGCAACTGTTTGCCAACTTGGCCAAAAAGTACAATAAGGATCCTTCTATCTTTGGGATAACTGCAATTCAAACCCCAACCAATGCAACGCCTGCTTTTGGCTCTCCAGCTCCTCTCGGTGGAGGTGCTGCTTTCGGTACTGCTTCACCTTTTGGTGGTGCACCATCCTCCACTGCAAATGCGTTTGGATCAAGTGCTGCTGGTGGTGGATTTGGAGCACCCGGAGGAGGTGGCGGTTTTGCTGCTGCTGCAACGGGTGGCAGTACGTTTGGTTCCCTTGCAGCTAGTTCTGGGGGAGGATTTGGGGCAGCAGCTGCTGCGCCGTCGACTGGGTTTGGAGGAATGGCCTCATCCGCGGGATTCGGAGGAGCAGCTGCTCCAGCAACAGGATTCGGAGGAGCATCTCCCTTTGGTGCAGCCAGGAGATGAAGATAGTAACTATGCTGTAAAGCTATAAGTTAATTAAAATAATTAGATAATCAACCCATCGTTATAATGTTGTCTTATGATGGCACGTGCAATCGGTTCTTTGACATGGCCGCCAGTTTATTGATAATGTTTGCGCCGTCATCTCTCAACCCTGAATGTTGGTATTCGTTAGTCACATAGACTTTCACGCCCTCCAAAGGACAACCACGTTGGACAAGTTTCATTGCGCATTCAAAATCAACATACATGTCGTCGTAATAACAAGCAGCTGCCGCTCTCGACTTCTTCTTGTGGACAAGTGCTGTGCGCATATTCGTCTCGTCGAACAGTGGCAACCAATCACTCTTCTCTGCCAGAGCTTCAGACAACGTACGCATACCACGATGACTCAACTCACTAAAATCACCATGTGCCATGAATGGGAAAACCATTTCGCCAAAGAACAGTGTTGGGTTGGAATTGTCTTCCTCAGATGTCACTCGGTAATCAAATTCAGAATTGGCTGCTACGTGACTTTCGTAGGATTGGTTCGCTGCCCATTGCGTTGCACCTTCTCCATCAGCATAGATACTTTCGTGCAAGAGAAAGTACAATGGTGCATCATCAAAGGATTGTTCGTAGTCAATTGTTTTCAAAAAGGCATTCGATATCTCATCAGAGTCCTCATCAACAAATGCAGAGTTGATCACAGAGTGCATGTTTGCAAAGCTCGTGCCCGGACTCCCGCCCAGAGCAAGACCAATTTGAAGGAATCTTCGTGCCGTTAGAATCCCTCCTGATGGAAGTATGATGGGATCTGCACTATTCTCATGAGCCAATAGCTTTCGCACAATCTTCTTCACCGTTGCTACATCTCCTGGATATTGCTCATAGTATTTCCAACTACGTTCACGAACACGAAGCCAAAGTCTATCGTACACCTCTCGAACGGGTGTATTCATTGGAGCAATACCACCAGTAAAATAAACCAATTCAGGTGGATTTTGAATCGATGACAGATACGTCATTAGACAGAATCCACCAAAACTTTGACCAAGCGCTCCTCCCCATGGCTGAGGTCCATTCACAGCTGCATCGTCATTACCATCATCATTAACAGACGGAAACGGATTTGCCAATGACTCTCTAATCCACTCGGCATCCCTCACAATCGAATCAGCACGAAATAACGAAAGATAATCAGTTGCCTCCTTCAACGCCTTTTGTTGTCTCGCTTGAAGTAACATCATTCTAGCATCCGAATCTCCCCCAAACTCTTCTCCAACAACTGTCCCTTCCCCTTCCTTCTTCTCATCCAACAAGAACAAATCAGGAAACATCTTAACCAACTGTTGTTTACAAATAGCACTACTCCTCCCAGTCCCACGTTGATCCATAAGTACAATCCGTTGAAACGACTTGCCATCGGCATTAATAACCTTTCCACCCAATAGTACCGCAGCTGCCCAAGAACTGGAACTGGATGCCAAGGATAGGCCTGATACGGGTGATGCACATCCGAATCCTGGACCTCCTTGTAGATAGAGCATCATTCGTGATGGATCTACTGAGGATTCACCATCAGAAGTTCCTTTTTGAAAGTATAGTGCGGCACGTTGGGAAGGGGACAAGTTTGGGTTTTGAAGTGCATGAAAGTGTGCTTCATCTTGAGCATTGGAAAGTAGTTCCGTGATTGTAAAGTAGATATCAATCGTTGGTTCATCAAATGCTTCATTGTTGGTTAAAAAAGCTCCATCAATCCTCTCTACCGGGACAATTCGCTGTCCTTCACTAGTGGTTGACGATGATTGCTCATTATTCATTGCCACTTGCAAATCAGGATGAGTCAATGGTATAGAAATCTTATGTTCCGTGACCATCATACGATTGGCATCACCACATGGATGAGCGGCAGGTGGAGTAATGATGCGATGATTGCGATATTTTTGCATCTTGTCGGCCATTAGACGCTTCATTGCTAAACTGAGAGGTGCGGATGATGCTGATGTTGTGGGAGAGTATTTTGGTTCCGTGTTATGTAGCCAGCCTGTGCGGGGTTCTTCTTCTCCGTTGGTGTTGCTGCTGCTGTGGATGCTGCTGGTAGAGCTGCGAGTGGCACCGCCGCGGATGAAAAGGTGATGGCGTGCTAAATTATTGCTCCTTTTGAAGTGAGCTGCGACGGCGGAAGTTGATGGTGCAGAGAAAGCGCCGGCACGAGTAGTGAGAGAGAAGAGGGCAATTAGAGCACGATGACGGTGATAAGAGACCATGGCCCAGTGGAGCAGTAGGAAGAGGAGGTGGCTTGCTTTTGGTGTTGTTTTATCATCGTGAGCGCTGAGAGCTGCAAGATCCGGGATTTTGGCGAGTTTGGCGATATTAAGCGATGTTCGCTCACTCCACGCCGCTCCATGTCACGCTCCAGGAGGCTGCGGGAAAATAGGTATCCGTACGTAGTTACGGTACATACGGTAAGGTATCGGTGCGTACGTACCTACGTACTCGACTCGCCGAACCCAATTTACATTTCCGTTCAAAAATGTAAATTGGGTAATTATTTGGCATCGACGCCAAATTACCCAACTTACCTACATGAGGCTGGTGCCAATTTACCCAATTTACATCAGCACATGGAACATCGTCGTGGTTGCAATGAAGCTACCCCCCACTCGCTTCTTCGGATGACATATTATTTTGTCGTATAAGCCGCCGTCTCTAGCCTCACTCTGCCTGCCGCCGTCGCCTTCATCTTTTCGGTTTTACGATGACCGATCCGGCCCGGCAAGTCTTCGTATCACCGCTGTGAATTCGGATTCCGACGGCAACCGCACCTTCGTGCTTTCATTCAACAATATAAATTGACTCCGGTGGTTAAATTTCAACGGAATGATGTTAGATCTTTGCTGTGTCATATGGAGAAAATTAGAAAGACAGAGCCCAAACAAACATCTTATGTGGGCACGGTAGGATAGCTCTGACATTCTTGATTACCCAAAGCAGCAACAAAACCAACAATATGAGAGACATAACGAAGATAACGATTGGAGCTATTTTATTGTGGATGAGCCGCCATCTCTTTAGAGTTGGGATGATGATGATATGAATATGATGTGAAGGAGTAGTAATGTGATGTTGGAGGAGGACATGATATTGACACAACAACCAACCAACAACATAGTCATCACTCCGCACTACTCGAACAAGATTGGACGCAAGTTGGAGTTGGGATAATGACGATAGTATGAATATGCAAAGGAGGAGCAGAAGTGATGGTGATGGTGGAGGAGGACATGGTATTGTATTGATACAACAACCAACCAACATAGTTATGAACAACACTCCGCACTACATACTCCAACAAGATTGGATCTACAGCGGAGCGTATCATTGATCACGCCCGCCCCATGCCCTCTGTCTTCGCGGATCTGAGTGCAATCAACTCATCACGTTGGTCACTGCTTGAAGGAAATGTATTTCGTGAGTTGGGAAACGAAGCACCGTTTATGAACAGCTACATTGCAATCAACTAATCATGTCCTTGGTCTGTTGTCTTTTTGGATTTGGCACATGACAATACTGTGCGTTAGCGAGTGCAAGCAGTAGCGTCCGAAGCTGAAAGGTTGTGCTTCAAGAGAAGATTCGAATGTTACTTCATCATCATGGATTTGGATTGTCACTTTGGGGTTTCAAATTGAGATTGTAGTGGTAAATTTAGCTGAGTTGAATGAGCTGCCTTTCTACGGCTGTAGATGGTTATCACGAACCAAAGTCTCGTCCTCCAGAATAAAGTGTGGTTGATTGTCGTGGTGTACTCTCTATCACTTTCTGCAGACTCCGTTTTCTTCATCTTCTTCTCACACTGCTGCTCATCATAATCATCATCATTACCCTAACACACTGTTGATTTTAGAAAGGAAATATCACCGCCCAATCCATCCGAAATATTCGAGCTATCTTCCTCCCTCCGTAAACCTTGAGAAAAGTGCCCACATAAGATGTTTGTTTGGGCTCTGTCTTTCTAATTTTCTCCATATGACACAGCAAAGATCTAACATCATTCCGTTGAAATTTAACCACCGGAGTCAATTTATATTGTTGAATGAAAGCACGAAGGTGCGGTTGCCGTCGGAATCCGAATTCACAGCGGTGATACGAAGACTTGCCGGGCCGGATCGGTCATCGTAAAACCGAAAAGATGAAGGCGACGGCGGCAGGCAGAGTGAGGCTAGAGACGGCGGCTTATACGACAAAATAATATGTCATCCGAAGAAGCGAGTGGGGGGTAGCTTCATTGCAACCACGACGATGTTCCATGTGCTGATGTAAATTGGGTAAATTGGCACCAGCCTCATGTAAGTTGGGTAATTTGGCGTCGATGCCAAATTACCCAATTTACATTTTTGAACGGAAATGTAAATTGGGTTCGGCGAGTCGAGTACGTAGGTACGTACGCACCGATACCTTACCGTATGTACCGTAACTACGTACGGATACCTATTTTCCCGCAGCCTCCAGCACGCTGGTTCACAGCGCGATTTTATTGTGAGAGTGATGGTACGGTAAAACAGAATGGTAGTAGGACTTATCTACCTGCCTACATACGCACCCCATGATTTTTACCGAGAGCCACAGCACAAAACACCACCTCCATGGTGCTCCTTCGGCGTACCCTAGTACCTTAGGAAGTGGGTATAACCATCATACTGCCGGCCTTTTTGACTTCGTAAACATCATAGCAAGCGTTTAAGGCGGGTAGTATGATGGTTATAGTTGATATTGAGCGAGCTGGAGAGCATTTTCAGCAAACAGGCGACGACGTCGAATTTCTACAGCATGTTGGTCATTTGGAGGGGATTCAAAGGTGTCTGCAGCGACGATACTCGGCTGATCGATGTAATATATCTATTAGATGAAACCAGCCGAGTATAACTGCCACAGCCATCCGCAAAGTCTCTCAAAACACCGACGTACTGTCGAATTCCGACGGCATCATCACAACATTTGACCCCCTATCCGCAAGGCCTCTCGATGTTATAATTAATGTTCTGGTCACATAATCTTATTATTATATATTTAAAGAAGCAATTTAATCTATCACATCCAATTAGGGACTTGGTATTGACTGATATATAGGCGTCGGCGTCTACGCTGTCGGATGTGCCATGGTTATCGGTTTTTTGGCCGATGGTAGCTTGTGTAAGCGTACAGTAGCTTACTTAAGGTACAGAAACCACACATAGGAGCAAATCTATCGCTCAAAACTAGCGATGATAAAATCGCAATTTACTAGCGCGGTGAACCAGCGTGCCAGGACACTCCACCTTGACTCTGTGACACTCCGAGACACTCCATGTTACGCTCCGAGCAGCTCTGAGACAGCTCTGAGATAGCTCTGCGACAGCTCTGAGACAGCTCTGAGATAGCTCTGAGATAGCTCTGAGATAGCTCTGAGACAGCTCTGAGATAGCTCTGAGATAGCTCCATCATGATATTGAAACTACAATATGCAATGCGAGACTAGCCGGCCATGAAGATTTTGGGGCAAGTCAACAGCAGGCGCATACATTGTTATCATCCTACTAAAGGCAGTGTGCAATTTGAATGATGAAAATTTGCCACCTGTCAGGTGTAAGGTCGCCTATGGAGTTTGATGTGCAGAAGAGGTCAAAAATGATTGGCTCGCTGGCAATTGCAATCTTCGTGATCGCTTCTTCCTCCGACGAGAAGACGGCATCGTGGTGTGCCAACACCTCGCCATTTTATCTGCTCTGCTATGATCAGATGTGGTTTCGGCACCATATCATAGCGGTCAGACGTCTACGGCGTCCGCAACAATCAAATAGAAATCATCAATATATCAGTTCAATGCAATATAATTTGGATTGACGGTGGAAGAAAGATGGATCCCAATTATTTACAATTATTATCATGATAAAACGAGTGCATTAATTAGAGCATTATGTTATTACGTAGAGCATTATGTTATTACGTATCTACATAATTCATTTACACTAAGTTCGTGTATTATTTCCATTTATTACTATCTAAAGTGAAGCACCAGTGATCCTAATATTATACCCGCGGTAGGCATAAGGACATATATCAATGTTCATTTGTTGTTATTTGTCCATTCAGAAGATTGATTGTTGTGTATTCTTCTTGTGGCGACTAATCTCTTCATTACAATTTTTTGATACGATTGATTATCAATAAACGGACAAATATGTTGCTTTCAAGGCGTGTAAAACGCCGAATATAAACTTCACCCATATTTCCACAATGAGATATTCAACTTGCAGCGTATCTCCTCCACAACGGCCGTCCCTAGTGGGGCTAGACGGAGTTGGCAAGATTTTTTGCCGTTGATGGCGACGATATTTAAAATGATAGAAATGCCGGCGAGCGATTGCTGTCACTCTCTTTCGACGATGTAAAGGCTATATAAATATGTCAGGACAGTCGACAACATATTGATGAATGCTGGCCGGCCTACTTCCCTCTTCGAGTGCCGGCCAAGGCCATCATGTAGATCAATGTAAGTAGTAAGGATGTTAAATTTTCTTGGACGGATCGCCGAATCCACAACTCTGAGACAGCTCTGAGATAGCTCTGCGACAGGATAGCTCTGCGACAGCTCTGAGATAGCTCTGCGACAGCTCTGAGACACTCTACGACAGCTCTGAGATAGCTCTGAGACACACTCCAAGACACTCCACACTCAGTGGCACACTCCATGACACACTCCATGATACACTCCATGGAGCAACACTTCGCTCAATTATCGCCAAAACATCATCTGGCCCGGATCTTGCTGAGAGCGAGATGCTTTTTGTTGTCGATGATGACACACAAGATCCGAGATGCAGTCACATGTCACATCAGTCGACTTCCAGACCGCGCCCGGTGACACTTCTTTTATCTTCTTGACAATGATGTCACTTTGACGTCGCAAGCCCATAACTGCCAGCGCCACCATCATCATCTATCCTACCAGCCTATTATCAAGATAACCATGCGCTCTCCCATCCTAGCCCTCGCTCTACTCGCCGCAACAGCCTCAGCCAGACAAGCTCCATTCGTCAAGCCTGCTCTTGCTACTCGCGCAACATCATCATCCGTACAATCATCCAAATCGGCATTGGATGTTACCTCTGCGCTAACAACTACCGATGTTAACACTAACATCGCAATCAGGGGCGGAGATGATGACGCTTCGTTGAGTATGTTGGCTCGTTTCAAGATTGGAGGATACTTTGCGCTTTGGTACATTTTGAATGTTGTTTACAATAGTGAGTATTGTGCTGATTTATGTGTCTATAGCAAATGTATACGTGTCAACCAGCACTCATGCTTTTATATATAACAATCACACAACTTCC
The DNA here is from genome assembly GCA_030544225.1 of Skeletonema marinoi. Classification (NCBI taxonomy): domain Eukaryota; phylum Bacillariophyta; class Thalassiosirophyceae; order Thalassiosirales; family Thalassiosiraceae; genus Skeletonema; species Skeletonema marinoi. The sequence goes on along the minus strand of CM060486.1, from coordinate 2,413,728 downwards.
AAAATAACAACAACAACTTGTTATTCCAACAGTTCTCAACAAGAAATACCTCAATGTCATTTCTGCACCACTCACCGTCGGATCCCTCCAATTCCTCGTCGGATCACTCTACTGCATCATCCTATGGACCACCAAACTTCGTGCCCCACCCATCCTCACCTCCAGTGGTAAAACTGCCGTCAACAAGGTTGGATTCTACCACATGGCCGGACAAGAACTTTCCATGATGTCACTCAATGCCGGTGCAGTAAGCTTCACTCATATTGTCAAGGCTTTGGAACCATTCTTCTCGGCAATGGTTTCTGGAGTTATCTTTGGGAAATGGATGAATCCTGTTGTATATGCTACTCTTATCCCCGTTGTGGGTGGTGTGGCATATGCTTGTTTGAAGGAACGTGCCTTTAGCTGGTTGGCATTCTACACCGCCATGGGAAGCAACCTTGCGTTTGCACTGAGGGCAGTCGTGTCCAAATCTGCGTTGGATGCATCAGGTGGAGAGCTTGGGGAGAATTTAACTTCGGTCAACTTGTTTGGTATTGTGACCTGTTATGCCTTTATTCAGTCTATCCCATTGTTCTTGATGGGTGAGGGATTGAGTTTCGTTCAGTTGTGGAAGGATGCACTACCGAATTCATCGACATATGAATTGGTCAAGGGGTTGGTTATCTCGGGATTGTTCCATTATCTCAACAATGAAGTGATGTATTTGGCTCTTTCCAATGTCCATCCTGTGACATTGGCAGTTGGAAACACAATGAAGCGTGTGTTTATCGTGGTGGCATCTGTCGTTGTATTCCGCACACCCATTACTGTGCAAGCGGCAATTGGATCGGCTGTTGGTCTTGGAGGAGTTTTGTTGTACAGCTTGACTAAGCAGTATTATGAAGAGTTGGAAAAGAATCAGGCTGCGTAAATATCTTCGGCATGTAGAGAAAGAAAGCGAGGAAAGGAATTTGCAATAAATGCAAAGTGTATATAGAGGAGGTTGGGTGTACTCCTTTCTTAAACAATTACTGCTCTACCGCGCGATGTTGGTTATCACATCATCATCACTGATACTCAATCAACATTAAAATCAAAACATCTTGCCCACCAAATTTCTTCTCCACAAAAATTAAACAATATACGACACAACAATCTTGAAATCCAATCTACTCGATAGCAGCTTCGCAACGCAAGAAACGCCCAGCGTTATTGATTTTCTCAGCAACGGGGCTCATGGGACTCATTGTAGCCCTGCCCTTCTCCACTGTGGTTTTCTGTTCACAGTCGTCGTCTCTGCTTTCTTCATGGGCGGTGTTCTTATCCTCAATTGTATCACAATCTTCGGATTCAGATGAGCTGGCAAGTGACAACGAAACTTGTAGACCGTTGAGATCGGAAAACTCTGCGATGGTGCCCTCGAGCTTCCTCATCAACTTGGTCATGTTAGAACGAAGGAGGCGATTCTCGGCGTCCTTTTCTGAGATTTTGACCTCAAGCTTGCTGATACAATCCTTCCAACCTTTCTGGTGATCCTTCGCTGTTTTCAGCACGTTCGTGTTCTTTTCCTTCAGATTGCTAAGCGTTTCTTCTAGCTTCTTGTTCTCTTCCTGCACCTTCTCGAGATTGATAATCTTAGCTTCCTGCTCCTTGATCAGTGCTTTCAGATCCTTGTTCTCATCAGCCAATACTTCGAGATTCATAACCCTCTCGCTGGACTGATAGAGTTGCCTCTCCAACCCATAGATCTTCGAGTGCAGCCCCTTGATTGTTACCTCTTTAAGCCTAACCTCTTCCTCAAGCCCAATGACTTGCATGTGTTTGGGTTTGGAAGTTGAAGTGGCTTCTTTTTGCATCTGACCCAAGATGTTGTCAACCTCGGCCGATGATGACATTGAGTTGTTGGCGTTGACCGCCAACGTCCCTTTCATCTTGAGAAGAACTTCCTCCGCCTTCGCTGCTGCTCTTGATTTGTCAGTCATTGTTTATTAGGTAAGTAGAGGATACGGCGGATCGTTGGCAAGTTGCAGGCAGAGCTACGGAATAAAATAAAGTGTGCTGCAGTTTGATTGATGTGTTTCTTTCTGCGATGAGAAGCCACATGACCCTCGCCCAATTTTTTTGCTTCTTGTATGCAGGATTGTTTTTTATTCACAAGAAAGATATCAAACACATGTAATAATACCTGTCCTCCTCTTTAGATCCCTTGTGTTATGGAGTAGTGTGTAGTACAGTAGTAATAGTATTAGTTGATTGATTAAAAGTTATTACCTCTTCTTCCGTTGCCGATGTTATCATCGATCTCATACAATGGTTTAATCATCCTAAAATCTCTGACACATTACGATAAATCTCTGTACAAATTCTTTACATAAATAGTTCCAGTAGCATGCCCCAGAACATTACTCGGCAGCAAGAGGCAATGAAGCGCCACATGCCATCATACCGGCCAGCTTTTTCATCGTCATCGAGGTTTCTTTCTCTACCTCTGCTTCTTGAACTGGAGAGTCATCTCTTTCATCAATTATCATGTTACGGGGGCTGAGAGACTCTTTAATCTTTTCCACATCGATTGCATCACACGCCTGATAAATTTGCGTGCAGGATTCCTGAACTACAATGTGACCATCTTGATCAGAAAGCTCAGCGATATCGTTATCAAGCTCGCTCAGCGCCTGAGTCATTTTGGATCGAACTTGTAGCTTGCTTAGCAAGTTCACCAGTTTTTTCTGAAGAAGATCATGTTCTTCGACTTTGGAAGACAGATTTGCTTCAGCGGCACTGAGGGCTTCCTGCGCCATCTTTTGATCATACTCTGACGTCTTTTGCAGGTGGTCCAAATCTATCTTCAGCTGCTTATTCTCTTCTTCCACTGCCTTGAGACTAGTAATTTTGGCTTCTTGCTCCTTGATTGCTGCTTCCATTTCCTTATTCTTTGCCTCTCCTTCTTCAATACTGCCAACCTTCGTTTGTAACAACTCGATGGTGGCATCTTTCAGCTTAAGCCGCTGCTCGTATCCAGCTATAATCTTACACTTCGCTTCTTCGAGAGTAAGAATCTTCTGCTCCAACTCCAAAACGGATCGGTCTTTCTGTGTTTTCACAGCGGCCTTTACAGCTGCCACGGTCTCAGGAAGGGGGCTGGCAATCTTCATCCTTTGTCGGACCTCTTCCGCCTTCTTCTCTGCGCGTGTTAGTTCAGTCATGATAGAAGAGATATTGGATTTCAAACAGGTAGACACAAGTAAGTGAAGTGATGGCTTGGGAGAAGAATAAGTAAGATGATGTCGCAGGGTGCTAGAAATAATGCGAACAAAATCAGCGATTTGTACACGAAAGCCCCTCACTATACGCGAAAACAAATGAAATGAAACTTGCTGCCACCTCTTTTGGACACAACCCCGCCGCGCCCGCCCTGCCACCTGCCACCCTATCGAGCAAGCCAAAGAATCATGGCACCGTACACCGGGTTATCATTAAGTGGGAGCTTTGCCTCCTCTACCAAAAAGGGCTATCGCGATAGCAAAGATGATTTAGTGTTTCAGCTGACCGAACGCCTTCGGGAGCGCGAGGATGAACTCCACAAGGTTTGTCGCGACAGGGATAGATTGGAAGATCAGCTGAAGTTACGTGGCAATCTTCCTGTCCATCTAGATGTGGCGTATGAAGAACTGTTAGCTCACTGCAAGGAAAGAGAAGAAGAGTATAAGAAGGCGACTGAGCAGCATCAGCGAGAAACGCTCGCGCTGGAGGATAAGTGTCATGACTTGGAGGATAAGTGTCATGACTTGGAAGAGAAGTTAGAGGAGCAAACCCGAAGGTTCGACAAGTATGAGCAGGAGATAAAAGATGAGAGAGATGATATGGAGAATGTTATGGAGAATGAAATCAGGAAGTGCCATCATCAGCTGGAGCTAGCAGTTGAGGAGATTGAAGAGAAGGAGAAGCACATGATATCTCTTGAAAGCGTGGTGGATCGTCTCAAGGTTGAAAACGATCGCTTATTGGACAGAGCAGAAGAGGATAAGACTGTAATTGCTCAGATAGGCAAGCGAGTGGACACTGTCAAAGAGCTGGAAATGTTGAACTTTCAACTTGAGGAGAGATTGGAAAGATGTGAAGAGCTACTCTGTAAGAAGGATGAGGATCTCAACAACTGCATGCGATTGCATCAAGATAAAATGAAGGACATGGAGCTGCGTCTACACAAAGTTGTTGACCTGAAGGACGAGGATCTCAACAACTATATACAGTTGCATCAAGATGAATTGAAGAACATGGAGCATCGTCTACACAAAGTTATCGACATGCAACGAAGAGACTTGCAAGAGAGAGACAGGGAGGTCATCATGCTAACACGGGATATTGAAAAATATGAAGACATATTGGAACAAGCTGATTATGTCACTCGCGAACAGAGGGATGGTCTGCGGGCAAGGCAGGAGCGTATCGATGAGTTATCGATGGCAATTGAAAAAAGAGAGAATTCTGACATGTTTTCTCATTTAGATAAATTCTGCTCCATGAAATTGTAGCAGTAAGGTTAGGAGCTGTATTTATAGTAGCGTTTTGTTTGGCTTACAGCTCTTGTCTGTGACTTGCTTCTTGTGGGACAAATCCATGAGACATGAACCATTCTTCGGGTGCATAGTCTGATAAGTTGTAATCAACAAAAATCTCCTCTCCAGGATGGTAATCTTTTTCTATTCTCACTGCAAATGAGCCTTCCAAGTGTGATGAATCGATCCCGAGATCTTCCTTTGTCAACTCTTTGAAACCTTTGTGCTCAGGAGAGTGATTAAACATGTCAACTAGAGGCACAAGCTTGATGACGCCTCCTCCATATTCAGGAGAAGCCGCTGTTCCTCGGCTGGACACTATACAAAGAGACCACTCAATTGCTTTTTCTGCAGAATTCTGCCACTCTCTAGGCCAATGCTCTGTTGCAAGGAATGCTCCGTAGTCAGCTGCCATACCACTAGCTACTCTGGAAACATATCGCTTTGATTCTTGCGCTACATGTTTGTACTCTTCGTCGGCTATGCTGTTAATATCGCCGTACCATCCACACCCAGGACGGTCAGGTAAAGAGTCTAGATATGGTCCCCATTCTTTCGAGCCTATCCCCTTCAAATGGACAAGCAATAATAGAAGTAGAGCCCCATCATCCAACGTCGACAGAGGAGCATATTCTAGTACATCTTTTGGAATCAGAGGTTCTAATGTTTGCATTGCCAGGTTTCTTGTAAGATGATAGGTTGGTGGAACACGTACCCAAAATCCTTGATCATCATCGTTCCCGAGAGATACGTCTTCAGATGAGATGATTCCTCGTTGGCAACATGGCGATGGAGAAACTAACTTTATTGATGGATGCACGTATCCGCCCAAGTTGTCTATTTTGTATGTTAGAGCTTGCAGAATATCATTATCTAATTCATCTGCCTCCACCTGGTAATATTGCTGAATTGAAACAATTAGAAGTAGACTGAAAATGATGACATATTGGAATGATGATGGCCGATGCGCTACTCTCATGTTGCTTGATTTTTTGATGTATGGAGTACGAAGCTGATGATGGAACGTACCAACTTTGCCTGTGGCCTGATAAATTATCAATTCTTTGCTGGACTCTAGACAAGTCTACACTCTCTTGACGGACTCACAGGCCATGCAGCAGCAGCGACAACAAGCTACTAAGCAGCTAGATATCTCTAGAGCGAGCAAACAAACTGGTAGCAAACAGGTAGGGGGAGATACTTAGATAGATGGCCATTGGAATTGGCCTGGCCCATGGCGGCTCAGCGCCAACGCACAAGGGAGAGGGGAGTGATCGTCAAAGCAAGAACGTCTTCGTCGATTTTGCATCAATGTCAGCTTTTTTAGCAGTTCGTATCGAAGCGTTATTCAGCCTGTAGCGGTACTACTAAATGCGACATATGAAATGACTTGTCAATATCTTAGTCTTGCTTTAGCAGGGCCGCCACACAAAGCTTGCTACCGCGTAAAAATGTTATTTGCTAAAAATTGTGAACTGGCTACGTATGTACGTAGGAATTGGTACATAAGATGCTCTCACTCACAATATCCTCACAAGACAAAAAGCAAATAACCATGTCAGTACCCCCACTACTAAGCGCTACTATGAAACCTTCGACAAAATCGGCGACTAGGAATGCCAAACGAAAGACTATCGAAATACGATTGCGCACTGGCTGAGATATTTATAGATGATCAATATGGATAAATCTTAAATGTTATTTGGTGAGTTTCATACATTTTTACTAGTTAAAATCACTAACAAAAATCGATATCCAGACACACATGTGTATGCAAGTCAACCACGGCGGGGCGAATTTAGCAGGTGCGATGTTGACCAGTGGCTCTATCGAAAGCTAATAACTTGGGCTATCACATAATGTACGGTTATAGGGGAGAATATGCCTACTAAACGAATATATCAGGCTGCTGAGCGTGTCGACCATGGTTTTTAGGTTCTTCTGTGGATTTTGTGTGGAGAGTGCTAGTAGTTGACTAGTAAAACCGTCTGTCCGTCACTAATTGTGAACTCACAATATTTTTACACGGTAGCCAGGAGGTATTTACTAGCTTTCAAGATTTAGGCCTCAATCCCCTCCCTTCGCGCACTTCTCAACTGTTCCTTCGTTGGTTGATAGCCAGCAAGGTTCCAAATAAACGGCAGAGGTCATTAGCAACAACGAATGAAGCAATAGTTGGACCTTATTGCCTCATTCTTTTGGTCAAACTATCATCTTGTACAATAGCCCTCTACTGAAAACAGATTTTCAATTGGATCCGAGGGGAATTGTACAGTAGCATTTGCACTAAAAAGGGCAGTAGCCGCCGACGCCGAAAGAAATAACCATGGCCCTCAATCCGGATAAATCCCAAAAAAAGTCCATGGGCATCATTGCCTCACGCGAACGCAAAAAGGAGTTCGATGCAGCCGTCAAGGAAGTAATGCGGCAACGTAAGGCTGCTCAAAATTTGCAAAACGCCATTCGTCAACACAAAAAAGATCATAATCGGCCGGGGCTGCAACGACAGCCATCCGGGAAATTACAGCTGGATACTAGTAGCCATAGGAATAAGAATGCGTTACGACGTGCTACTGTGGCGCACGGGAGCGCTACTGATTTGGAAAATTTGCAGAAGTTGAGGGCGGAATTTCGGGGTAGTAGTACTGGCGGGGGGAATAATAATAATAGTAATAATAATGCTGCGAAGGTGAGAGGGGAAGTGGCCGCCACTAAACCGTTTCGTCATCGGGGCAGTACGGGGGATATTGCGGATAGATCATCTGCACAGCAGGGGAAAGGTAGTGACATTACGGAACGATCACCTACATTGTTGGGGGGGAGAGTTGTTAGGACGTCTCGCAGAAACTTATTTAATGCTTCCATGTCAGCCTCGGATGAGGTAAAAAAGGAGGTGATGGAAGCCATGGAGAAAGAAGAGGGCGGCATGTCGTATAATCCAATTTCAGTGAGAAATAGGGTTTCTTCTCTGCCAACTCTACCGCCATCCGCACAGTCTCCTACAACAGAACCATTGGTGGACAATGAACCCAAAAAATCATCTAACGGAAGGAACGATAGTTGGACGCTCTCCCAGGACCCTCCAACAACAACTGACAGCAGCCCCTTTAGTCCTGCCCTCTACGGAATAGCAGGAATTAGATTGGAGGATTTGGTCCCCACACGTAGTCCATCATCGTCCAACAATATCGGAAATGGATCACTTGATGACAGTGGAAACAGTCGGGGGCGTCACGATGGAGCGGTCAATCAGTGGAAATCAAAAACTCTCCGGATGCATCCTCCTCAAATTGATTTTGAGTTGGGAAATACATCATCTTCTCAGGAAAAGACGCCGAGCAGAGATGCAAAGTCATCAACACCTGCATCACCGCCGCAATCTGCAGTGAAACATGACTACAATGATAAAGATTGCCCTCGAAAGAAATTCTTACTGCTCTCTTCTTCTGGGGGGGGATCCAGATCGGGGGGCACTGGTAATACGAGCCGGGGGAGTCTTTTCTCTTCCAGGGGATCTCTTAATGAGGGTAACCCCAACCCTGCCAAGGTCCCCTCAATTGCAGCAATTGAAGAAGAAGGCAAACCCCGCCATAAAGGGGGGGAGGGGGATGAACAAAGCCTTCAATCCAACTCAAGTAAATTCAGTCTAAAGTCTCTCAGAAGTCGAGCGTCTCGACGATCAAGACGCCTTTCTCAGATTCGAACGAGTATTAGGAACTCTTTAACGGGGAAGAGTGATGGAGTCCCTCTGACCATTACCAAACTTTATGATGGTGACGGTGCCGGTAGCGACATCGACAGCTCTTACAACAGCTCTCACAGTCAATCGGTCGACCCGGACAAGGTTCGACGTCATCTCCTCGAAAGAAAAGCTAGTAACCAGAGTATCACCAGTGCCTACAGCAATGTCACTGAAACAAGCAACAGCAGAAATGAAAGTGCACCAGCTGGATGGAGGTACCGCCTTCGCAAGGGAGGGTTTCGGAATCGATCCATGAGTGCCCTCTCTGTTGAAAGGGACTCTAGAAGGTCTAGCAATGGATCTGGGTGGCTAGATGACGCATCATCCAGTGGTAGCTCATTCACTGAGTTCTATGACAATGAACTTCACTCAGGATTGATGAGATCTATAATAACAAAATCGTCATCGGCAAGATCTCTGGGGCTGTCTCTGCCTACTGTTGACGAGGGAGAACAAAATGGCGAAAAACAACTTAATCATGTGTTCGAAGAGCAAAAGGAGGAAGAAACTGTGGATGATATCATCGCATCTGAAGTGGCTGTACCCAACGGTAAACTTGACGCATCAGAGAAATCGGATGATACTGCCGAGTCGTTTTATCGTCACCCCGCTCACGAACATCCATTGTTACACGTGCGTCCAAATCAACTCTTCCCTGAAAGTCCAGGGTGGCGATGTGATTTATGCATGCATGATACGATTGATTTGAATGAATGGGCATACGTATCAACTGGCCTGAATTGGGTCTCATGCGAAAGGTGTTTTGCTCAGAATGGCGAAGTATTGGCAAATTAAGTTGGAATCTAACACGAAATAGTTTACAAAAATTTAGCTTTTTACAATTCAGACTGCAACTGTGCATTTATTAAGAAACTGCGCAACAAGCAGTATCACTATGTTCATGAATGGCATTGGGGCCTCCTCCCAATATCATCATCTCTGGTGCTACATTCACTGCATCTGCGATCGCATTCCCAGCAACCACTCCAGCAGCCACACTCAACCCAGTCCATAATGCCTCAGTGAAGTTCACTCTATCATTCATTTCCATTTCAACATGATCTCCATCCCCAACGAAGCGATACGGAAGATCAAGGACAGTTCCGCTATGACAGGAGTCCATCAAGCATGTCATTGTCACTTTCGCGGGCATTGGGTGTATTAAGATCTTGAGCAGATCATCATCTCTTATGTGGCCACTTTTTTGAAAGTCTAACGGTATTAAAGTTTCATCGTATCCGTCATCTTCGTCACCATTGTCATCCGGCAGTCGACCCCCGTGCCCACTGTAATGACAAAATACTACATCACCCTCCTTTGTCTGTTTCACCAGCCGCTTAAATGCGGATATGATTGCAGATTTAGTCGGAGGCTTGTGCATACCATCGTCCATCAAAATTGTTATATTTTCATCCTTAAACCCCTGCACTTCCTTCAGATATTGAGTAACATTATGAACATCATTATGGCAACCACTCAATTGACCTTTCTGCCCTTTGTAATTGATCCCAATCAACACCGCTCTCTGTTTATTGAATCCAGGATCGAACGATTCCGGAGTAATCACAAATGGATCACATACATCAATCATACGAGAGGATGACAATTGAGGGATCTGATCGAATCCCTTCTCGTGCAGAATCTCCCTCATCTCTCGTAGTGCGTCCACCCAAGACATGTTCATGTCACCACGATCATGTGCATCATAGAGCACTTGGAGTAGCGCAGCTGTACATGCTCCACCTGCTCTTCCAGCTGGATTGGGCAATTCAAATTGAGCGTTAATGTTACCAACATCTGCAGAAGTTTGAGCGTCGTGAGATCCAGAGATCATGCGAACGTTGGTGGGGATGGCCTTCTTGGCCTGTGAGGCAAATTTTTGCTGCCGTTTCTTGGCATTGAATGATTCAGCTTGTGCTTTGTTCCCTTTGTTACTGCTTTTGCCAGTGGGTGTACCAGATCGAGGGCTAGATTTACTTCTTGTGCCCTTTGATTGAGGAGGTTTGCTCCTGGAAGAAGATTTCGATTTGCTCCGTCTCCGTTGTGTATCATTTTCAATATTGTTTCGAGGAGACGATCTGGGTCTCGATTTGCTTCTGGATCGAGACTTGTCTCTGGGTTTCGAGTTCCGAGAATCATCTCTGGGTCTAGATTTGCTCCTACTTTGATTATCCCGGCGGGATGATTTGCTGTTAGCGTGAGACTTGACTGGTCTGGATGATCTTTTGATTGTTGCATCAGCCTTCTTGCTTTGACCAGCGGCGCTACTTGACTGCCTTCTGGGCGGAGGCGGCGGTGGCTTGCCTCGGCTCGCTGATGGTCGCCTCTTCTCTGACATTCTTTTACCGCAGCAGCGTCTTGACAGTGGCAGCTATTTTATTATAATGCAGCGCCTAAAAGGCCATGGATTCCATCTACACACGACCCCGTTGGGTAAATGGCGCTGCAAAACACCAAGCCCAAGCTTCCGGAATTCAAAATATGAAGTTGTGACATCTCATTTTGGAGAAAGATCCCAGCTTCTCTCCTTTCTCACTCATTTCAGGCGCCCCTTCATCAGTTCAGTCTTCAGCTTCAGTCCCCTTCCCACCTGTATCTAGCTGGGTCCTGGGTACTGGGTAGAGAAGCCCGCAGCAGTAGCACTGACGACCAACAATCACTCAGACCCTCAGAACACACATCATCATCTTGGCGTAATGTTTTAAAGAAGCAAATATTGCAGAGCTATGGATGATCATCACCGTCTTCTTCGGGGCGCAGAAGTCGTCTTGAATGGAACGTCCACGACAACAACTCCAGCAGAACAAACCACCGAGACAAAGGGCTCGCCCTTCTTATCTATCACACTCTGCATAGTCGTCCTCGCTCCTTGCGTCCTAGCATGCATGTTCCAAATAGCCTACAAGATCAAGAAACGTAGACAAGATCGCGTAGAACGAGAGATATTGGAAGTTACCACCAACCCTACATCGAGAAGGATGGTATTGGATGAGATTTTTAAAGGATCATCCAAGCTAGTTGAGTTTCCATCGAATAAGAGGCGTGTGCAGGTTAAGAAATATAGAAAGAAGACACCTGAAGAGCATCGTCTTGGTTGTCGCTCCATGGAGGATGAGCACGATGCATCGTCAGACAATGAAGTACAAACAGATGATGATGATGCAAACGATTTGGATGAGGAAATGGGTTCAGTCCAAGGGCGCATGATTATTTGCATCTCGGACAAGAATTCGGAAGAAAAGGATGCCTCTGACGATGCTAGTGCGTCTACCATAGATTCTTGTGAAAGTGTCAACTATTGCGACAACGGCAAGGGTCCCAACTTGGTGGAAGAGGACTTAATTGAGGAGGAAGAGCCTTCTGCAACAGTATCTGCGACAGTAACTCTTACAGAGCAGGTAGATGATCAGAAAATTGTCGAAAGAATCAGTCCAAACTGTCTTCGAGATTCACTTCATGCTGAAGAAACATCCAGTTTGACCAAACTATCAATACCAGATGTAGATGAAAGCACTTGGAATGCATTAGCCTTGTGTCCGAAGCTGAGCCCAAACCCTCATAATCATGATGAATCAGAATCAAAAGAAGAGAAGAAGGGAGAAATCCTACGCACCTCTTCGAATGACCTGTCGAGGGATTCGTCATGTAATATTGCCGCGGCACTGTCTTTATGGCAAGAATCGGAAACAAACAGAACTTCTTTTGGTCTCGTGATACCAATCGTCTCTGATGATGATGACAACAATGACGACGATGATGGTGATGATGCAAGTATTGAAGATGAAGAGAAGCCTATTCGCCAGTCTTCAATATTCAGAAGCGAGATTCAAGGTGGAGCAAAGATTGAGCCGACTTCGTCAACGCTGACAGAAGTGACTTCAAATGTTGTTGATACTGGCGTAAAGGCGGATGTTCTCCTTTCTGCTTTGAAGAGACCACAAAAAGCAAGTGGTGATTTGAGTATCGGTAGTGATTCAGACACCAGACTGAAGAACACGTTCCCTCTCCAACATGTTGCAAGCAACAAAACTGATACAAGTAGCAAAGCAGACTCAAGCAGCCATATCAGTTACTTCAGTTTTGAAGATGAAACAATTGCAAGCGACCAAGCTGAAATGTGTGCAATTTGCATATGTCCTTATGACGAGGGTGACGTCAGGATATTTTCAAAGCGGTGTCCCCATTCCTTTCACAAAGATTGCCTTTTCGAGTGGTTAGTGAAAGGTCACGATGAATGCCCCTGTTGTCGAAGTGAAATGGTTTCAAAGTCTGAAGTCAAGGAGACATCTGCTTCTCTCATTGGAACAGAACGTTTGGCCCAAGCCCTGGCTTCTACCATGGTGGAAGCACCACCTCTTCGTTTCCCTCAAGCGCGTATAGCACGTCAGATGTTTGCGAGGGCACGTCAGAATCGACGAAGATCCGGGCAGGATGAAATCAACACGGAATCTTCTGCAAGGCAGAATACTGTCAATTCGCATTGGCTTTGGAATGCAAGGTTTGAAATTATGCCTAACTCTGCTTCTGTAGAACAACGCGCAAGCCTGCCTTCAGTAAACGAAGCTTTTCCTCAGTCTGCAGGGCTTGGCCAGTCAGCAACAACAAATCAGGTGACACCGCCTACCCCACTCCAAACAAGATCGTATGATGCGATAACGGATTCTCAGCCAGCAGAAGACTTGTCGTCACGATCATTTGATGCCATAACAGATAATCAACAAACTAGTCAAGTTCAAGGTCCATCAAGAAACGCAGCTTCAAATCCAAGAAACTTTCACAACCACTGGGCAAATTGGAATAACGCTCAACTCATGAGAACTCCTCGAAGATCGAATAGTACCCAGACGTCGTCACCTGCTACAAGCCCGCTTAGCAGGTTGCGTCGAAGTGGAAGCGGTACCTCTCCTCATGAGACTCTTGCCGTAACAGTCCTCCCAACGATTTGATTCCACAAGTCATGTATAGAAGCTAGTGAAAAGCCCTACTCAAATTGTACAAGTTAAACTAATAGTAAGCGTATCAAACTGCTGATTATCTTATTGCGTTAAGTGTAACAACAACGAAAGCGCGAGCTGGTAGCTCTTCAAACAAGTAATGAATTTCTTTCTCAGACTCTAGACACATTTGGCTAGATTTGGCTGGAGAAGGCGTGTCAACATAAAATCGGACAAGTTGTCTCATCTCATTTTTTGGTCTCAGGTGATGGAGGAGACTTCCTCGTAGGTAGCAATAGCACTTGATTGTTGCTCTGCTTACTTCCATATGCAGGCTGAGGAGGCATTGTGCGAGGCTGCTCATTCATGAACGGCACATCGACTTGAGGAGGTCTATTGTTGGGCATGTTTGCTTGTGGCATATCGGCTTGGCGATGTCTATTGCGAAGCTGCTCATTGATAGATAGCATATTGGAATGTGGCATATTATGTTGCATCATCAAATACAATAGTTGCGGATCAAAAGTCGAACCGGGTGCAGGAGGAATGCCAGGATTCACAGCCGATGATACGGAAGAAACCGAGTCATTGGGCATAGCTGCTCGTTCTCTAGAGTATCCTAAAAGACTATTATGGCTGGCGGCTGCTGGTGGGCCCATTGTGTTCATTGGTAGGCTACCGAACATGTTGCCGTATCCAATTCGTGAACCCATCATTGCTTGACCATACATTTGCTGTTGGAGCAGCATTTGTTGCAATGGAATATTCGAGGTAGCATTTGAGGACTGCTGCTGCTGCTGCTGCTTTTGTTGTTGCTGCTGCTGCTGTTGAACGTACTGGTGCTTGATCAAGTACTCACGAGATGGCTTCCTTGACCTCTTCCTACTCCTCACCTCAACTTCGGGCAATTCATCAAACATCAAATCACATGCTCTCCTCCCAAACATCTTTTGAACGGGGCAGATAGCAGCCGCCAATTTTGAAATGGAGATGATTTCCTTGCGCACCTTAGCCACAAGATCTGCTTCAGAAATGATGCCAATTTCCTTTAGACCCTCACCGTTATGTGCCAGTAGACGTGAGGCAAGTTCCTCGGAGCGTTTCGCTCGATAGTTGGAAGGACAGGTGAAATTCATCCTTTCGGGAGACTCGACTTCCATCATGGCTTCGTCTGGGTAGGTCAGCCAGTTGAAGACAAAGTTGGCTTCGTCAGAGTCAAACGGGTCAGATTTTCCATCGTTGTTGTTGAAAGGCGTGGTTGCGGATACCTTCTTTTGTGTCAACTTCAGACCGAACAAGCGGTAGGCCGCGTCATATGCAAAAGCCGCGTCAGTAGCCAAGTCAAAGAGCCCTATGTTGTACCTGAAAGTGAGCAGAGTTCAAGAAGAAAGACGGTTGAGATGGTTCAGTTTTGGTGGTGGTATTGTCGCCACCCCTCATGCATGTACGTCCTACTGCGTAAACTTACTCCTTGTTCATTTTGTAAATGCGAGCCTGGAACTTCCCTCTGCGTTTTCGGTGAGTAACTCCAACATAATTTTGTTTGAATTCTTCCGAGGGAGCTAGAGCGTCATTCTTCCTGTGATATGGGCAGGAGAAGCGGAAATGGTACAACAAAGAGTTAGCAGTTGGTGGTATGTGTGGTATCGATAAAATAAACCCAGCAGAGGATAGGGCCTTCGTCGATTCGATGCAGATGATCATGAAGAAATGTCTGAAGGGCAAAATGCGAAGAGGCCCAAGTCGTTAGGCCCAAGTCGTTGCCGCTGGTTAAAAAGATCTCACCTGTCACCTGGACCTCGGCCGAGGCGGGTTGGCTGTTGCTCTGGTTGCGAGTTCATGCTCCCCGGTCGTCTCTTGTACTGCTGCTCAACAGGGCGTAGTAAGATAATTTCCTTTGTGATATGAACGATCTTCACGCTACAACGAATAAGTAGTGGTGCGATTGAAAAGAGACTGAAGAGAGTTTACATGTCGATTTTTCTGGCGAACCCGCTGGTGTTGTATCACTGAAGAGGAAAAGGTAAATGGGAAAGGCCTTTTGCCGTCAAAATATCAATGTAGCTCTGTAGTGATCTGTATCATGCAAAACGTCACTCACAAATGCATAGAACTCCTTAAGGAACGTATCTGGAAAAAAGCAATGAGACAGCGGTACTGATGTGGTCACTAGAATGAGAAGTAAGCAATCGAATGTGAGGACTTCGGATTCCCGTTTCCGGCCTGAGAACCAGAAGTCGTTCGGTACTGACTCCTAAAGACAGTTCGTGTCCCACACGACATCGTACTAGGTACTTTACCAGCAGAAACAGACAGTTTTACTTAACGATAACCCTCAGGTACAATAATCGAAATATATTCGACGTAGAGTTAACCCCCAAGGAGGCGATGGCGCGCGGGACAGAGAGGAGGTAAGTACCCAAGCTACGACGTAAGTACAATACAGATAAGTACGGTACCTAAGGTTGTTAGTTTCACTTCCGAGGGACTCCCTCTTAAATCGAACGAAGGACATAGACAGCCAAATGAAAAGAAAGAAGCTCTTTCGAAAGAGAAAAAAAAACCTCAGGTACATACTTATATACATAAGTACCTCCTCTTGTAGCGGTTGTACAATAGCTACCCTCGCCCTAACTCCCCTGCGAATCCGGCCACTTGGTTGCCCAAAACAACCTAAACATGTTGTTACTTACACCGTCGCACAAGCCTACTAAGCTGGTCGGTTGGTAAGTACATGTATGTAAGTGTTTTTGAGCAGCTGTGAATGTGTTACTTATTGTCCGGCATGCATCAGACTATTCCAACTTGAAGTAAAGGGATGGGCGGGCGGTAGGTGAGGATTTGGTACCTACATCTGACATTTGAGTTCAACCAACAACTAGACAGGTGTCTTAATTTTTCTTGCAGGAGTTATGGGTCAAGTAAGGTGTCGATGAGATCCTACTGATTACGAGATGAACATTGATGTATTGGTTGGTGCGTGAAACAATGTAGTTATTGTGTTATGGTGTGTGTGTAGGGAGCAGATTTTCGCCATGGTCATGGTCATGACTTGTTGAGAGGCCCTTGAGAATTTGTAAAAGTAGGAATTAGTACATATTCACGTGGAGTCCCAGTCTGTGAGCGGAACTTTTTTGATTAACCTCAATAACCTCTTCACTTCAAGTTAGGGCACTTTCTTAGTTCGAGAACACTTGACGCATTCAATACCCATGTAAGAACAAAAGGAGGCCAGACTAATGCACAGAGAAGAAACTGACGTGTGCATTAGAAAAAAAAACGGGGTCAAAATTCCGCGGGAACACACTCAAAGTGTGCTCGAACACATCCACTTGTCAAACCAATTCAAACGTACAGTACAATACTACTAAGTACATTGTTTCCCTTGTGAGAACCAAGAACGGTAGCCATTCTACGAATAAGTTGGTCCCTGGATGGCCGAAATAGTTTGAAGGGACGGCCGGGAGCGGCATTAGTTTTTTTCGGAGAATTCATAAGTTCAAGTTCAAGAGGCAACAAAGGGCGCGTGTCATTTCCTGCCGGCGCGTGCTACCAGTTACTGCTGATATGTCGCTGAGGATATTTGACTATTTACTTAGCCTCTAAGTAAGTACATAGGCTAGGCCAAATCGCGGCCTTTTGAGCCTGGTACACCGAGTCAGATTACCATCGAACATCGAATGATCTGTGGCCGGCAACGGCAGCCTACCATCACTCAGTACATAGGCCTTTGATCATCTTCCTCAATACATCCCTTAAGTTAATACACGTGAGTTATTAACACACTGAGTTAATACACTTGAGTAACCAAGATGAAGCCTAAAATACCGAAAAGCAAAAGGAAGAATCTTCCCCCCGCTTCCGTCGCCGCTGCGGTCGATGAGAGCAACGTCAGCAGTACCATCAGAGATGACTCTAGCCGCTACATTGGTGTGACTTATCGTTCCCGACGCAAAAAGTACCAAGCTCGCATGTATCGGGGCAGTCATGAATACAACTTAGGTTTGTTTGATTTGGCTGCAGACGCAGCGTTGGCTTATGATGCGGCTCACAGAGTGGCTGGGGGGAGAGGGATATCATCGTCCACCGCTCCATCAGCAACCCTATCAAAGACAAGCAAGGGTGGTGATGCAAGAGGTAGTCGCGGTTCATCCTCCATGATCACTGATGCGGAAGAAATTAAATACGCGTTGGATTGGATTGACTGTGCGGATGAAATGGAGAGACCTTCAGGCTTGCCGGAAGACGATCCGGTGCACTTGAACTTTCTTCGTCCTTCTGATTTCAGGCAGGCCAGAGAGAAGGAAATTTCTAGTCACAAGGACAAGAATAACAGCAACAATGATGATGATGTAGTATTCCCAACGGAAAGTGATCTCAAATTGCGTGTGAAGCAGGAGATATTGAATATTGCAAAAACATATGTGTCTCAACAGGCCAAGACCCCGGGTCCTCCAGACGAGGGCAGCGATTTAACAAGTAGTAACGACGACGAAGAAGAATTACCGGGTGGTGATAACCCCTCTGAAGCAGTACGCAAAAAGGGTAGTCGTCCGGCAAAAAAGAGAAAGTTGCAACAAATGAACTTGAGTGCTGGGTATGAAGATCGTCATGAGGAAGCCCACACTCTATTGTCACTTAACAAGAGAAGCACAAAGGAATCGAAACAGGCAGCTCGGGCACAAAAGCTTTTGGAATTTATAACTGGTGGTGAAGCTGCAGTTGATAGCAGTTACGGACAAGTCTCCGCATCAAACCAGGCAGATGATGCAAAAGAGAATCCCAATGGCAGCGACGACAGAAAGCAGTCCTCATCCGATGCTGAGACCATCCAGCAGCAATTACAACAGAACTTAGCACGGCAACAGGCGCTAACAATTGATAGTTTCCACGGATCGTTTAATCAAAGTGCATTGATGAGTAGTCTCTTGAGCCAGTATTCCCTGGAGCAAGTACTTCGCTTTGCCCGTGAACGTCCCGACCTTGTCAACGAAGAGACAATCCGGGAATTTGTGCGGGCCCAGAGAACAGACATGTCGCAGCAGTTACTTCACAATAATAATCAGACAGATTTGCTGCATACGCAGCTCCAGGCGGCAATGATGACTGGTGGACATTTCAATCCAACCCAGCTTCCCATTGGCATGCAGACTTTGGCGGCAGAGTCAATACAGAGTCGAAACAATACTGGTGGAGGTAATGCCAAAGAAATCAACCGAGGCGGCGCAAAAAATGGTGCAGACACTCAACAAGATGGACAAGCAACTTTCAGACCTTCGGAGGTAAGAGAACCTAGACCATCAGATGAATCTCCTTTTTTGATGCACGTACTTGAAGAATACAAGAAGCAAGGAGTAGGCAACCAAGATCAGGCCGCACTTCAAAAGAAGATAGCGAATGAAGCCAAGAGGGCTGCCCTAGCTCAAAAACTATCTATTCATCTTTCTAATGAAACTGAGGCACCTATCGTGACAACGGAAGCATCCAAAACCGGTGAAAAGGAGACAAGTGACGAATCTACGCCCGTGGGTGATTCAAAAGAAAAGGCCACTGCAGCTCCTCCGGACAACAAAGAAGATGGAGACTCAAAAAACTTGGACAAAAAGACATCATCAAATTCAAAAGTCGATCGTGTTGGAGGAACGAACTCTTCCGATGTAGGTGCGGATGCTTCCAATCAAGTGAAACCAATGGGGAGGCCAAATGCAACCCCTTCTCAGTCGAGAAGTGTCGCTGGTTCTGTGCCATTTGCTGGTTTGCAGCAAGGTAATCCTTCATTACAACAAGCAATGGATCCTTTCCAACAAGCCATTCTTCAACATGTCATGGTGAATGGGAATGCGCAACAACACCAGCATATGTCGCAGTCTTACGGAGGAGGAAATACTTTAGAAATGCCCGCACAAGAAGTTGCTTTGAGACTCCAGCAACGATTGATGAACGAAGAATACAGGTTGCAGCAACTGAGACAAACGCTTCAAACTCAGGCATTATTACCTTATCTGAATGTGGGAGGATTTGGAGTCTCTGGAGCAAACAACGTGCTCAACCACATGGCTGGTAACAATGCCTTCGCTGGTGGACTTGCGAATAGTCTCATGCAGCAAAGTATGAACAATAACAATCAAGAGTTGCTGCTTCAGCAAGCATTAGCTCTTCAATCTAACCAAAATGCATCCATGAGTGGTGTTCTGCAGTCGCCGGCAAACAATGAGCAAATGCTTCTGGCAGCACAAAGCCAAGGCATGGATGCTGGAACATTGGCTCAGCTACTCATGAACCGAGGGGGAGCGTCCCAACCCCCATCATCTTCTTCCAAGAAGGATTAGGAATATGTCTAGAGACTAATATTAGCATACCTGTCATACACAAGAACCCTCTAAGTATGTTTGTACCAATGCATCTATTTGACACGTTGGAGAAGCTGAAAGCCAGAGCAAGGGGAGAATCCAAGGGCTAGTTTTTCAATCGGGCGAGTGGTACTTTTCTGTATTGATTCCGACGTATACGAGTATGTAACTCCAAAATTTGGGAACCCGACAAATTTTTGATAGAACAAATTTGCAAGAGTCCCCTTCATCTCTGCAACCAAACTCGAACGAAGAGTAAGTGGCAATCAATTAACCATTGGTAAAAAGAAGAAGAATACATTGAGCAAATAATCATTACCATATTAGAATTTTAACAGGACATATAGTATCAGCATGTATGGTATTTCCAAACGCGGCCTCGTCTGCCTCGCATCCATCCTCTCAAGGGCTGCCGCTCAAAATGATGGTATCATCCGAGAGATCACAACTACCACGGCAGGTGGATGGCTTCAAGATGGAGTTATGTTCGACGTTGAAGTTAGTGCGGGCGGCGACAACTCCCAAGTTGTAGATTCCACGGATATGCCGGATGGAATCACTGTCATGGGAATGAACATTCTCACACCTAAAGAAGAGACGGTGTGCGTAGAAATCTACTCAAAATCTGGTTCACATGAAGGTTTTGAAACAGATTCAGCAGCTTGGACGTTTCTAGGATCTGTATCTGTGATGGGACAAGGCAGAGATACTCTTACACCTATACCAGTTCGATCCTTTGACTTTGGTGATGACACCTTTGTACCCGCTGGAGAAAAAAGAAGCTTCTATGTGACTACTCAAGACCAGTCGATGCGTTACACAGCATACCCGGATGGACCTCACACAACAGGCTCGTTGTTCATTAGCCAGACTGTACCAGTAGGTATCACCTCAGTTGAACGGGCTGTAGCATCTGAGTTGAATGTCAACATCTATACAGGTGTTGCGAGTGATTACGCATTCGGTGCTCTTTGGAAAGATCGAATGTTCAATGGAAATCTCCTCTATACTCTTGGGCGCGATACCTCAAATGTTCCTATCGATCTAGCTGCCAACTCTGCGAGTCGAGGCAAGTCAACTTGTGATAATACTGTCGCTCCTACGCCTGCTCCTACTATAAGTAATGCACCGAGTGGCGCTCCAACGACGAAGGACTCCACGCTCAAAGCTGTCGCCACGATTTTGGTCGGGGGATTCCTTCAATCTGGAAATATGTTTGATGTATCTGTTCCAAGCGTGGAAGAAGGAGGCCCAGAAGGAGGTGTTACTGTGCTTGCCATGGAGATGTCAACCACCTCGACTGATGACATTTGTGTCGAAGTGTATTCCAAGGAAGGTACTCATGTTGGATCTGAAGACAATGCATCTGATTGGACCATGCTAGGAGCCGTGACCACAACTGGTCAAGGTGCAACTGAGCCAACTCGAGTTCCTCTTGGAGCGTTGGATCCTGTGCATATCGCTGCTGGAGAAAGACGTGCGTTCTATGTCGTGATGCCTGAGCCTTTGATGCGGTACACCCAGCCCATAATGGGCGAAGTGACAGGCGATGTCTTCACTAGCAACGATGACATTCAAATCCACGTAGGATCGGTTAATGCCTATGATTTTGGAGGATATCAGTCGGATCGCATTTGGAATGGTGCCATAATTTATTCTCTTGGTGTGCAAGCAGATGGGAAGTACAGTGATCTCACAGCGGACGCTCGACCAAGGTCTTGCCCAGTTCCTGGTGCGGAAGATACTGCGACAGATGCTGACACTGGTGCTGATACTAACACTGATGCTGGTGCTGGTACTGATGCGGGTGCTACCGCCGATGTTGATGTTGATACTACCACAGATGTTGATGTTGATACTGCTACTCCAGTAACTGATTCTACTACGGATGCTGCCGAAGCTCCTGCAGATTCACCTGATACTACCGCAGATACCGACACTGATACCAACTCACCTGATGCTACAGATGTCACACCTGGCTCTAATGAATCTCTGTCTGGATATTGTGATGCAGCAGGTGCAAACTCTGCTGGAGTCTCAAAGGAAGTTGAATTGGAATACAAGTACACCATCATTACGGATGATGGAACAAGTGCCAACGATGCGGTTTCTAGGATGGAAGAAGAAATTCATGATGTAATGATGATTGATAAATGTGACAGTGGTGATACTGCAAAGAGGAAGTTGCGACGTTTGCAAGAGGCTGCTGCCGTAACCTTCATTGGCTTCAAGTCAGCGCCGAAAGATGACGTAACTGGTGAGAGCTGCCCTGATACCACCACTATTCCTGAAGGAACTGTGTGCAGTGTAGTGCAAGGAGGAGTCACTGCAGTGGTCCCAAGTGATGCGAACGATACTGAAGTGAGACAAAGTATGTCAACAGTCCTCCAACAAGTCCTGTCTAATGATGCCATTGCCACCGATATCGGTGCTGTTGGTGTTGCTTACATTCCAAGCGGCGAGCAAGGAGTAACTGAAGACCAAACACCAACTACTGATGAGGTAGTTTCAACAGGAGGAGATGCTACCGTGGCAGAAGCGCAAGGATCGACCAAAACTCAATCTGAGGGTGATTCTGCTTTGAGCACTACTCAAATCATCATTATTTCTGCAGTTTGTGGAGGGGTTCTTCTTGTAGTCCTCCTTGGTATGATCCTTGTTCGTAGAAAGAGGAGTAAAAGGGCAGATGAAAACGCTTTGTTCAGTGAATTTCCTCCCGAAGGTTACGGTGACATGCAAAATCTTGCATTTCGTAAAAGCGACGATCCACTGGACGACTTTCCGAGACAATCCCATTCTTGGGCTTCTGCGGAAGGTATTGAAAAGACTTGGCAAGATTCTGTCGTGATCTTGAACGAACAAGATGATATTTCGATTGACACCAACGACAAATCAAGGTTTGCTCGGAGCGCGTTGTTCTCGGGAAACTCTATCAAACCACCAATGTCGAAAAGCAAGAAGAACGTTGAGTTCGTCAGGGCTGGAAGAAGCTTTGCCTCGAATAGATCAAATCAACCAGACGACACCGTGGATCTCTAGGTATATAGGGTTGCTGTATCGTAGCTAAGTAGCTGTTTGTGTGAAGATAAATTATAAAATGTTTGTTCTGTTTGTTGATAGAAATTAAAGAGAGGGTAACAATAACAATAGTAGACAACTCCTTCCTATTATTATTAATAATACTGATTCTGAGGCAAACCCTCAGTATCGTTATCTTCTTGTCTCAACCGTTACGCCCCTTGTAACGGCATATATCTACATCACCAAATACACGATCCCCGTGTCAACACCACATTAGAGTAAGTTGTTGATAATATCTTACTGTCGTTCAGGCGTTGATTGCAAAATTTCATTAAACAGCGCAGGTAGACGGGATAATTTTTCGTAAATTCCCCCCACCAACCGGATAAATCTGACGTATCACACACGCAAAATATGATTGCTTTTACTCCTCTGATGCTTTGTAGTCGAATAAGTGAGCAACGATAATAGTAGTGTCATCAATCACCTGCTCCTCCTGCATCCACCTGGCATTTGCCTCTTTCACCAAACAATCCACCGCCTCAGCGGGACCAGGGGTAGGGAAAAGAAGTTCTATGGTCTCATCATTGTCGACAAACTCCCACAACCCATCAGTAGCAACTACTATCACTCTGTCAGAAGAAGGATCTAACTCTTTCTCGGTGAATTCGGGATCTGAAATCACACCTGCAGTATGTGCGACAGCGTCTCCAAGTGACCTAATTGAGATGACATAGAGTGAGAAAGTGAGATGAAATTGAACGAATACCAAGCATTCAAAAAAACAGTGAGGAGAGGAAGAGAATTTGGTCAACTTACCGTGACATGGCAAGTCCGGGGACATCCATATGCCCAAGCCAAACACGTGGGGGGCCATCAATACCATCATCGTACTCTACTGCAAAGACCCTCCCCCCTGCTGCGATAATACGCTCCTGTTCTCCGGGAGAATCAGGCTTGTGATCGTGAGTGAATTCCTCCGCCACCAACTTGCCGTCCTCCTCCTGACCCAAAAGTACACGAGAATCACCAATATTGACCCCAATCAACTTATTTCCGCGAATAATGGCCATCGACAAGGTTGTTCCACTAAATTCAGTATCAATACGGAAGTTACGAATAACCTGGTGCTCCACCTTCGCAATAGCATCTGCGGCCGCCCTTTTGATGTCAGTTCCCCAACTGGGGTGGGACATCATCTCCATAGCCAACTGATCACGGAATTGAGCAGAGACTCCATCACCATGCTCCCCGTGTCCATCCAAGACACAAAGAATGAGAGTGTTGGTAGCGGGATCATCCGCCATGATGAGGGCATCCTGATTCTTCTTACGGGGATTGTATGGAGCATGCCCTTTCTTTGATACTCCAGAGTATTCAGTGACAGCACATCGAAGGTGAAGATAGTGCTACAAAATAAAAATAAATCACCACACAAATATAGACGAGAAAAGAAGGCGATAACAATGAACCATTAGTACAACGAGACAACGCACTTGAACACACAATTACACTAAAAAATCTTACATCTTCGGTCGTCTCCGGTTCTTTCACAGGCCTCTGAAGACCAACTGGTGGCTGTGCCGCTCCATCAATATTCTCGCTGTCACCCTGCACTGTGAGACGACGACGGATTTTTGAGATGATCCCCCCCTTTATTTTTGCAACAGAGAGAGATAGGGTTGGTTAGATTGGTTTATGATACAATAAGGCTTTACGCCAGGTAATGTCTTTGCCTGATGACCGTACACCGATACAGTAATTCCATCTCTTGCTGCACAGTGACGCCAATCCAGCCAAAAATCTCTGCTAATTACTACAGCGCCCGAATCATCATGGGAAGAGCGTAACGTGTGGATCATGTGCATGTGTATCGGCGAGCGAGGGTCATTGAAATGTCCGGTGGAAACCGTTTCATTACATATAAAGCGTACCTTCTTTTTGTCTTTTGTTCCATTAGAACCGTCGGCAACATAATTTTCCGCATGGATAGCGGAGTGGGGCTTGGAATCACTCATCTCTATTGGTGGTTGGTTGATGGGGCGGGTGTGGCTGTGCAGTTTGTACTTCTTTGTTTCAAAGGGCAGCAGGTAAGGTGATTTTTGATTTGCGTGGAATGCAAAATCCAAAATGGGCGATCGGGGCTGGCGGCTGGCCGGTGCAGAAGATGCAAAAAAGTCGGCAGCCGGATGCCGCATGGGATATCTTTAGCTAGAGAGGGCAGTGCCCCGTCAAATAGGAATTGTCCGTATCCTTCTCTAATTGTATCCAATAAAGGGCTAACTGGCCCTCTAATCTAAGCCCTCCTTTTGGTTCTTGCAAACCTGTGCGTCTTACGCGTCTGTCTCATAACTTTTGTCCGCATTCCGCCGTTCTTCGCAATACAATGCACAGGTAATTCTCTCGCTATCACATCGCCAATATCCAACTCCAAAACCTCCACGTACACAAGTTGATTGATGAAGATCGCTTTTGCTCTCGATTCGCATCATCGCGAGAGAGTTGATGTTGAATTATTGAGCTTCACTGCTTTGTTACATATAGAAACAGTGCTCTTCTTTCCGACCGTCTATTCATACAAGTATCGCTCTTGTTTTGATCAATACTAATAATGAAATACCTTTCGTACCTATCATGGGCTGCAGCAGTAGCTACCCTCCCTTTGAGGAGCTCTGCATTCGCTCCATCATCCTGCCAGCAGCAAACAAAAAGAACGTCATCATCTTCTATGAACGTGATGATGCCAGAAATTCATGATTTACAACACGCTTCAAACATTGTTATGGATAATCATGATTATCATGCTATCATTGCACAAACGTCCAACTGGTTAGCCGATGCTGCGGCAGCTGCAGAAGACGCACCAGTTGATGCTCTTGCCACAGACAACGGTTTGTGGGAAAAATACATCTCGATTTACAAGGGTGGATTGGCATTCGTTCACGATAATATCGTCGATGAACCACTCCGAAAGATGGGCATTACACAGACTTGGGGACCATCCATCTTTCTGTTTACTGCGGGTGTTCGTTCGCTCCTCATTCCATTCTCCATCCAACAAAACAAATCTTCCGAGTACATGAAGGCGCTTAAACCATACACAAAGAAAATTAAGGACAAGTACAAAGATGAGAATATGCGAAACCGAGCCACTGCCAAATTGTATGAGGATGCACAGCAGAATCCTTTGGCTGGGTGTATTACATCCTTTGCTCAAATTCCAATCTTTTTAGGATTATACCGTTCGGTAACTCGTCTTGCAGCCGATGGTAGGTTGGATGAGCCATTTTTGTGGATTCCAACATTGCAGGGGCCTGTTTCTGCTGAGAACAATTTCCGTGGTATGGAGTGGCTTACGGAAGGATGGGTTAACAACGCACCTGCCGCGGGATGGGATGCTGTCTTGCCCTTCCTTATCATGCCAGTGGTCCTCGTTCTAATGCAAAGCTTCACAATGGCAGTGCTTCAGCCGCCTGAAGATGAAAGTCAAAGTGAGGAAGAGAAGGAGCAGTTGAAAACTACACAGACTGTATTGAAGTTCCTTCCCTTGATGATTGGATTCTTCTCGTTGCAAGTACCTGCCGGATTGACTATTTACTGGTTTACGTCCAACTTGTTCACAGTGTCACAAAGTCTAGCTATTCGTGCTTACTACAAAGCCAATCCTCCAGAAATTGAACTTCCAGATTATTGGAGTGCATTGGATAAGGACACTACCGAAATGACTTCTGATGAGAAGAGAGAAGCGGCCTTGATGGGGCTTTCAACTGGCCCTAGCTTTGATCAACTCATGGATGAAGCCAAATTCCATTATGTTGTTAAGAGAGAACCACTTCGGGCGAGTAGTGAAGCTTGGACTCGTGTTAATGGTAGTGGAGAAATTCCAGAGGAACTGAAAGCCTGGGTAGGCGCCGGCCCCAAGCAGGTTGAAGAAGTTGAGACGAAGAGTGAGGCTGCATCTGTTACTGCGTAGAGCGTAGGCAAATTAGATCTCTTGGAAACAGTACGTGTCTAATTTAATAATTCTATTTTACTCCTCTCTATATGGTAAATGAAAGTCATGTTAGATTGGCAGAGTTTCAGTGATATCGTGAACCATTTCTGTGGGGTCTCGAGTCTCCATCTGTGAGGAGTCCCGACAAGCACAGCGGCACTTTTCTTCCGCTTCTTCCACTTTTTGCTCTTGTTGGATCGTAGGTGTTGTGTGCTGTTGCTTGCTTGTGCTGTGAAATCATAACACGAAGAGGAGAGTGGAAGCATGTTGTGTAAATGGCTTTAATTTGCATCATATTCCCCGATGGACATAGTAGAAGTGGCGGATGGAAGAAGTGGGAGCAGGCACGCAAGATGTTCAGAAAAAGCAACGTCTGAGAGATGGTGTGTATCTGACGACCAAAGGCGGCGATCTAGAGGAGGATGACGTTAATGATTTGAATGTTTCCAGAAGGATAGTGAATCTTGGGGGTATATGCTTTGAAATTGGGGTGATAGAAATAGAGGTCGCCATTTAAATTTCCTAGCTGTTGCGACATTGCTTCTGTGGCGATTACGAGTAGAGCGTTTTCGTCGTGCAATGTCAAGATAGTTAAAGCCAATACTTGGGTCATGCCTGTCGCTTGGAGACAGCGGGGAGGTTTTCGCTTCGGTAAAGTCTTGAAACAGCAACATGTCTTGAAACAGCAACATGTGCTGCCAAAACATCAGCTAACATCGTAGCGGAGATGGAGATTCATCTCTTGTTTGCTTGGTGCTTGGGCTACAGTCTCAGATTGATTGCAACATACAATACCTCGGAACGGGAATCTTGAGCAGATGCCATGGTGGTCAAGAATTCGGTCCTCTCCATTTGTTGAAGACATCACTCCATCCTCTTGAATGAGAAGAGTTCTTCGATAGACGTGTCGACGTATGATTACTTCTAGGGTGATCAGCTGGACTTCTCGTTTTGACTACGATTGGAATGGGAAAATTGAGGTGACGTGCACGTGTCTCCATAAACTGCAGACAAAATAATCAAGAGAACTCAAAAGCAACAGACTACTAAAAGAATACAATGAGTGAAAAGAAACCAGCTAAAATGGTAGGTGGTAGTACCACTGCATCTGATTTTATCTCCTCTGGAGGCTATCGGCAGGACATATCTCGCAGTATGAGCAACTTGATTGGAGACGATGATAACGATAGCATTTCGAGCAAAGAGGAGGGATATCAGAGAGATGATTCAAGGGATCTGGAAGATATGGATGAGGAAGAGGGTATCTCTAATGAACACAAAGCACGACCTGCCATAGCACGGAAACGAGTGAAGCAGAGGGTCAACCCGAGTGAAGAAGAGACACAGATCATACCTCTATCACTTGGTCATTACATTGATCATTCTCTGGACCCACTCATTGATGATCCTCCCTTTGCACCTTTGCAGAGAATGGCAAACTTTCCTGAAACGTTATTCGCTATTCTGTGTAATGAGAGCCTATCAGACATCATTACATGGATGCCGCATGGAGTAAGTTTCATCTTTCCTTCCTTGTTTGCTGCACTTATCCCATCGTGTATTGACGATAATGACGAACTAACTCAATCGTTTTTTCTCTGATTGCAATGCTACCAGCGCTCCTTTACCATATTGGATAGAAGTGTTTTCGCCAGGACTGTACTGCCAACCTACTACCGGACATCAAGGATGGGCAGTTTCTCAAAGCAGCTCAACGGATACTCATTTAACAAGATCAAACTGGATGTGAACCAGTACACCTATTACCACCCATTTTTTCTACGAGGCCTCCCTCATTTGGTCAAGAACATCAAGCGAAATGTTTCGGGGACATCACCTGCTAAAGGTGGGAAGCAAATCACAGAGGCTGACTTGGAAAGAATAAGTGCTGAAGCCCCTGTCCCAGACAGGGTAAGTGAGACTAGCAGAGCCAATGCTGCCATCGAGAGGATCAACCATCAATATGAGATAAATCAACTTCAAGAAGAACCCTCTGAACCTTTGCTACGGGCTCAAGCTCCTGTCTCGGCATCATTTCCGAGTCCTCAGCACACCACGTCGAGCAACATTTTCGCAGGAGGGCCTACGTTCTCGCCGCAGGTGAATTACGAGCCAATGCTACCAATGTCAGCAACGTCACAGTTTCAAAACGTTGCACCCACTGTAAACTCTTCATATTATCACCCTGGGGCTTACAACCATACGCAGGTGGGAAGTGGATTGCCTGCTCCGGAAATACCTCCTCCTGCCGGTTGGGACACGGTAACGAACGCATTAGTGCAAGCATTTCAGACGGCTCAAGCCCAAAGGCAGCTTCAAGATCAGGCGCAACAAGCTCAGCTCACGCTTCTCGCCAATGCTCTTGCAGCTGATTTGCAAAACACACACAGCCACCTCTCGTACCCTACTCTTACTCCTTCGCAACTAGGAGCACTACATAGTGCCGTGGCAAACTTGAATTATGCACCGAATGTACCCTCGACAATTTATGCTCCACGATGGGTGCCAGGCACGGTACAACAACAGCAGCAGCAACTACAACAACAACATCTGGTAGCACAACTGTTGCAGCAGCGGTTGCAGCAGCAGCAGCAGCAGAATAGCAACTTGAACGATGGCAGAAACTTCTCTCCAAGTGCAGAACCGAATGATGGATATGACAATGAACAAAATAATGCAGAGTAGATGCACAATTAGCCGCGCTTTAGAATATGCACTTGACGACAATGACTTTTTAGACATATATACCTCGAACTTGTAGAAACAAACTTGCTTATAATTTTGATTATATTGAACACTCTATTATACCTCTGCCTTCGTCGATCGTAGTGTAATGTGCGCGTAAGCCAGACATTGCGTGTTTGTTCAAGACAGGATTCTAAACCAATATGTAACTGCATTCAATTCCTCTTTCCACCTGGCTGGTAATCTTGTGGCTTTGGTACCTTTTCCAAATACGAATTGTCATCTTTATCATACCAATCTCTGTGACCAGTGTCGAAATACTTGGTGTATTCTTCTTGATACTTATCACGTAGCATTTGAATAAAGCCCTCTTGTGGGTGCTGCTGCTGTTGTTGTGTACTGTTAGTTCCTGGACCCTCTGTTCTACCTTGAATCATCATGCTTCCTAGTTGATAACCTTGATAGCAAAAGAGACCGAAGAACGTTGTAACAACCGACTTGTGGAGAACGTCCGCTATTTTGTTAGTGAGACTCATGGTGTGTATTGTTTATCAATTCTTCCGATCGACGGTATGTTTATTGCAAGTGATCGTGGAGATGTTTGATAAGCTGATGTGCCTATTTCCGTAGGACGTGTGCTGCTGCTTCTGCTCAATGAGTTTTCGACGATAGAGTAGCAGTAAATTCACAACACTGCTGTATTGGAGTATGTCGGTGGCTTCTTCTTTGTAGATAATGAACGTAGGGGATTAGTCGTCCATGGTGCGTGACAAGATTTTTCATGGGTGGTTGCCCGATGAGTCAGGTTATGGCGCGCCCCCATTGCGACCACTCCGGCGTCCTTCATCTATTGCTCACATTTCAACAATGCTGCCGCCGATGATACTGCTCCTTCCGCTGCTTCTAGCCAGCGCATATTCATCTTCATCTGATGGATCAAGAGTTGCTCAATACGAGCAAGCAATTTCGCAAGGAGAGACGGCGCTTGCTGAGCTTCTCGAAACGCACCCGGACGTTGTGGCGGCTGCGGGCAATATAGAAATAAGCGAGAGTCAATATCGCTTCACTTTTCCACCTACCAACGACTATATAGTCAGCATTCTTGTGAATCCGTGCGGAAGCAATGGGACGTATGGACGTGAAGATGATGTGGCCCTTGGCTACGATTGTTGCATGGAGAGGTTTGGATCTGGCGAGTATGGCTATCGGCTGGGCAGCAAGGACCGTTTTTCTAATGGGTTCTCTAATGGCATACCAATAATTGATCCCGACGAACCGCTTCACAACATCGATCTGGTTGACGAATTTGGTAACAGTTTGGATTACAGTCATTCTCGACGCGCAGATGATGTTGTCTACATCGACGAATCGTGCACAGGCTTGCGACAACCGCACACGGCGTGCATTGCTGACAGATTCGCAGCTGCTCGAAGTAAGCTGAATCCACCCTGCTGGGACAACAACTCAACGGTAGATTCAACTCTGGATTGCCACACGCCCACAGGGAAGCGACAGCGGCATTGTATGCAAGTGTCCTACTCACTCAATGCCTTTATTCCCGTCTGTGGAGGTGACTTTGAAGACTCTGATGACTGCGGCAGCTTCCTTGAAGTGCATGGACCATCTACTCCTTACGATAACGAAGAAGCAATGCTGTCGCAAACGAAAATTACGACACCTGTGTCCAATGGGATGTATACCACGACGCTTTCGTTGACGTACAAAGACGACCCTTCACGCATCCTTTGCTCGTATGAGTACCATGACATTCAAGTAGGATCCATGGTGCGAGTAAAGAGTCCAATCTCTTGTTGCTGCCCACCATGGTTGTCTCCTCTTCGTGACTCAAAGAAGGGAGCATTCTTCTGCCCAAAGCGCAAGTATGCCAAAGATGGCGGCCCATTTGCACCCGACTACAACACTCTGGAGGAGCAATACGCTGATCATGAGTTCCAGCAGTCATTCCCACGCTGTCCTGCACTGGATGGAGATGATGTTCTCATGTGCACACAAGAGCGAGTCTTTGCAGAGGATGTACCGAAGGGTCATGCTGGTCGCTATTTCGCTCGTCCGTGTGCACCATTGGTTGAAGCAGACGATAGCGGAGGATACTCATCTGCTGATGTTTCTGGGATATATCCTGGTGTTTGTCCTATTGACGATAGGTTTGCTGGCTGTGGAATAACACCATCGTCTGGACTATGCCATGGCAAGGACCACCAGTACACGATGGAAGGTGAAATTGGAAAAGTCACGAGTATTCCTAACAAATCCAATCCAAACTACGGTGTCACATTCAACAATGGCAGGTCGGTATACTGGTTCCAAAAGAATGACTTGGACTTCCTCAAACCAGAGAGCAACTACGAAGTATGGTTTGTAGTGCGAAATAGAATTGAAAAGAGAGTGAAAAAGAGAAAGCCGTTTCGAGTGATCTGGCCTAGATGCACATACGATTCTGTCAACGACAGATACTTTCCATATGCAATGTTGGATGATGAAGGCAATCCCATGTCTGTACTCTGAATTTTGTAGTATAGTACTTCATTTTATATAAGCTTGTTCATGTAGCAATCTTTCTCTCAACTTAATTTCTTTTCCATTTCAATAAGAAAGTCAAACGGAGTTGCATCAAGAAAACCATACACTCCAGGTGCCTGAAAGCCCAACTTCTTATACAATGAAATAGCAGGAATATTCTTACTCTGCACTGTCAGCTTCAAAGTTGTTGGTAGTTTGTCCGATAATGAGTCTTCCACTGCCTCCATCATTAACTGTGCAAGCCCTTGCTTTCTTGCCTCCTCTCTAACATATACATTGTTGACAATCTTGGCACGCGTGTTTAGATCAGCGGTACCCAACACAGTTCCATCTTTTGCTTGTGCAATAACACAAATAAATCCTGGTTTCTGAATTTGGTCTGCATTGCAAAATGATTTAGCAGCGGATAGTAACGTCGAGACGTCCTTGCCTTCGTTTGCATATGCAGATCTTCTACATTCTTGAATGGCACTTAGATCTTTTGATATGTCAGCCACCCGTATGGTTGCAGCAGATGTAGCTATGCCACTACCGAACGATGAGCATGGTACTGACAGAAAGGCAGCAACGATGGAAAGAAGTAGTAGAAGGGTGTTACTGGGTGTCATGGTTGCATTGTGTCGTCGGCATCTATCATCTATCGGCTGATGATGATCGTCCCATCTTTCACTTCAAGCTCAAGGGAAGATCTTTCTTCTATGAGTGACGAATGTTTGGCGCGAGCCCCAAGAATTCCTGCGCGATGACTTCGAACAAAACACAAGCAAGATCCGCTCATACATAAAACAACCATGAAGATCCCAGCCGAAGCCATCGGCGCAATAGCGGCAGCATCCGCCTGCGTGTCAAGGCGCCTGTTAGCTGGAGATATCTCCACCGCAGCTGGCATCGCCGGCGTCTCTACAAGAACAACTTCCAGTAATAAAAAGCCAGTCATTCCACGCCACCTTCAAGAACAGCTGGCTGAGCCAGATGCAATTCAGCAGCAGCAACACCGCCACCTCGACGTTGGAGCAGACGAGAAGGATTATAAATGCGACACGGAATTTATCAAATGCGTCATCAACCCCCAATGTCGCTCGTGCTTTAACGGTATGGAAGAGAATGATATCGATTGGACAAATGTTGTACCAGATACGCCCTGTCAGGATGTCTTGGGCTTCTTGCATGCCGCTGGACATTGTACTGATTTAAGAGGTGTTAATGATGATGTAGACACATTCTGCGGGGCGTTTGATTCCTGTGTCATGTGGGAGGAGGATGACGAAGAAGAGATTTGGGATGAAGGGCATCCAGATAGTGAAGAATTTATGGATTGTTCCAAACTGACGGAGTGTAAATGGGAGGGTATGCACGAGCAATTCCTAGGAGATGGAATATGCCATGATACCATGCCGGGATGCTACAATTCAGCTGTTTGCAATTATGATGGTGGAGATTGTTGCAAAGATACTTGTGTTTATCCTGGAAATGATGCCTACGGTGAATGTGGAATGGAGGGCTATGCTTGCCGTAATCCCAAAAGTACGAATTGTCAACCTGTCTTGGCAAGGATGTACAATGACGCTTGTGACACAGAGACCAATGAGGATGATGACATTGTCTTTGATGATGACATGTACGAACAGGCTGAGAAAGAAAAGTTGCCCGATTGTGGAGCCGGTGAGATGCTTTATCGTCTCATTCAATATGATTCTTGGGGAGATGGATGGGACGAGACACAAATGACAGTGCGTAATCGTGCAGATGAAAACAAGGATATCTACAAGGGAGGGCTTGCGTACGGAAGTCAAGGAACTGTCCACTTGTGTCTCACGAAAAATGAACCTGTGTGTTACCATGTGGAAGTTCTAAATGGTATTTGGGGCAATGAAATTTCGTGGGAACTACGACCAATTTCTGGCGGTGCTCCGGCAATTGCCGCTGGTGGAAGTCCCACAGACTGCACCGTCCCTCTTGGGGGATTGATACCAGACTGCCCTAATACGTGCGACAAAAGTCGACCAGACACAGACATTACTGATCCTAACTACAGATCTTACAAAGAAATGGAGGCGTGCATTGAAAAGAGTTGCGTTATTCAAGTTGGAGCATGCTCCAAGAAGGAAAGTTGTTCTGAATGCATGCAAGAAACTACCCCGGATTTTTGCTTTGCCGACGCTGATTTTAACTCTTTAATCGATTGTTCGATGTGCTCTTGTACTGAGAAACGGCCGGACTACTGCGATGCCAAGTCAACTGGAGAGGCAGCGTGGAATGGTTCCAGTTCAGCTTCACACCAGGGTACTGTAAAAGTTAAACCTGCCCCTGATAGTAGCGGTAGTGGTAGTGGATCTGCAATGGCGAAAGGTGCAGCATGTACTCCAGATCAAACACTGAAGGGTACTACAGCATTAGACAAGTTTGACAATTGTGCAGATATTGGTAAGATGGTCAGTATGTTGACTGAGTTCGATAATGAAAATTTTGGTAAACTTGACATCTTTGAGGCGTGTGCGAAAACGTATGCAAATGATAAGTTGCATGGAGGAAGGAAAGCTATGGATTGCATGAGAATTTTGCATGACATCGCTCGAGATGATCTTGGCAAGGACAAGGATGGTGGATCACTGCCTGACAGTGTCGCCATCGCTGTGGCTGAAATGGGACACGAACTATACTACGACGGCCAAGGGTTTTGTGATTGCATTGTTGAAGTTAATGAGTTGGCACCCATGTGTAACAGCTTCACAGGGTTCAAGACATTATTGTATGAGGCAATTGATGCGTGCAAATCCCTCGATATGATTGACTGCGCTGCTTTGGATGAGTTTTACTCGGATTGCAAAACCAACTTGTCCAAGCAGTTCGCAGACCCGGGCTTTACAAATAGCGACAGCAACGAGCAATGTGAATATGTCTCGGCTGGATGTGGATCAAGTGGAGCATTTCCTTCGTTGCGTAAAATGGACTGTGGCGTTGGCAAGGAAGTATCAAAGTCTGTTTGGGATTTCTACAAAATTTTCAATCGTGAATGTTGGGATGAAATAATCAGGGATAATCCAGGAGGAGATTCATCGGACGTCGTTCCTTCTCCAACACCCCCAGTGGCTCCAAGACCATCACCGCCGGTTCCTTCTCCTCGTGTAGAACCAACTCCGAAAAAGCCATATAGCCCCTGGAAGCCTTCTGCGTCTGAAGAGAAGAAGAAGTATTATAGTCCTTCCGACCCTGAACCTGAGCCCGAAACCGAAAAGGCTTACGCAGAGACAAAATCACATCATTATATTTTATATCCAGTACTCATTCTAGGCTTTCTCACTACTGGTTATGTGTGGTACAAGAAGCGCAAGGAAAATTTCAATTATATGCGCTTCCGTCAAATGCGTGCAGCGAGGAATTTTGGAGGTGATGGAGATTACCATGGAGTGTCTATGGCGGATTCAACTAGCTTTGAGCCAGCAACGTTGCCACCTAGACCAGATGGAATGGCATGAGCGGCTTGGCTTGGAGCAAAAATATAGTACACGTAATTTAGAGTTTAGTTTGTATAATATGACAGCTACCACTTTGTGTGCGTTGGGAAAGGAATGATAATATTGATCAAGCTACTGCCGAATACTCGCTCGAAGTTCTTTCTGATACCAAGGTCGAAAGGATTCACAACATCGTTTCTATCGGGGCGCGTCTTCTTTTCTAACGTAGTAAATCCTTTGGCAATGCTTAACAAATGATCGAGCAGAAAGACAAACATGCAGATTGAAACGAATAGCAAGAAAGGGAAAACTGCTCGTAAGATCACATCGTCATCAATTTTGCCTTTGTTTCGGTAGTCTTTAAGGAGAGTCCAGGGCGGAGGTAGATCTAAAATACCCGTGCCGTATTGCGGCCCCATTATCTTAAAACCGTGAAGTTGAAAATATTCCCTCATCATAGCATAGAAATCCAATGCTAGCAAGCATGCGCCATACCAGCAACCAAGCATAATATAGAAGATTAAGAGCACAAAATTTCGATAGTTGTTGTATCCAATGCAGCCGTTAATCCAAGGGCAGTGATGGTCGTATTCTAACACACATACTTTACATACTCGACAATGGTGACTTCTTGGCGGACGATAGATTTCACACTTGTGGCAGAATGTGTCGTTGGGCATTGGATGGAGAATAGCATATTGTGTTGATTCCTCAATCTTTACATTCGTGGTGCAGTGTTTGTAGAAATTGCACCTCTTTTTCTCTTCATTGATTTTAACTCGAGATGGTATGAAACAACAACCTCCAATTTTGATCACAGCATCATTCCTTTTAGCTCCAGATGCATTGATGTTAGCTGTCATCTCAGACTTTGGTGATATTACAATACCAGGGCTTTTGTATATACAATATAGATAGTGACTCAAGACGTTCAACGCAAGCCAAACCACAATGCTTGTGTGTAGCGTCTCGCTTTTGCCTTTCTTGATAACTGCAGTATCCCGAAACGTTGTAAAGTAAGAGGCGGCGGTGAGCAAAGTGAGAGTGATCCCAGCGCAAGGAATCAATGGTCGAAGCCGAGAAGCAAATCCATTGATACGAATCCTCCTTGAATCATGGCGACATGGGATGATAGTATCTAATAGTGCAGATGAGAGACGATAGAGCCAGTACAATGCATTAAAATCTTGACCGACCGGTGCGTAGAGAGCATCAATAAAATCTGACCAAGTTCGTTGCAATTTTGAACCCGGCGTCAGCAACCGCATTATGTAGTAGACGACAGCAGCACACCACCCAAACCTCCACAACTACAACCAACACCAATAATGTTGTGGTGGCGTAAGTACAGAGGCGGCGTAAAGAAAAGGGGGAGTTACGTAACGGCAAATCAAATCACTTTCTCGTTGATGAGAAATAACGGCAAAGATCTCTTTGGACTTGGATCCCGCAGGACCCGCCCTCACATCATCTGCTCCTGCCTGCTCTCCTCATAAAACAAGGACAACCCTCGCTCGAGAGGCTCTGAGGTATCGTCAACAACAGTCTACTTCGTACAGCCAACGACAACGAAGGCGACGGGCATCAAAGGTTAGTTCTTTTTATTATGATGATTGTTATTTGGCAGAAGGAAGAAGAAGCAAGAGAAAGTCACAAGTGTATGTGTTTGATAAAGTTAATGGCCTTCGGGTCGCCCTCTGCTTTGGTGGTTGCAGGGTGCTCGGCTGCATCAATAGTTGTGGTTTTCATGGTGTGCGAATAAGCGGTAGTAGGTTGACGTCTGTTTATATTTCCCCACTGTTTACAAGCGAGGTATTCACACGTCAACTGCTGGTTAGCCGTAATTTGCATGCCATGGGGAATCATCTATCGATCTCGAGCTAACGTCCCCCATCGAATATATTGCACGTGATTCTATTCTCTTTTGGACGGTGAATGGAGCCATTGGATCTCATACCTATTTATAATGCCTCATCTAACCATCCATTATCCATTTCTTCTCATCTATTGAAGGCAGGAAACATCACTCCACAGTCCCCCATCGGCTCATCAGCACGATACCTCATCTATTTGTAACAAGATGGAGGGATGTACACTTAGCCAATGAGAATATCCACAATGAAGGTCTCACTAGGCACAGGGACTTCAACTGGGGTTATTGCACTAGATGCTACAATGAAGAATGTACTCGCGGGTTGTCCCAAGATTGAAATCTCCTTGTTGGAAGATCCGCCACCGTTATGCGTCGCTCCTCCGATGAAGGCCAAACCGATCATAATGAGAGCGGCAGCTGCACCCTTACAAGGCAGTCTTCTTGGATCTTTGGTGAACTGCTCGAGCGATGGATTGATTGGAGAGGGAGAGGGTTTGGTAACAGGCGCTCCATCTGCAGGGAACAGATTCAGTTGGCACAGAGCAATTGGATTGGTGCTAGACTGCTAGGACAACTAATGAAAGGCATCGATAATTGTTGCATGACAAGTCCTGAAGGTTGGAAACCCATCACTTCAATGTTGCAATATTCGTCTTCGAACCACTCAATTTGAGATGGCCGCGAGGACTACTCTCTAGCACCATATCGTATCTAACGACGTGAATATAGTAACATACCGCTTCTCGTGGCCCATTATGTTAGCCTACGATAATATAGACGGATATATGCCACTACTCATGCTCTATTATTACGTATTAGCTTTGCTGCAGCTTCTTAGGTGACCTGAAGAGGTCGAATTTGACATGGCCGCAAGCACTACTCTCTAGCACCATATCGTATCTCACGCTATGATTATCGCAATCAACAGCTTCTAGTGACCCATTATAGTTGGCCATGATAGTATAGAAGCATCGATGAAGCATTTGTTCAGAGTGTAGCCGACGCTACAACGTCGTAGGTGACCTGATGACACCACCTGAGTCAGTCGCCGGAACTACTCTCTAGCACCATATCGTATCTCACGCTGTCCATATGGAAATCAAACAAGTTTAGTGACCCATTATAGTTGGCCATGATAGTATAGAAGCATCTTTTACACGGCTCAAGCATTGGTTGGTCGTATCGGAGTCGCTACAACGGCGTAGGTGATCTGATGAGGC
Source organism: Skeletonema marinoi (assembly GCA_030544225.1). NCBI lineage: Eukaryota > Bacillariophyta > Thalassiosirophyceae > Thalassiosirales > Thalassiosiraceae > Skeletonema > Skeletonema marinoi. The sequence continues at coordinate 2,375,372 of CM060486.1, read as the reverse complement.
CATTTCGGTCGCCATAATCTCCTCAGTTGACGGCCATATCGTATCTCACGCTGTTATTATTGCGATCCATAGCTTTTAGTGACCCATTATAGTTGGCCATGATAGTATAGAAGCATCTTTTACACGGCTCAAGCATTGGTTGGTCGTATCGGAGTCGCTACAACGGCGTAGGTGATCTGATGAGGCCATTTGGGTCGCCATAATCTCCTCAGTTGACGGCCATATCGTATCCCACGCTGTGAATATGATAATCCACTGCTTCTAGTGACCCATTATAGTTGGCCATGATAGTATAGAAGCATCTTTTACACGGCTCAAGCATTGGTTGGTCGTATCGGAGTCGCTACAACGGCGTAGGTGACCTGATGAGGCCATCTGGGTCGCCACATTCTCCTCTGTTGACGGCCATATCGTCTCTCACGCTGTTATTATTGCGATCCATAGCTTTTAGTGACCCATTATAGTTGGCCATGATAGTATAGAAGCATCTTTTACACGGCTCAAGCATTGGTTGGTCGTATCGGAGTCGCTACAACGTCGTAGGTGACCTGATGAGGCCATCTGGGTCGCCGCGAGCTCCTCAGTTGACGGCCATATCGTCTCTCACGCTGTAATTATCGCAATCAACAGCTTCTAGTGACCCATTATAGTTGGCCATGATAGTATAGAAGCATCTTTTACACGGCTCAAGCATTGGTTGGTCGTATCGGAGTCGCTACAACGGCGTAGGTGATCTGATGAGGCCATTTGGGTCGCCATAATCTCCTCAGTTGACGGCCATATCGTATCTCACGCTGTTATTATTGCGATCCATAGCTTTTAGTGACCCATTATAGTTGGCCATGATAGTATAGAAGCATCTTTTACACGGCTCAAGCATTGGTTGGTCGTATCGGAGTCGCTACAACGGCGTAGGTGACCTGATGAGGCCATTTGGGTCGCCATAATCTCCTCAGTTGACGGCCATATCGTATCCCACGCTGTGAATATGATAATCCACTGCTTCTAGTGACCCATTATAGTTGGCCATGATAGTATAGAAGCATCTTTTACACGGCTCAAGCATTGGTTGGTCGTATCGGAGTCGCTACAACGGCGTAGGTGACCTGATGAGGCCATCTGGGTCGCCACATTCTCCTCTGTTGACGGCCATATCGTCTCTCACGCTGTTATTATTGCGATCCATAGCTTTTAGTGACCCATTATAGTTGGCCATGATAGTATAGAAGCATCTTTTACACGGCTCAAGCATTGGTTGGTCGTATCGGAGTCGCTACAACGTCGTAGGTGACCTGATGAGGCCATCTGGGTCGCCGCGAGCTCCTCAGTTGACGGCCATATCGTCTCTCACGCTGTAATTATCGCAATCAACAGCTTCTAGTGACCCATTATAGTTGGCCATGATAGTATAGAAGCATCTTTTACACGGCTCAAGCATTGGTTGGTCGTATCGGAGTCGCTACAACGGCGTAGGTGATCTGATGAGGCCATTTGGGTCGCCATAATCTCCTCAGTTGACGGCCATATCGTATCTCACGCTGTTATTATTGCGATCCATAGCTTTTAGTGACCCATTATAGTTGGCCATGATAGTATAGAAGCATCTTTTACACGGCTCAAGCATTGGTTGGTCGTATCGGAGTCGCTACAACGTCGTAGGTGACCTGATGAGGCCATCTGGGTTGCCGCGAGCTCCTCAGTTGACGGCCATATCGTCTCTCACGCTGTAATTATCGCAATCAACAGCTTCTAGTGACCCATTATAGTTGGCCATGATAGTATAGAAGCATCTTTTACACGGCTCAAGCATTGGTTGGTCGTATCGGAGTCGCTACAACGGCGTAGGTGATCTGATGAGGCCATTTCGGTCGCCATAATCTCCTCAGTTGACGGCCATATCGTATCTCACGCTGTTATTATTGCGATCCATAGCTTTTAGTGACCCATTATAGTTGGCCATGATAGTATAGAAGCATCTTTTACACGGCTCAAGCATTGGTTGGTCGTATCGGAGTCGCTACAACGGCGTAGGTGACCTGATGAGGCCATTTGGGTCGCCATAATCTCCTCAGTTGACGGCCATATCGTATCCCACGCTGTGAATATGATAATCCACTGCTTCTAGTGACCCATTATAGTATAGAAGCATCTTTTACACGGCTCAAGCATTGGTTGGTCGTATCGGAGTCGCTACAACGGCGTAGGTGACCTGATGAGGCCATCTGGGTCGCCACATTCTCCTCTGTTGACGGCCATATCGTCTCTCACGCTGTTATTATTGCGATCCATAGCTTTTAGTGACCCATTATAGTTGGCCATGATAGTATAGAAGCATCTTTTACACGGCTCAAGCATTGGTTGGTCGTATCGGAGTCGCTACAACGTCGTAGGTGACCTGATGAGGCCATCTGGGTCGCCGCGAGCTCCTCAGTTGACGGCCATATCGTCTCTCACGCTGTAATTATCGCAATCAACAGCTTCTAGTGACCCATTATAGTTGGCCATGATAGTATAGAAGCATCTTTTACACGGCTCAAGCATTGGTTGGTCGTATCGGAGTCGCTACAACGGCGTAGGTGATCTGATGAGGCCATTTGGGTCGCCATAATCTCCTCAGTTGACGGCCATATCGTATCTCACGCTGTTATTATTGCGATCCATAGCTTTTAGTGACCCATTATAGTTGGCCATGATAGTATAGAAGCATCTTTTACACGGCTCAAGCATTGGTTGGTCGTATCGGCGTCGCTACAACGGCGTAGGTGATCTGATGAGGCCATTTGGGTCGCCGCGAGCTCCTCAGTTGACGGCCATATCGTATCCCACGCTGTGAATATGATAATCCACTGCTTCTAGTGACCCATTATAGTTGGCCATGATAGTATAGAAGCATCTTTTACACGGCTCAAGCATTGGTTGGTCGTATCGGAGTCGCTACAACGGCGTAGGTGACCTGATGAGGCCATCTGGGTCGCCACATTCTCCTCTGTTGACGGCCATATCGTCTCTCACGCTGTTATTATTGCGATCCATAGCTTTTAGTGACCCATTATAGTTGGCCATGATAGTATAGAAGCATCTTTTACACGGCTCAAGCATTGGTTGGTCGTATCGGAGTCGCTACAACGGCGTAGGTGACCTGATGAGGCCATCTGGGTCGCCGCGAGCTCCTCAGTTGACGGCCATATCGTCTCTCACGCTGTGAATATGGCAATCAACAGCTTCTAGTGACCCATTATAGTTGGCCATGATAGTATAGAAGCATCTTTATCACGGCTCAAGCATTGGTTGGTCGTATCGGAGTCGCTACAACGGCGTAGGTGACCTGATGAGGACATCTTTGTCGCCACATTCTCCTCAGTTGACGGCCATATCGTATCTCACGCTGTTATTATTGCGATCCATAGCTTGTAGTGACCCATTATAGTTGGCCATGATAGTATAGAAGCATCTTTTACACGGCTCAAGCATTGGTTGGTCGTATCGGAGTCGCTACAACGGCGTAGGTGACCTGATGAGGCCATCTGGGTCGCCGCGAGCTCCTCAGTTGACGGCCATATCGTCTCTCACGCTGTGAATATGGCAATCAACAGCTTCTAGTGACCCATTATAGTTGGCCATGATAGTATAGAAGCATCTTTATCACGGCTCAAGCATTGGTTGGGCGTATCGGCGTCGCTACAACGGCGTAGTTGACCTGATGAGGACATCTTTGTCGCCACAAGCTCCTCAGTTGACGGCCATATCGTATCTCACGCTGTTATTATTGCGATCCATAGCTTGTAGTGACCCATTATAGTTGACCATGATAGTATAGAAGCATCTTTATCTCGGCTCAAGCATTGGTTGGGCGTATTGGCGTCGGTACAACGGCGTAGTTGACCTGATGAGGACATCTTTGTCGCCACAAGCTCCTCAGTTGACGGCCATATCGTATCTCACGCTGTTATTATTGCGATCCATAGCTTGTAGTGACCCATTATAGTTGACCATGATAGTATAGAAGCATCTTTATCTCGGCTCAAGCATTGGTTGGGCGTATTGGCGTCGGTACAACGGCGTAGTTGACCTGATGAGGACATCTTTGTCGCCACAAGCTCCTCAGTTGACGGCCATATCGTATCTCACGCTGTTATTATTGCGATCCATAGCTTGTAGTGACCCATTATAGTTGGCCATGATAGTATAGAAGCATCTTTTACACGGCTCAAGCATTGGTTGGGCGTATCGGCGTCGAAAATGATAAGGCCCAAGTTGGTACGTCTGCCAGGTCGACATTTGACCATAGTTGATTGCCTTTTCTCATTCTATTGAGTATGGTTTCGCTCTTGTACATCATCGTAAGTGCAGCATTTTGTGACATACTTTTTTAACCACCATTCATTCTTGATAATGACAAATCAATATCAACTTCAATATCAATATGAAGTGAGTGACATTTGCTTTTACGTTTAGTCTTAGTGGTCTATTCTGGTTGAGATAGTAGTATGTATAGAAGTAGTCTCGCTGTTAATACAAATATTGCGTGATAATCCAAGCTTCGTTAGAAGATTAGGCTTATTCCGGAAATCGACGGACCTCGAACGCGTGTCTGTGTATGTGACAAATCTACCTGTAGCACACATATGTATGTACGACGTACATACGAGTTGGACATACAGTAAATTAGTAGTAAGTATTAAATTCCCCTACTAGTTCCTACCTTAAGCGTATGTTCTACTTTAGTCTCGTTGGCGAGCATTTTCTTCTTTCTCTTTCTTGTGAGTAGTGTACATCTCTCATCTCTCATTCATTTCTTTTTTGAGTAATGTACATCTCTCAGTAGTTTCTCCGGAGAACACGCCAGCTGGTATTCTCACAAAGCACGCGCACGCACAAAAGCCTCTCCCACCAATCAATGATGTTTTCTAGCGCAACTTCTTTTGCAACATCAACATCGACTGCGGCGGCATCGACCAAGCGCTCATTTGAGACTACAGCAGCGCGAGAACCTGGGAAGCATGTGAAGCGATCAAGGTTTGCCACCTCTCCCGATGGCCGTGAAGCAGACGTTTCTATCTCTGATGGAATTGATCCTGGCAAGTCTTCTTCCGGCCTTGCTCTCGTAGATGCTTCTGTTGTCTCTATCAACGAAACAACGGGTTCAGCAGCAGCCCTCTTTGGCGGGACAACAATCCACAGCGCAGCACACTTGAACAAAAGTAGGATCAATGATGAAATGAGGGCTGTTTGGCGAGACGATGTACGCATACTCATTATTGATGAAATATCTTTACACAGTTTCTTGCGTAGGTGTCTGCTGCTGATGACAATATAAAAGATGTCATCGGTGCAGGAACGTATCAAAAGGTTGAACCAGCTGGAATCGGGGGTGAAAGCTCCTCCTGCTCCTGCTCAACATCTCGGCAATGTTCACAACCGTGTGCAGTCTCTATCCAAACCATACGCACCGTCGTCAACACTTTCCAAGGACAAGTCCCACTTGTTTAAGACTGCAAAATTGATCCAAAAATCATTCTCTACCGATTCTGCGGAAGGGGATGCACCGTTCTTGAGTTCTCCGAACAAACAACAGCGCCGAACATATGAAGTTGAAACAAAAAGTATTCCAAGCAATGATCCTATCCCAGTTCACGCGAGCTTAAGCGATGATGAAGATGATGGGGAAATTGACGCAGCTGCCGCCATGTCATATTGGAGGAATAGAGGGAAAGGAAATAGTAATGATCGCAAAGAATCGAGGGAAAATTCTTCAACCGCAAAAACAACAGCTGCAAATGGAGCCAACCGCACATCTGCCCCGGTGGCAAAACCAGCAACAGAGGTGCAAGCACTTAATAATATCAATACTTCGAAGGTGGAGAGGGAGCGGCAAACACTTAATAATAATATCAATACTTCGAAGGTGGAGAGGGATCCGGTAGTGTTGCCACTCTCACCGCCGCGTCTGCAGCATAAGCAATCACCACAATCGACTTTCAATCAAGACGTCTTCGGCTCAAAGAATATCCGACAGCCTATGAAAGCAAAAGCAGAAGAGGAAGAAGCACCATTTGATGTCTCTGCAGCTGTTTCTCCTGTTTCACCAAAAAGCAATAGTGCGAATCAGCCTGCGCCTAATATCTTATCTGTGAAATCTACTGAGAGCGTGCTTTCGGGAGCAACTGACACTTCTCATGCATCAACTTTGTCAACACGAGCGAAGAAGTTTCTGAAGGAAAAACGAAAGAATGGACCAATTTTAACTGGTCGAGGAGTTAGTGTCAAAGCAAATGGTTCTGGTGCAGATACTAATAGGAGCACGACAAAGAGCATCCTTCGAGAGAGAGCTTCTAAGGATATGCTAATGAAAAAGACTGCAGCTACTTTGGAAACAAGGGCACTGGAGAGAGCTTCTAAGGATAGGCTAATGAAAAAGACTGCAGCTACTTTGGAAACAAGTGCACCACCTATTGCAATGGGAGAGACGAATGATTTAGGCGAATACTCTACGATGCTCTCCAATTCAGTTGTTGGGAAGAGGGATGATATCACACAAATCAAAGCTGATTCGCCCTTTGATGAACCGAGCAGGAATGATAACATCGTGGAGAGCACAGTATCTTCGAATCAATTGCGAAATTTTGCATTTGCATCAATTGATAAAGTCAAGCAAAATCACTGGGACAACGCATCCCAACAATCCGGGTCGACAAAAGATTCGTCGCAAAAGTCACAAAAGTCAGATGTTGTTCGTGTCACGCAGAAAAGCAGATCAACTTACGTCGATACCGACGGGTCATTATCCGAGTTCACAAACCAATCTGAAATGAATTCGACGACCAATAACGATAGTGTCATTTCATCATTGGCCAGCGATCGCGGTACAAGGTCTAATGGACAGAGAAAGAAGCGTCAAGCAGAATCAGCTATGCCTAGAAATAATGACGAAGGGGACTTCTTGGATACCTTTGGGTCTTTGGCGGTGGACGCAGGCTGCCAAGTCCTTGATGCATTTGAGGCTCTCGCCAACATCGTTATGGGTACAGACGATGGTGGTGCAAATGTAACAACCAAGAATGTGCCATTTGATGAAGATGTTGCCATCGAAGTTGAATATGTCGAAAAAGAATAATAATAATAGCTTTGTGCCGGAAAGAAATGCAAAAGTTAATTAATGTCTGTAACAATAGTAAATTTGCTTTTAAACAATGCAGCCTCTCTGCTCTGCATCCAACACAAGATTTCTTAATACTTCGGATCCCTCTGACCCAAGAGTTCCCTTGTTACCGACACACACAAGCTGATGTCTTGCTCGAGTGAGAGCAACATTAATCCGCCGATCATCAGCTAGGAAGCCAGTTGCATGATAGACACCTTTCTTATCTGACGATCGAACGAAGCTAACAATAATCACGTCAGCCTCACATCCCTGAGAACTATCTACTGTAGCAACCATAACTCCATGAAATCCTTTTTTTGCAAGAACTCGTTTAAGATGGTTGACTTGGCCCTGATAGAATGTGATAATTCGCAATCTGTCCTCATCCAAATCTGCTTTTCCAGAAAGCGTAGATATTATTTCAACAAGATCCACCACTACGTCACACTCTTCCTTATTTGCATATGACCCACCAGAGTCTTGGAACTCTTTGCCCTCCGGCACGTTGATAAAAGAGTATGGGATTTCCGGTCGAAGTGAAAATCTGCTAGAGTAGTCCTTGCTGATAACATTCTTGCCATCCAAAATTTTACCTTGATAGAACTGAGCGTTGGGAAAGGAGCTAATTTGTGGTTTCATTCGATACTGGTAATCGAGCATGACGAACTCATGCCCACAATCATTCATCAACCTAGCGTGCATTGATCTGGAAAGGCCCAACTCCGCTGCATGCGGACTCATTATTGTTGGTGGTAGCTGCAGTGGATCACCAACAGCGAGGCAACGATCTGGTCGCAAGTGAAAAGGAATAGCAATTTCACATTCCGTGGCGCAAGCAGCTTCATCAATGAGTACATCGTCGATCTTTCGTGTTTGCTTCAAAATGGATGCGCCGGCTGTACTTAATGTACAAAAAATGACACGAGCAGTAGATAGTAACTCGGGAACTGCATTGTCGAACTCATCAATTGCGTCTATGAGAAGTTCAATATGACTGATTGCTGTATCAACAGGTGATACTGACGGGCCGCCTCCTACTAAAAATTCTTGATATACAGGGTCATTCTCCTGCATTGCTATCGTCAGTTCTTGAACAATCCTCCAAGAGTAATGTATAACCGTCCGAGCTCCAGGAAGGCTATTGCAGAGTTTGTTGCTGATATTTGTTGCATCTTTGACTAACGCATCAAAGGAAACTCGTGATGTTTTGAGTGATTTTATAATATTGACGTATTCATTCTTGATCGAATCTATCCATGTGTAAGCAAAGATACTCTGCAGCGATGAGGGCAGTATATCGACGGGCATATAACCTGGGTCATTTGCATTGTTAGGTATCAGTTTGTCTTCAACTCCCACCAATACTGCATTACAATCATGCAAAAGATCACCGTCACAACTGTTGACAACGTCAAGAAAACGTTGAGCAAGGACAGTAACAGCTCTATTCGTTGGTGCAGTTACTAATATTCTTGCTTTTGAATCCGTCGCTAATCGACGACATATGACATTGACAAGGAACGTACTCTTACCCGTACCTAAGATGGACGCAATGAAACAAATGAAGGTGAGATGAAATGAAAATAGGCGAAGCAGCAGACTAGGAACTACCAGTGTCTGATTGAAGGCTCACCTGGAGGGCCCTGAACAAGCTGTAACGAATTTCGTGAGTCTAAAAAGCTTTTTGCCGCACGTTCTTGTGTAGGATTCAATTTTGGAAGCTTGTCAAGTAATGCAGCGAGGCTATTTCTGCTCTCCACCTCGTCATCATCATCTTCTGTGTTGTCGGTTGTGCCTTCTTCGCCTTCGTCTACATAAAACCCTTCCTGTATCTGATGTTCTTCGTCAATGTCGCACACGATCTCTTCATCTTCTTCATCATCTGAGCTATCGTTGAATCGAATATGGGTTGCGTTCTTTTGCCCCAACAGCTTAGGCATAAATGGCACCTTTGCTTGTCTCAAAATTGCGTCCATTTGACGCTGATATGAGATTAGTGTAACTAAAAATGCAGCTCTAAATACAACTTTCTCCTTTGCGTTGTTGTCTGTATCTTCACCATTGCAATCTGAAAGTTGACGAAGATCAATACCATCTCTGTTGAATATCATGAGGGACAGAGTATTGGAATCATCACCTTTTGAATTCTTTGATCTTGACTGGTAGCTGGGCATGATACACGCCAAGACAGAAGAGGAATGATTATCCTCTTTGTCATTTATCTTCCCTCTCCTTTTTTGTTGTGACGATAGTTGGCTTTGACTAATCAGGAAAACACTTCCCGGCCGTGTGAATTTGGAACTACTCTTTTCCTTACACGATGTGTCAGTGATTCGAAAGTTTAGTTGAAGAGGTGAGTATTGACGCAAATCGTATGATATGTTTGGATATCTTTCTTCCATTGATATGAACTCGAGTTGAAATGAACAGATGCCGCGTCTCCTGTGTGCTTGCTTTGCTATTGATTCAGATAGTATATACCGACTCTCCTCTAAAATGAGAGGAGCCTTTGACATGTAATATTCTCGTGCATTTTCATATGTGGAGGAAGACGTGCTAGTTGAAGTTGTTGATGACGCGTTGCTAAGAAATGAGCAAGATCGCTGCAGTAAGTGATGCGATCTTGCATTATCTCTTGAAGCATCTAACTTTTTCAATAGCGGAGAGTTGACGAGCTTTGCTGGTGTTGGAATACACGGCACCGCCAGAAGTGAACAAGCTTGCTGCATAACTGCCTGATACGCAGCTGCATCTGATTCCGACTCACTCAAACGTTTTGTTGATGAAGAGAGAAGAGATCCGAAGAACCGATCATTTACTTTCATGGACTTTGGATAGGGCGATGATGTTGTTGCGTAACACTCATTCTTCTTTTGATGCCGTTTTCTGTGAAAATTGGGGTTTGGCATCGATTGGCGTTTACGAGCATTCCGACGAGCTCGCTCCGCTCCTCCCACAAAGGCGGTGGGCTGCTGAGATGATGACGACGATGATCTCATGCTAACGTTTATCTCGGCGGAAGCGAATTCAATCACAAGCACAAGCTAGGCAAGGCAGGGCGGCCGGAAGGAAGTGTGAGTTTCAAAAATGATTTTGTGGTGGATCGTGGGTGGTGGTGGGGAAGTGAAGTTCAAGTCATGATCATACTTTCTGTTGAGGCATATGTACATCAAAATAATCATCGTGGAGCCCCTTTTATAACAATACCACGAGAAGATTAAGGGATATGGATGGGGTATTTTCCATTTCATGGTAAGAGAATGTTTTGCAATGGGGGAACACTTTTTGAGTTGACAGAGCACTTTTACTAAACGTTTAGCAACCCAAGATACAGAACTGCTGACGGACCATGAGAAAAGAGAAACCAAGGGAATAACCCCTTGGAGAACGAAAAACACAACCACCTCCGACACACTACAAGACTACCGACCACCAGACACCGACACCAGCTGACCAGCTATCTACAGGCGAGGCGCGACACTCACAGCATAGAAGCAGAAGAAGTACCTACTTCATAGAGAGCCCGTGGGCACCGACGACACAATAAAAACAATGCCAGGAAAAACAACAGAGCTAAGCCTCTCCGGAGGCTCCGGCAAACGAGAGGGTCTATTGCCTCCACACAAGCTTTCAGCAATGTACGAAGAAACGACAGAAGCAACTAAATCGCCGACCACAACAATCCGATTATTAGCTTGCGCAAATGGTGTAGGATTGATCATCTCTTCAATAATGACAGCGGTCCTCTCTGTACTCAATAACCAAATTTCTACGCTGGACATTGTAGTTATCATATTTAGCGCATGGGTCGGCATCTTTGCGTTATTTTTGGAGAGCAATTTAGCTTTGGTTCATACTATTCGGTCTACCATTACACACGGCGTCCCGATTTGTGGCCATGTAACTTGGAGAGGGGGGATTTACACTATCGCCGGACTTTTAAACTTTGCAATTTTGGAGCCGCTGCATATCGTCGTCGGTTTATTTTCCACTGGAGTAGGCATTTACATGATCAAAGTTGGCAAGAAAGCTGGTGAGCATCTCGTTACACTTCGCACATCCATTACAGATGAAAAGGCATTGTTAAAAGCATTCATGAGACATGACGAAAATGGAGACGGTTACTTGCAACAAGAGGAATTTGAATCTTTGATGCTAAGCTTGGGTGTCGAACTGGACAGGGATGAGTTGGATGCAATTTTCTTTCAAATTGACGTCGACAATGACAAGAATATTGTTTACGATGAATTCAGATCTTGGTGGAAACAAACGACTTCGCAGACGAGAGTTACGTTGTCATGAGCTATGTCAAGCTCTTTCTTTGTGTTCTGTATCAGATATTTTATACGATGGCACGTCTGGTGGGCCTCGGGGGCGAAGTTATGTGGTCTGTGTATCTAACTGAGTGTAATGTTGTAGGTTCGAAGTAGGAAATATAAGATAATCATACGATTCTTAAAAGTTAGTAGCTAGTTTCTGATCGCACCACAAATCAGCTTCATACTCATTGTCTCCCAACTTGAGCGTTTGCGGCATGATGTATCTCTGCCGTTTCATGGCATACCTTTGCTCTTTTGCAACTTCTCGAGGTCGGCCTCCAAGAATAGGGATCCTTCCATCGCACCCAAGTATTCCCGTAAATACTATTGTTAATATCAAGGGGTTGTAAACAAACACGGCAAGGATAAACTCGACGAAATAGCCGAGCAGGAAATCAAAGTATTTCGCTCCTCCTCCCAGGACAACGGAGTGGAAGAATGAATCATCGGTATCATCACCCGTGTCCGTACTATCATTTCCGTTCATTGCCTTGAAATCTTCAGATGCTCGGAGTAACACCAGATACGTAGCAAATGCCAGGGTGAATAGAACTATCGTCACGCCGGTACTCCTGCCACACTTGACGGCCCTGTCAGACACATGTCCTCCGAACAATCTGCACAGAGTACATGCTTTGATGTGCCAAATAGACAGATCAAATATTGTGTGGACGAAGCTGCCCAATGTCCAAAGCGTAACCATTAATTTTGTAATGGCTATATTCCCACCAGGGCCGAGAGTGAGAACAGGATCATGCATGCCAAAATCAGCTTCCACAAACCAAAGATAAATCAAGTTGGACATTAACAAACCCACCGCCACACTACCCAGCAGAATTATGCAGCGCTCTTTACCTGTCACTGGATGCAATGGGTGATGAAAGAATATCCCAAAGACCAAATGCGTATTCTTGGTGTATTGGACCCAATCCTCGAACCAGCTGTTTCCAGGAAAGTGATACGCTCGTGCGGCAAGGCGACGGATGAATCGACGTCGTTGTGCCTCGGCCTCTCTCTCCAGCGGAGTTTGATTGCCATCGTCACCGTAAACGCTCACTGTCACACCTCTACTTGAAAGATTATAACGACTGCGATTATGGCCAGGGTGATCAACTTTTTCATCCTCGGAGCTGGAAGACCAGGTGTCATCTGTAGAATGAGACAATCCATTCTCATCTTTGTGATGAGAATGATGTCTGTGTTCGCTAGACCTTGTGCTTCTACTGCGATCATACATGCTGGCGTGCTGATGTAACCATTCCTCGTCGTCGTAACTATCACCCGACTCACGCAAACATTGAACGCATACCTTCTTCACGGTAAGCCAACGACCCGTCCTGGGATCCTTGCAGTATCTCATACAAGTCCAAACATTAATGTTTGTCTGGTCTTGAAGAAGCACGTGAGGGTGCTTGATACAGCATTCCTCAAGTTGATACACGGGCGAACCAACGGTAGAATTCCGCTTATGTAAGTGTGTCGATCGAGAGGAAGCCTTGGTTCGACTAGCAGTGGAGACGCTATGTCGATTGCCCCCTCCTCTACTACCTACACTGTAGGTGGCATCGTCTCGATCAACGTCGTCATCGTCAGAGGAGATGATAGAAAATGATGCCTCCAAGCCATCTCCTTCCCCAGTCTCACAAAATTGATGAATCTCACCCTCGTTCTCAAACAAGCTATTCTCCTCTTCATCATCGTATTCCTCTACTAGAATTTCATGTTCCTCCTCTTCATCTGCACCCCCTTCTTCATCCCCCTCACCAATTAGGTCAAAATGGCGACCCGATTCTCGTAATACACGTTTGTACCGTGCTAAATCACGAAGGAACATCTGCTGTCGGACGTAGCTATCCTTGGATGTCATGGATGAGACAGATGTTGCAGTCGAATGTGCTGAGGATGGAATGAATTGACCAACCATTGATGTGGCTGTTGGGGGTGGGATATGTTCGGCTTGAGCTTGTTCTTTGAAGTATGTTTGAACATTGCCGTTATCATCGTGATAACATTCATCATCTTGGTAATGGTCATTATCAACATGAGCAGCTCGACGAGAGGGTGGTGTCTGTGACTTTCTCTCTTCTTGAACAACCCTCTCCCTATCATCTATACTCGATTCAGATGTTCTGCTATCTCTACTTTTTGTTCCTTTATCACTATCTCCTCTGCGTTTGTTAAAGTCATAATTCGTCATAAGACTTGCCTTTTTCCGCGCTGTACTCGCATATTGCTCAACATCAATGTTTCTATTGCTGGGTTCGCATCCGTTACAGTCATCATCGTATTCCCCATCAGGATCTCGCGAGGCGGTGGAAGATCGAGATGATTGTGATCGGTAAGAGGAGTGCTTGTTGCTGTTTTGTCTATTGCTAGCGGATCTGGATCGTCTTCTGCGATGGTGGTCATCCTGTTGGTCGTGTTTATTGTAGTCAAAGCGTTGCCCCTCCTGTCGTTGAGGCCGCGGCCGATGACGGCGGCGATGCTGGCTACCATCCCCTCTACTTCTGCTGCTACCTTCGTGGCTGCGGTGGCTCCGCTGTGAGGAAGAATGGTGGCTACTGTGTCGACTGTTGATGGAGGCACTCGACGGCTGCTCCATGATATTTGATGTGAACTGAGAACCTATTTTTGTGTGTTCTTCACGCCTCTTTTATGTGTTTCCTCAACGGATAAAAGTGCTGCAGGTAGACGTAAGCCCTCTCCACTATTGCGATAAGCGTGCACCTTTTCTGGATCCTCTAGCAATGAATGAGGCTACTAACAGGCTACTAACAGTGAGCGTGAGGCTAGTTCATTTCATCAACATCGCCTGAGTGTCGCAACCGGCACCGTTTCCTTGTGCCTTGTGCAGCCGGGGGGCGGGCTTGTTGGGGCTGGTTGTTTGGGAGGCCTTTTCTGCTTGTTCGGACTAACCTGAACTTTTAACCCTAATTCAATACCATAATTCGATGCCAGTTAGTGCGACAAAAGCACCGCACCAGCCACCAGCCATCTCTTTCGTCCGGTACACGTTGATAAAATGGGAGTTCCAAAAAGAAGCTCAATCAATCAATTTGTAATTTTGAGCGAGAGAGAGAAGAAGTTGTTTGTTGTTTGTTCGTGCTGTTAGCTGTTAGCCATTTGCGTTCTAACTCGATAGCCTGCCTCTGCCTCCGACGATCCAAGTACTAAGAAAGCGTAGACGCTGTGGCCGCTGTTACTGACTACTCACGATCATCATGAGCGATGCCGAATCTACCCCAACAATGTCAATCAAAGACCGCATCGCTGCGCTTCAAAAAGGGAAGGGTGACGAAAGCGCAATACCTGTTGGTCCACCTCCAACCAAGCCAAAGAAGAGCAACGCATTGGCTGGTCGAATAGCAGCTTTGCAGTTGCAGAGCGCTGCTGACAAAGAACCCAGTGACAAAAAGCCGGACAATCATCCAAGCAATAGTGATCGAAATAACGCTGGTAGTACGAAGGTAGGGAAACTGAAATTGCCGCCGGGAGGAGTGCCAATCATTATGCCAGGAGCAGGCCCTCCCCCTTCCTTATTGAAAAAACAAAAGGAGAGGGAGGAACGAAAACAAAAGATGATTGAAGACGCTCAAAAAGAGGAGGCAGAGAGTGCAGAAAATACATCAACAACATCAAGTGTCGGCAAACTCAAACTTCCACCGGGGGCAATTAAACTGATTGTGCCAGGATGTCCTCCTCCAGCGATGATGGCAAAGGCGGATGGTGGTGCAGTTGAAGACGCAATCGGCGAAAAAGCGACAGCAGCAACATCAGATGATGCTCTAATGTCCAGGCCAACGATGCCGAAGCGGAGGCCACGCAACCGTGGTGGTGAATAATGATCTCATGATGACGAATGACTTCATATTCAAATGTACTCCTATTTATGATTTGTGCAATCGTAGAGATGATATACAGCGGAGAAACAACACAACGACAGCCTAGCATCAATAGCAATGGTTAATTATTTGTAGAGCTACATAACATTCAACATTATCTTCAAAATGCCAACCATAACACCTGCCTATGGTATGGGCCCAGTCAAGAGGGCTCGTCTCAGATTGCCAGCGATAGAAGATATTAAGTTGATTGTCAAATAATTACACCATTCATCGACACACAGATATCTACGAAGGAATGGACCCACACCAACCCTGATACAACTACAAAGTTACATGTACGGTAAACACCTGGTGCGAATAATATGCACTATGTTACAATAGATAGGATGACCGCCCCACTTTCATTGAACACACTTAATGTGTCAAGAGGAAAGTTAATGGGGTCGGAACGTTTTCATTCTTTAATCGGATAAAGTTTACTA
Source organism: Skeletonema marinoi (assembly GCA_030544225.1). Classification (NCBI taxonomy): domain Eukaryota; phylum Bacillariophyta; class Thalassiosirophyceae; order Thalassiosirales; family Thalassiosiraceae; genus Skeletonema; species Skeletonema marinoi. The sequence continues at coordinate 2,359,585 of CM060486.1, read as the reverse complement.
TGTTCTATCCTCATTTTTCTTTTCGTCTAAGAAGCACGCAATAGATTGAGAGACTTAGATCATACGCTTGACAAGCTTGTTGATCTCCTCTCCACGGTTTCCAGCCTCACCTCCCTCAAGGAAGTGAACAAGCTTGGTCTTGTTGGAGAATCCACCACGGGGGCTGGTAAGCTTGAAGGGCCACAAGAAGTTGTTGGCCTCCTTGAAGTGGGGTCCAACAGTGCAGATCTCGTGGATAAGATCAGCGCAGCACTTGATACCAACAGATCCAACACCCTCCTCGATGACGGAGTTGTCGGCAATGGGGATGCGTTGCTTGTTGAGCTTTCCGAATCCACGCTTGAGGATGAGCTTCTCAATAGTGGAGCGAGTGGGGTAACCGTAAGTTACGTAAGGCTCGATAAGACGGAGCATACGGACGGTAGACTCGTTGAGCTTGACGAAGGAAGCATTGTGGATCTGACGAAGACGGAAGAGTTGCATGATCTTCTTGGCCTTGGGAGAGACTCCAATGGTACCTCTGATACGGATGACAAGAGCAACCTTGGGCTGAGCGGGGACGTAGAATCCACCCTGGGCCTTGGCCTCACGACGGTTGGCAATAGCGGCCTCGTCGGCGGCCTTGTACTCAGCAGCGTACTTCTCGGCGGCGGCGATAGCATCCTTCTTGTCCTGACGCTTCTTTTGCTTAGCCTCGTAGGAAGCCTGCTTGGCCTGGTCAGCAATCTTAGCCTGAGTGGCTTGCTTCTTGAGAACGGATTCGGGAACCTTGCCTGCCATTTTCTTATCGTCCTTTTTATTGCCACCGAAGATGTTTTTTAATGGAGTGAATACCATGGTTGCTTTTGTGAAGAGACGAGTTGTGGTGATGGGGATGTTACCTTTTACTCAAATCCCTACCTGTAGGAATCATACACTCTATCCGTAGAATAATAGCGGGCGCCCCCCAAAAGAAACACGTGAGCTAAGCAAGTAAAGTGCCTTCAAACTGAGGTTCCCAGTTACTGTCGACGAAAATCCAATCATCCTCCGATGTTGGCCGAAAATGTTGAAATCAATCCGACTTGTCTAAAAATCCCGGTCAAATCAATTGCTGTCGTTGCGTGCTCTTCACATCACACCATATTTAGTACCAACTCATGGCGGCCCAGAACAACTTTTATGCTCCTAATCAGCAGCTTCGGATGCAGCAGAGCAGTTCACCAACTCCTCTTTACAATTACTCACATGATGGAAGAGATCCATTGCATACATCATATCGGCACTCTCCACTGCAGCATCAAATGCAGCAGATGCCACTATTGGCACCTATGAACAACTCGACGCAATCCAAAGGAATACTCCGAAACAGCTACCAGCAAGCAGGGAACAATCCAAGTTACAGCCAACAAAATGATGACATGGTGCGCTCATTAATGGCACAACTACAACAGAAAGAAGCAGAGTTGACGAAGTACAAAGTTACATATAGTGAGTTTCAAAAGGCAGAGCAGAATAATCGTGGTCTAAAGAGTAGGCTGGACGCGCAGATTGTTTCAATGGCTGAGAAGGACAAGAAAATAGCCATGCTTGTCGGCAAGTTAAACTTGGAAAAGAGAAGTAATGGGTCAGCTGTAGCAGATGCCATAGCTGATACAAAAATAAAGAGGCTGAGTGAGCAACTTGAAGAGAACAAGCGCGAGATCAAATCACGTGATGATGAAATTGCTCGACTCAACGCCCAGAATAAAATGTTCATGATTAGAGCCATTGAAAGCGAGAAAAGGGCTTCCTTCCAGACCAATCTCGAGCAGGAGTTGACGGCAATAAAGGAGAAATTTGCCCAAGTTAAAGAACAGAATTCGACCTGCAAGAATACAATTGAAGAGCTCGTAAGAAGAGTCAAGGCGAAGGAGTGGATGATTAACTCATTGAAGTCTGAAAGTGAGGAACATCGCAACCGAGAAACTCGACTAAATGCACAGGTGAATGGACTGAAAAAGACTGTAGAGTCATATGACACCATGTTCGGCAAGAAGAATTCAGATGTCGATGTGCCCATGCTTCTTGAAAAACTTGCCGACTACGAATCACAGCTTCTGCACCTTCAGAAGAAGCAGCAGCAGCAGGCTGACCCAGATAAACACCAAACATTCAAGATGGACGAAGAAAGTGTTTCGTCCAAAGACAATAAGTTTGATGACGGAACAACCATTGTATCCAATGACTATAGTATGGGCGACACTATTGAAGATGACGACGACGATGACGACGATGATGACGACGACGATGATGATGATGATGATAGTACGTTTGTTACCATGGATGACACATTCGCCCCTACCACTGCCTCTACTAAATACAACTGCAATCCAAAGAATCAAGTCGACGCGTTCAATGATTTGGTGGAAGAAGTGACCGATGGATTCCAATCTATACGGAGCGACAGAATTATATGTGGTGTTACTGACTGCTATGGCATCTTTTCAGATGAGCCGTCGGACAGCAAGGAAGATTATCCTGCGTCCATGCTAGACACTCTGCTTGGATTGAAATGACAAGAGTCCTATCATCATCCATAATTCACGTATAGAATGCTTTAGTTTACGATACTTCAACGTCACCGATATACTTCGTGTCGTCGGTTAGCGTTGACTTGGCATCACTGACTAACTCAATGTCATCAAGATCATCATCTGTAGTTGTACCACGACTACGATGCGAATCTCCAACAGCAGGAGGAGGTGGAGGAGGTTGATTCAACAAGACGTTACTCTCACCTCCACCTGCTGATGAACCTTTGCTCGATCTGCTGCTCGATACAGTCTTTTCCTCACACTGGCTTGCGTACGTTGTCACGGATACCACAAATACAAAGGTAATACCGAGGTAAAAGAATGTCCACAACAGCGTTTGTTGTTCACCGACGGGTGTGGATGTAACACCCTGAAGCAAGAGAAGGTAGAATCCGATCAAGAGAGAGTAGAAACAGACGTAAAACAGCAAGAGCGATCCAACATTGGGCAAGAGGGAAACTAGCTTGGCCTTTTTGATACTGGAAAGCCGTCTTCTTCGGGAAGGAGAGGTTCCTGACGCTTCCAATTCTGTGTCCGCATTGTAGACGTCATCATCTGCTTGCATCATTTTCAGGGGAGTCGAGAGTCTTCTCTCTAGACAAAGGCGAGTTTCTTCTCATCTGAGAAGAAGAAGTGTTGATTTTCTTTAAACTGACGCGCTAGGAAAAAAATCATTTTCAAATCGATCAACACAGAAACGAACATCTCTCATTCTCCTCTCAAGGAACAAGGAAAGGAACCAGGAGAATGTCTCTGACGGCTCGGCACCATTGGTGCGCCGAGCGAATCCTCTTCTGTTTCTCGTCCAATGACGACAAGGAGAACAATGATGGAATTGATAACGCACGAGTCCAATCTTTTTTACGAAAGCCAAAAAATCTCAATAAATTCAATGATTTCTTCTCCGGCAAGGGCCCATCTGCTCTTTTCGTCCATTATCAGCCTCGACACAACAGTGAGCTCGAGGCGTTAGATCAAAAGATTAATGGTGGACCCTCCTCATCATTCTCCAAACAGCAGGGGGCGAAACGATCGGAGCTGTTCGTGAGCAGCGGCGATTCAGTCCTCATGAATTCGCGGTGCTGCTACTTCTTGCGGCAGGGTGATCAAGTCGATGCATCCATTGCCAATGATACATCGCTACTCTACGGAGAAATCCTCGATTCGCCGCTGGAAACTATCAAGTCATTGTTGTCATCCACTTATGTTCCGCTATTTGCAGAGTCATCTGAATGGGGCGACACCAATGAAGAGCAAAAGGCCGATTTCAATGACGAAATGAACAAGTTTGTTCAGAACTTGTCGGTAGCTGTTGAGAGCATCTCAGGAGGGCTGGAGCTTCGTGAGCTCGAGAGTACTCTCTTTGAATCGTCATTGTCAGCGGAGCAACCTGCAGAGGGCCAAACGCTTGAAGAGAAAGCTCAACATGAAGCCGAAACAGTCGCCAAGTTGGAGAAGCTTCTCGATGAATGGTGCGGTCAAGTCGAGGGCTACATGGAATCTCGTGAAAAGAACAAATCAAGCTCTCAGCAACAACTGGAAGGTCCCAAGGCGGAGATTGAATTTTGGAGGTCAAGAAGGCAGCAACTCTCGTCAATTTCAGAACAGCTCAAGCGGAAGGACTGCAAATACGTCGTAAACACTCTTTCAACATACACAAAGGGCATCAAACTTCATACAAAGAAGTCATCAACTGTTGCTCTACTACGACGATGGAAGCAGATTGAGACTGACACCACCGAGGCGTTGAACGAGTCTGAGAATAACTCCAAATACCTTTCTACATTGTACCGATTCATTGAGCCCCTCTACTCTGGAACGGCTCAAGGTATTGTTGATACACTTCCGGCATTGTTGAATTCGATCAAGGTACGTGAGCACTTACTTTTACCATGCTGCATCATTTATAACTCCTCATTGACAAATTCGTGAACTAACCCACGCCGCATCTTCCTCCACACACAGATGATTTATACCATCTCACGATACTACACCACCGAAGAGAGAGTGGCCAACATGCTTTCAAAGATTACAGATCAAATGATTATTCGATGCACGCAAAACATCATCAGTTGCAATGGAGGGAACGGAGATCTGTGGGTGATGGATTCGACGACACTTATCAAGTCACTTGAAGCTGGAATCAAGCTCAACGAATCCTACCAAGAAGAGTACCGCTCGATGAAGCGCAAGCAGGAAGCTAGCTCTAGCGACAAGCCATTTGATTTCAACGAGATGCAAATCTTTGGCAAGTTTAACCTCTTCTGTAGACGACTCATCAAGTTGATCGATATGTTCTCGACGATTGATGAATTCACGGTTTTATCAGAGAACAAGCTGGAGGGGATGGAGCCATTGATCGACCAATTCATGCAAATCAAGCAGGGCTTTCGAGCCAAGAATCATGATTTGTTAGACTATCACAACAACAAGTTTGATCGAGATTTTGTGGAGTTCAACGTTAGGATTTCTGAGCTAGAAGGTGCCATGCTGCAGTTTGTCGATCATTCTTTTGAGAAGATATCATCTGTCAGCCACTCGCTGGATCTCTTGCACAAGTTCCAAAATATCCTCCAGAGAGAATCACTCAAAGCAGACTTGGATTCCAAGCTCAAGCTCATTTTTATGAACTATGGCCTGGAGCTCGAAAAGACACAGCAACTCTACGAGAAGCTGAAGAGTAGTCCTCCAATCCCTCGGAATGCCCCTCCCGTTGCAGGAAGCATCATGTGGTCGCGTCATTTGCTGAAGCGTATCGAGGAGCCAATGAAGCGATTTGAGGAGAATCAAAACGTTTTGGAAGGGAAGGATGCCAAGAAGATTATCAAGATGTACAACAAGATTGCACGTACTCTTGTGCACTTTGAGTTCTTGTGGACAAATGCTTGGACCTCACAAATCGACGAAGCGAAGGCTGGTCTCCACGCAACACTCATCATTCGTCACCCCGATGATAACAAACTTTACGTGAACTTTGATCAAGACATTTTTCAACTCATCCGGGAAGCGAAATGTTTGGATAGGATGGGTATCGATATACCTGAGAGTGCCAAGATTGCTCTGATGCAAGAGGAGAAGTTCAAGACATTCTACAGACAGTTGAATTGGGCACTTGCCGAGTACGATCGTGTTGTTGCGGAAGTCATCCCAGTCACTGCCATGGTGCTTAGACCTCACTTCAAGGATATGGAGTGGAAGCTCAGACCTGGAATGACAACGCTGACATGGACATCGTTGAATATCGATCCTTACATCAATCACATCGAAGCTGGCCTGAAGAAGCTGCAGGAACTTGTGAGCTGCGTCAACGACATTGTTGAGAATCGCATTGAGACGAATCTCAAGATTGCTTCTCGCACGCTGCTTGTCGACTTGCCCGAGAACGCCTCCTTTACCGTGTCAGAGTTTGTTTCAATGCAGCAAGCTCACATTAGTGGAAAGTCTCGACTACTGCAAGATAAAAACATGGAGGTTGAAAATGCCGTGAACGATCTCATCCAACAAATCTCATCGTATCACTTTGAATCTCAACCAGATGACGCCGTTAATATTGTCCCAGTGAAGGACATTTCCAAATTGCGTGATCATTACAACCATTTCATGTACCAGGCTTTACTTCACTCTGCCAAGAACTCGTTGAATACACTGAAGAAGCGCATAGGCTCTCGCAAAGGCACCAGCATTCTCACGGCATCACAACGTCCATTCTTCGACGTGGACGTGCAACTCATTCCGCCCAATGTGTTGCTATCTCCATCTCTCGACGAGATCCAAAAGTGTATCAACGAGTCAGCGAAGGCTGTTCTGGCATGCTACAAGAAGATCAAAGATTGGGGTTACTTTACCTTGCCCAAGGAGGAACGATCCGACCACACATTCTTTGTTCGCATCACAAAGGATATTGAGCTTGTCAAGGTGGCATTACTCCTTACCGGTTCCATCCAGGGCATTCGAAATACCGTGGCTGAATATCTGGACTCATTCAAACAGTACGACTGGCTGTGGAAGATGGATAAAGATGAAGCCTACGATAAGTTCGCCAAGACTGATCCATCTCTCGAAACTTACGAGGCCAAACTGGCTTACTTTGGCTCGATCGAGAAAGAAATTGGAGCTGTCAGCTCAATCCACATTATTGGGGCTTTATCCCTCAATACAAAGCATCTCAAGACTCATCTTCGGGAAGACTGTCACAAGTGGACGCTCAAGTATTCTGAAAAGCTCCACACCCGAGCCAAGGCAGAGCTTGACGTCATGACTGAATACAACCGCGTAACAATGGGCAAGTTGAGTCGAAAAGTGGAAGACCTGGACTCTCTAGGCTTCATGATGCAAGTTCTCAAGGAAGTGAGAGAAAAAGAGAGCTCAATTGATATTGATATCGATCCCATTATGGATATGTATCAGATGCTCGAGTGTCACTTGCCGTCTGGATTTATGGAGAAGGAGGAAATTGATAACAAGACAGTTCTTCGATCCAATTGGAAGAAGTTGGTTGCGCAGTCACTTGCCAGGACGGATGAACTTTCCAAGACACAAATTGGATTTAAGGATGGCTTGACCAAAGATATTGCCGAATTCAAGGTAGATGTCCAATCCTTCCAGGGCGACTTTACTCAAAATGGCCCGCTAGTCAAGGGGCTTGCCCCTATGGATGCAGTCGATCGATTATCTCGCTTCAAGGAGGAGCTCAGTATTCGTAAGCGCAAGTTTGATTTATATCACGGTGGTGAGGAGTTATTTGCTCTTCCTCATCAGGAGTATCCTGGCCTTGAGAAGGTTACGAAGGATGTGAAACTTGCATCTCTCCTCTTTGATCTGTACGTGGATGTGATTCGTTCCATCAACGAGTGGAAGCTCGCGACATGGGAGTCTGCAGCAAACAACGTTTCCGAAATGAGTGATATCATTGAATCCTACGCTGGAAGATTCAAGAAGCTGCCAGGGAAATTGCGTGATTACGAGTCGTTTGCAGCACTGCGAAAAGAGATTGAAGACTTTCAGACTATTTTACCCCTGCTAGCAGAGCTTTCGAAGGACTCCATCAAGGAAAGGCATTGGGATGAGGTCATGAAGATTTGTAACACAACCTTTGAAGTCGTAGGCAATCCAGAGCTTAAGCTTCAAACACTACTTGAGGCAGATTTGGTCTCGGCAAAGGATGAGATCGAGGAGATCACGGATGGAGCTGATAAGCAGCTCAAGATTGAGAATCAGCTTGCTGAAATGAGAACTCAATGGAAATCGAGAGAATTTCAATTTGTGGAATGGAAGGACAGAGGTGTTTTCATTCTCAAGGCAACCCCGATGGTGATGGAGGAGCTAGAAGAGGCTCAGATGAATCTCCAGACCGTCCTCACTATGCGTCACGTTGCTCCCTTCCGCAATGTTGCTCAAGAGCTTCTTGGATCTCTCTCTGAAACCTCTGATACACTTGAGAGCTGGGTGAAGGTTCAAATGATGTGGTGTGGGCTCGAGTCTGTATTCACGGGAGGTGATATTGCCAAGCAATTGCCCAAGGAAGCAAAGAAGTTTGCCAAGGTCGATAAGGATTGGGCAAAGATCATGACCAAAGCTAGCGAGTGCAGGAATGTCGTGGAGTGCTGTGCTGATGAGCTGTTGCAGAATACCCTCCCGACAATGTACAGCGAGCTTGAGAAGTGTCAAAAGTCGCTTGAGGGATATCTCGAGCAGAAACAAAAGGCCTTTCCACGATTTTACTTTGTCTCCAACGCCAAGCTTCTTACCATCCTATCTCAAGGTTCGGATCCTCTGGCAATGAATGAGTATTACGAAAATGTCTTTGATGCTATTCAATACGTGGAACATGATAAAAAGGACAAGACAATCATTCACAAAATCCACGGAGATGGTGGAGTGGGCCACGAAGTCGTTCCCTTTATTACTCCAGTAAAGGCAGTTGGCAATATTGAAGATTGGCTGACTTCTCTGCTGCAAACAATGAGGCTAACGATGAAAGATCACGCTCGATCATGTTCGGCTGGAGTGTTGGATGTTCAGAACGATCTCTCCAAGCTCCGACCACTTGTTGATAAGAATATTGCCCAGTTTGCATTGCTTGCAATTCAAATCATGTGGACGTACGACACGCAGACGGCACTGGAACAGTGCAGAACGAAGAAGAATGCAATGAAGGAGAATAGCCAGAGGCAGCTACAAGTCTTGTCAGAAATGTCAAGCTGGTGTCTTCAAGACCTTGGTACCAAGGTGAACAGGAAGAAGATCGAAACGTTGGTTACTGTCCACGTCCATCAACGAGATATTGCTCAAGAACTTGCACAACTAGTTCGAAGCAAAAAGGTTCACGATGCAAATGACTTTGACTGGCTGAAGCAGGCTCGATTTTACTGGCGACCCAATGCTGCGGATGAGGTGAATAACGAAGGAGCAACTGTGGTATCAATCACGGATGTTGACTTTAATTACCAGTATGAATATCTTGGGTCGAAGGAAAGGTTGGTCATCACTCCCTTGACCGACAAGTGTTACATTACTCTCGCACAGGCACTTGGAATGTACTTTGGAGGAGCTCCAGCAGGACCCGCAGGGACTGGGAAGACTGAGACTACGAAGGATTTGGGTAACACTCTGGGAATCTTTGTTGTTGTGACGAACTGTACCGATCAGATGAAGTACACTGACTGTGCTAAAATATTCAAGGGTCTTTGTCAAGGAGGGCTTTGGGGATGCTTTGACGAATTCAATCGCATCACATTGCCAGTCTTGTCAGTTGTTGCCCAGCAAGTGCTAGCGATCCAGAATGCAAAGAAGCAGGGAGTGGAATTCTTTCAGTTCCCTGGAGATCCACAAAATGTGGCAATACAGCCCGCTTGCGCATTCTTCATCACAATGAACCCTGGCTACGCTGGAAGGCAAGAGCTGCCAGAGAATCTCAAGGCATTATTTCGTGGCGTGGCTATGATGGTACCTGACTTTCAGATCATCAAAAAGGTCAAGATGTGTTCCGTTGGATACAGTGACTTTGATTTGCTCTCTACCAAGTTCTTTTCATTGTATGCAACATGCAAGGAACAGCTCAGCAATCAGCGTCATTATGATTGGGGCCTGCGAAACATTCTCTCCGTGCTTCGAACGATGGGTGCGACCAAACGTGAAAACCTAGACAAGCCCGAGGCATTCCTCGTGTACCAGACTGTTCGAGACATGAACCTCTCCAAGCTCGTTGCACAAGATGTACCATTATTTCTGTCCCTCTTGGCTGATTTGTTCCCCGGCATGAGTCCACCTCCGAAGGGAAATTATCCAAAGGAAGAAGAGATCCTTGAGAAGGTAGTGGAAAAGTATGGCCTCGTCCATCACGATGATTGGGTACTAAAGGTGAAACAGTTGTACGAGACGACCAAGGTGCGTCACGGCATCATGCTTGTTGGTCCTTCGGGGGGTGGAAAGTCGTGCATATTCAAATGCCTCAAGGATACGCTGCAGGAGAGCGAGGGCATTCAATACAAGGACGTTCGGTTTAACCCCAAGTCGATCCGAGCCCAGGAGATGTACGGTGAAACTGATCCCATGAGTGGAGAATGGACTACGGGAGTATTTGCTGCCATTTGGGCTAAATACAACAACCGAAATAATAATTTCAACACTTGGATCATTGCGGATGGTCCCGTAGATGCCATTTGGATTGAGGATCTCAATACTGTACTCGATGATAACAAGATCTTGACGCTTGCCAATGGCGATCGCATCCCCATGACAGACAATGTCAAGATTATGTTTGAAGTTGAAACGCTTGTGAATGCATCTCCAGCTACGGTATCCCGAGCTGGAATTATTTATGTAAGTGACACGGACTTGGATTGGGGTCCAGTATTGGAAGCTTGGGTGCGCAAGAGACCAGACTCTGATCGACAGACACTGTTGAGATCACTGATTGAGAAATGGCTGGGCAAGAGCACTCCTACAGATCCAGGTCCATGCTTTAGCTTCTTGCAGCGAAATACGTCAGAAGTCATGAAAGAAGGTCGAGTTGGAAGAATATCAAGATTCTCACAGCTATTCCAAGGCTTGACGGAAGGTCAAGATGCTACTACTTCGACGTCAACTTCGACTGTGGCATTGGAACGCGTATTTGTTTACTGTCTCTGTTGGAGTGTTGGAGCATTGCTTGAAGCGGAAGACCGCATGAAATTTGATGCTTGGCTACGTGAGCGTGATCCTGCGGTGATGCCAAAAGTAGACGAGGGGGAAACAATCTTTGAGTACTTTGTCGATTCATCAAGTGGAGAATGGGAGAAGTGGAAGCCTCCACATTGGACATATCCCAAGGGCGAACGCCTCGACTTTTCAAATCTCCTTGTTCCCACGATGGATTCTACGAGAGCTCAACACGTCATTAGGACGATTCATAGCCAAAAGGTACCAGTTCTCGTGGTAGGAGCTGAAGGGACAGCTAAGACAAGCACACAACTCATGTTCATTGGAGAGCAAGACCCGAATCACATGTTGACGAAACGAATCAACTTCTCATCTGCTACTACTCCTGGAATGGCACAATACTCTATCGAAGCCGAGTTGGACAAACGAGGTGGAAAGAACTTTGGCCCGCCCAATGGGAAGAAGATGACAATCTTTTTTGATGACGTATCCATGCCAGAGGTGAACAAATGGGGCGACCAGACTACTCTGGAGCTAGTGCGTTTGCTCGTTGAGTATGGAGGATTTTACTTCCTTGACAAGGACAAGAGAGGAGACTTCAAGACTTGTGAGGATCTGCTGTATCTTGCAGCCATGCAACATCCAGGTGGCGGCAAGAATGATATTCCAAATCGACTCAAGAGGAACTTCTTCATCTTTAACCTGGTGTTACCAAGCATTACAAGTATCAATGACATTTACGGTCAAATGCTTGACGGGCGATTTACAGGCCAAGACTTTGATGCAGAGACACTCAATGTTGTTGGCAAATTGACCGATGCTACTATCCGTCTCTGGAGAACCATGAAGACGAAAATGCTCCCCACTCCTGCCAAGTTCCATTACGTGTTCAACATGCGTGATTTGAGCAGAGTCTTTCAAGGCATATTGTTCACGCCCAAGGAATCCATTCTAGAGGGTGGCTTGCGTGCCAAGGAAGGCTTGTTGGAGAACTTTTCACCTCAAAATATGCTATTGGGACTTTGGCGGCATGAATGTGATCGAGTCTTTTGCGATAAGCTTGCTACCGAAAAAGATAAGGACAACTATGGCACGTACATCAATGAAATTGGCCAAGATATCTTTGGTCAAGAGCTCTACAACAATGCGTGCTCTAAAGAAAAGTTCATGGTCAGTTTCCTTCGCGATGATATTTACGATGAAGATGAGATACTTGTGGAAGAAGCGCCCAAGATATATGAAGATGGAGGCACACTAGAAATGATCCGAGAACGTGCTTGCATGTTCCTGGACAAGTATAATGAGGAGTACCCATCGAAGCAGATGGAACTCGTTCTGTTCGAAGACGCATTGAAACACATGCTACGAATTAGTCGATTGCTCGAAATCCCTCGCGGCAGTGGTTTACTAGTGGGTGTGGGAGGCAGCGGGAAGCAAAGTTTGACTAGGCTGGCATCATTTATTTCAAGAGCAATGTGCTTCCAAATCACACTCACCAAACAATACAATCGAAATGCGTTGATGGATGACATTCGCATCTTGTACAAGAATGCTGGTCATAAGAATCAGCCCACCACATTCCTATTCACTGAGAGTGAAATCAAGGACGAGGTCTTTCTCGAAACCATCAACTCAATACTGTCTACCGGCGAAGTGCCAGGTCTCTTTGCAAAGGATGAAATGATGGCAATGACAGCTGACATTCGTTTGGACTTCTTGCGAGATAGACCAGGCGAGGAGGAAACACAAGATAACCTGCGGCAATACTTTACAGATCGAGTGAGAGATAACTTGCACATTATTCTCTGCATGTCTCCAATGAATCCAAAGTTTCCCATCCGAGCACGCAAGTTCCCTGGATTGGTCAGTGGTCCGACCATTGATTGGTTCTTGCCCTGGCCCGAAGAAGCTCTCGTTAGTGTTAGTCACGGTTTCATCAAGGACTTCCCACTAGACTGTTCGGAAGAAGTCAAGTCATCGCTCATGACGCATATGGGAGTAGTGCACAAGATGGTGACCGACGTCTGTGATGAATACTTCAACAGTATGAGACGCCAAGTCTACCAGACACCCAAGAGTTACCTCAGTTTCATTTCGGCGTACAAGGCCATGTACCACAAAAAGCTTGAAACGCTCAAGGAGAAGGAAAGTCGAGTGAACTTGGGATTGGAGAAACTAATCCAAGGTGCCAAAGATGTGGAGGCAATGAAGGTCGTACTGGCTGAAGAGCAAGTGAAGCTTGAAGAGGCCACTGTGAGTACTAACAAAATGCTCGAAGGTCTTGAGGTTAGTTCCGCCGAGGCGAAGACGGAGGGAGAACAAGTGTCGGGTATCAAAGCCAAGTGCGAAGCTGATGCTACCAGGATTGCCTTGGAGAAGGAAAGTTGCTCAAACGATCTTGCCAAGGCACAGCCCTTTGTCGACGAGGCTAATGCTGCCATTAATAGCATCAAGCCAGCTCACATTGGAGAGATTAAGAAGCTGTCAAATCCGAGTGATATTATCAAACTCGTATTTGACGGTGTCCTGATTCTCTTTCAGTTGCCTTTGAGCAAAATTCAACCCACCAAAGTCAATATCGCCAAGACCGAGATTGACTGGTTTGAGCCAAGCTTCAAGGAAGCTCTGAAAATGATGAGCAATCCAAACTTTTTGAATCAGCTGGTAGAGTTTGGCAACACGGGTAAAGACGTGATGAACGACGAGACGATTGAATTCTTATCAGTTTACGTTGGTGTGGAACAATTTAACCCAGCTGTAGCCAAGAATGCGAGTACTGCAGCAGAAGGTCTTTGTACTTACGTCAGGGCAATGAAGTACTACCACGAAGCAAGTAAGATTGTCAAGCCCAAGTTGGAAGCACTGGCACTCGCGGAAGGTCAAATGGAGGCTGCCAATAAGGCTTTGGCTGTGGCAGAGGGTAGATTAGCGGCATGCAATGAAAAGCTCAACGAGCTCCAAAGACAGTTCGACGAACAAATGGGGAAGAAGCGAACCATCGAAGAAGGAGCCATGGCATTACAGAAGAAGATGAATCAAGCATCTGCCTTGATCAATGGATTGGCTGGGGAGCGTGCCCGATGGACGGAAGATGCAGCCAACTTTAGTGACCAAAAGCGACGACTGGTTGGTGATTGTGCAATTGGATGCGCATTCATGAGCTATTGTGGCCCCTTCAACCAAAAATTCAGGGACTACATGATCAATGAAAAGTTTACAGCCGATTGCCTTGCTCGCAATGTCCCGGCTACGCAGAATTTAGATGTCATTTCATTCCTAGCGGGCGTAGGGACGATTGGAGATTGGAATATGGATGGGCTTCCTACCGATCCACTCTCCATCCAGAATGGAATTCTTGTTACGAGTAGTACGCGATTCCCTCTGTTGGTTGATCCGCAAGGTCAGGCATTGAATTGGATCAGGAATAAAGAGACGTCCAATTTGCCATCCTGGAATGGACAACACGTTGTTGAGCTGTCGGATTCAAAGCTCAAAGACAAGTTGGAATTTTGCATGGGTGATGGCAAAAGCCTCATCATTGTTGGCGTGGAAGATGAAATCGATCCAATGCTTGATCCTGTCTTGGAGAAGCAATTCATAAAGAAAGGATCACGAATGTACGTGAATGTGAGCGATAAGATGATGGATTACGATCCAAACTTTAAGCTGTACTTCATCACTCGATTGCCCAACCCAAGCTTTAGCCCTGAGCTCCAGGCAAAGACGACATTGATCGACTTCACTGTGACTCAGAAAGGATTGGAAGAGCAATTGCTTGGCAAAGTCATCAGCAAGGAGCAAAAGGCTTTGGAGGAGCAGTTGACACAAGTGCTGGAAGAAGTGAATGCCAACACGAAGAGTTTGATGTTGCTCGATGCTAGCCTTCTAGAACGACTAACCAGCAACACAGGTAACTTGTTGGACGACGAAGAACTCGTTTCTGTCTTGGCCAACACCAAGGCCAAGGCAGCGGAAGTCAATTCCAAGCTGATTGCAGCCGATGAAACCAGATCAAACATTGCCGAGAAACGAGAACAGTTCCGACCAGCTGCTACGAGAGGATCTGTCCTTTACTTCAGTATTGTTGAGATGAGTTTGGTGAATGTCATGTACCAAACGAGCTTGGTTCAGTTCCTCGAGCTATTCATGGGATCCATGGACAAGGCCGACAAGGCAACGCTAGCCAGCAAACGAGTCTCGAATATCATCGAGACAATGACATACATGACTTATCGTTACATCAATCGTGGCCTGTACGAGCAAGACAAGTTGACATTTGTTCTTTTGGTCACAATGAAGATTCTTGTTGCTGCGGGTCATTTGAAGAATAGTGACGTGACGCTGCTGTTGAGGGGTGGAGCCGCACTGGATATCAACAGCGTACAGAAGAAACCATTCCAATGGATGAGTGACGAAGTATGGCTCAATATTGTCCAACTGTGTGAGAGCAATCAATTCTACTCAAATCTCATCAAGGACATTGTTGCCAATGAGAGTGAGTGGAGGAACTGGTTTGAGGACAACCAACCAGAACAGGTCCCGATTCCAGACTATGAACAAAGACTTACTGATGAATCCGATATTGGTCCATTCCTACGATTATTGCTTGTAAGATGTCTTCGATTGGATAGGAGCATTCTCATGTGCAAGGAGTTCATCCGCAATACGAAGCAGATGGGAGCTTCATTTGTCGAGCCGGTGACGGATACGATTGAGATGGTATATGATGACATGGAACCTGAAGTACCCGTGATCTTTCTTCTCAGTCGAGGTTCTGACCCAACGGATGGCATCATTGAGTTATGTAGAAAGAAGAAGCTACCTCCTCCTGCAGTGATTTCGTTGGGAGAAGGTCAAGAACCAGTTGCTCTCAAGGCTATCAATGCAGGTATTGTGAACGGCACATGGGTGCTCTTGCAGAATTGTGAGCTTGGTCTAGGCCTGATGAATGAAATGGAGTCACTGATCAACAAGTTGAAGGGAGGCATGGACCCTAATTTCCGACTATTCATTACTGCTTTGCCAAATCCAGAGTTCCCACTTGGCTTGCTTCAAATGTGTTCCAAGGTAACGAATGACCCACCCGCTGGACTTCGAGCCGGATTACTAAGGAGCTACACACCTGGCGTGATGGTGGATCAAGATCGACTTGAGAGAGTTGACACTCCCTTATGGAGGCAACTTATTTTCGCTCTGTGCTTCCTCCACAGTATTGTTCAAGAGCGTCGCAAGTTTGGACCACTTGGATGGTGCATTCCGTATGAATATAACAATGGTGACCTCCAGAGCTGCATGCTATTCTTGGAGAAACACTTGTACAATGGTGAGATCAGCTGGGGTACGTTCCAATACATGGTATCCGATGTTCAGTATGGCGGAAAGATTACCGATAGCTTGGATGTACGCTTGTTCCGAACATACACCAAGGAATGGCTCACGGAAAGAACTTGTGAGGAGGATTTTAGCTTTACTCCAGCCTCACCGCTATTGAAGATTCCTGATGACTTTGAATACAAGGTGAACTCATTCACAGAGCACGCAGACTTTAGGAAGTATATCGAGCAATTTCCCGAGAATGATTCTCCAGAGATTTTTGGCCTCCATCCAAATGCTGATTTGACATATTGCGTCAAGGAAGCAAATGCTCTCTTCAAGACACTCGGAGACACTCAACCAAAAGGCGGCGGTGGCGATGGTGGTGTTTCAAGAGAAGATGTCGTATACGAGAAAGCATCTGAATTGCTGAGCCGCATTCCAGAAGATTATGAGGAAGACGACTACAAGGTCAAGATCAAGAAGCTGGGAGGAATGACAGTTCCTATGAATATTTTCCTCTTCCAAGAGATTCAACGCTTTCAAAATGTCATCGCAAAGGTGCGCTTCACTCTGACGCAGTTACAGCTTGCAATAAAAGGTGAGGTTGTAATGAGTTCTGAGCTTCAAGAGACTCTTCAGAGTATCTTTGATGCGTCAGTACCCTGGCACTGGGAGAATACATTGACAGGAGACGAGTTCAGTTGGCGATTGCCTAGCCTAGGACTATGGTTCACTTCTTTATTAAATCGCGATGAGCAAATCAGAAAGTGGCTCAATACAGGACGCCCTACTAGCTTTTGGTTCTCGGGCTTCTTCAATCCAGCTGGACTTTTGACGGCCATGAAACAAGAGGTAACCCGCAAGCACAAGAGTGAAAAATGGGCTCTCGACGATGTGGTTCTGAAGAGCGAGGTGACCAATTTTGAGAGCCCAACGCAGATCAAGAATCAACCCGACGAAGGCATTTACATTCACGGGCTATCCCTCGAGGGCGCAGCTTGGTCTCGAGCAGAGAGCAACCTAAGAGAATCTGATCCAAAGATTTTGACTGTGGATTTACCAGTCCTTTACATTACCGCTGCTCGCAAGACAAAAGCCGACCCTCGCACATACGACTGTCCCATATACAAGTACAAGGGCAGGGGTGACAAGTATCTCTTAGCCTTCGCGAGCCTAAATTGTCCCGAAGACAAACCTCCATCTCATTGGATCATTCGAGGCACTGCCTTACTATGCAATCGATAATCTCAATAGAGATCCTTAGTAATTGTTAAATTAGATTAGACCTACAATATATTGATATCTCTCAATGATTTCTTGTTTTCATCTGCATTACAAGTGAGCCTGGCCTGTTTTATAGCCTTATCCAAGATTGCTTTGTTCCTCCTGTTGTTAATATCAAAATAATTACTGTTTGGCTTCCTTGCACGAAGACCTTTCATTGCCTCGAGCAAATCTTTTTGTGCAGCTTTTGCATCTCGAAGATACGTGTAGGATCCAATGTAAATTTCTTTACCAAAGATCCTGCGAGGGAGCTGAAGTCGCCATACTGCAGTCTTAGAATACCAAAAGATTCCGATTCCTGTCGACCTTTTCTGGGAAGGACTCAAGTTTTCGAATTGCCTTCTCCTCGCTGCCTGTGTAGCCTGATATTTACTAGTATCGATTTTTCGACCAATCTGTGCGCTTGAAATTGCTTGTCTCTGCACGTCGCTAAGATCTTTAACACCTCCTCGATACTTTTGCTCCGACCTGAGCCTCATGAGAGTTGCAGCCATGTTGCTGCAATCAATGTCATGACCAAGCATCGCAAAGAGACGTCTAAGACTCTTTGCACCAAGATGCATAGCAAATGAAGCCATTGCCTCTGCATGAATGCCTTTGATTTCGAGCCAATCCGCTAGTATATTGATCAAGGCTTGAAGGCCTTTTTTGCCTGTGTGTCCAAAGTGATAATTAGCTGGGGAGTTGTTCTTAATAGCCCACATCTCAAGCGAGGTATCTTTGGGATGACTGAATGGATGTCTTAGCTGAATCGAAAATGCCACAAGTTCTTCTAATGATTTGAGCAAGGCGCTCTCACTCATTAGATTTGCTTGAACAAGTGTCCACTTGATGGCAAGAAACTCTGCACACATATCCAATCGTAGCTCGAATGACTTGTCCGGAGCATTCATGACAAACATCGAACCCATGACAAGAATCCTCACTTCTTTTTTTGGATTGACGCGATAAAGACGACCAGCCTCCCTCCCATTTGCACAGTAGATAGATCCGACATGCTTCTTCGCTCCAAACAACGCTTCAAATGCATCTTTCTGGTGAGCCTCCAATGCGTCGTAATGAGCGTTCTCGGCCAGTATCAAAGTCTTCTTTCCAGAGAGAATCAAATCCTTGACCAAAGCGGTGAGCACATCCTTTGTCCTCTTCGCTAGAAGGCGCAGATTGCCAGCAACTCTTTGCTCCATATCAAAGAATTTCTCGCCATCTTGGTACCATTGCTCGAGTCCATTCCTAAGCATATCGTGAATTGTGTCTTCATCTACGTCGGACCCAAGAGCAGCTCGTGTTATCTTCGCAAGTTCAGCAAGCGCATCCCCGATAGGATTGAGTGAAACAGCATCGACAAAATCATGTACCGTCACAGTCTCACTGATGCCGTCTAAAAGTCTCTCACAGACCATGAACTCTTGCATAAAGGTTTCGTCGAAGTACACCATGTCCTTGACCATCTGTTGAGTCTGTTGAGTCATTCTACGTCCAGTGGACGTCTCACCTCGCCTCACTTGATAATTGGCACTTGTGATCTCGCGACTCCATGTGAAGAATGGCACGATTTGCTCTGTATCAACAAGCTCATTCGCTACATTGTCGGGGTCCACAGATGGCGACCTGACAATCCTATGCACGTCTGAACTGCCCATGTTTAGTAATTGCTCGCCCACAACCCCTCCTGAATCGCCTGGCAAATTTGCCACGAAAGCACATTCGTCTAGGTGGTTGACGATGTATTCGTCTGGGATTGGAATGTAAGATTCGGCCCAAGTAAGACATGCTCTGATTGCTTTCACCAAGTTCATCGCCTCTTCATTTGACCTCAGCCATTCCATCGTGTCGTTCACGTCGGAGAATATCGCCCCAAACTTCTTTGGATCTGCGTTGTTCGTCTGCTTCTTGAAGCGTCCGGGAACCCCATCAGCTCCACTTCCTGATCCAGTCTTTGTCAATGCAACAGAAAAGAAAGTTGATATTGAGTAGCATCCCATCACGTTCGGGGTGTAATCACCAGGGTTTCCTAGTTGATACTTTCCATCCAAGTTGCATTGGGACAAAATGACTCCACCTTTCAAACCAGAAAACGTTTCTATTCCGCTGTGAATCTGCCGATAAGCCTCTTCCAATTCTCGTGGGTACCCCGTGACTGCCACGCCATTTCTTCGCCGTAACACAAAATTAGTATGACCAATGATGTTGCTCAGTCTAGTACGAGAAACGTCTGGTGAGTACGGCGTTCTCAAGTAAAAGTGCTCCGATGGTGGAACTACTTGATAAGTCGCAGCCGTAGATTGAGATTGATTTGAATATTGTTCCTCACGAGGAGAGTGAGAGCGAGTGTCGGATTGGCTGGCGTTTGCAGACGCAGGAGCCGCAGACGCAGGCGCGGGGATGACTTCGCATTGGTGAGAGTGGAGGTAGTAGCATTGATCATCGTTGTATCTGCATGTCCCTGCCGACCAATATTTGCAAGTCTGGGGGTATTTGATTCTGCCATACGGAAAATAGTGCAAGAACGAACAGTTGGTTCGACTACAGGTTCCGTATTGTTCGTACTGCCAGATCGTTTTTGACTTTGGACTCCTACCTGAACGGGCAAATCGCGAATCAATGATGAATCATTCGACCGATCTCTAAGTCGCTTCTTGGGAATATGAAGCATGGCAGGCGGCAGGCAAATGAGGTGTAGATCAGTAGGCGATCCTCGTGTAGCTCAATGTGAATGTGAAGTGGCCGCCTTGAAAAATAATGAGGTGAATTCTATTCGAGAGAATTTTAGTCGTCATTTTTCGTCCGCGCCCTCTGTAGGTAAATCAGTAGATTTTTCACTTGTTTTCCAGGTCATGATTATTTGATCGCCTATCTCAGACCCACGAATGGACTCAAACCCCGAGCAACGCCTTGGGAAATAGTCTCATTACAGAAAGTGGCTGAACTCGGGACGCCCGAATAGTTTCTGGTTCTCGGGATTCTTCAATCCAGCTGGCCTCTTGACTGCCATGAAGCAAGAAGTAACCCGCAAGCACAAGAGTGAAAAATGGGCTCTCGACGATGTGGTTCTGAAGAGCGAGGTTACAAACTTTGAGAGTAAAAGTCAAGTCAAGAATCAACCAGATGAAGGCATCTATGTTCATGGACTTTCCCTTGAGGGTGCGGCTTGGTCTCGAGCAGAGGCTACCCTGGCGGAGTCAGAGCCCAAAATTCTGTACACAGATCTTCCCGTGCTCTACATTACCGCTGCTCGCAAGACAAAAGTTGACCCTCGCATATACGACTGTCCCATATACAAGTACTCCGTGAGAGGTGACAAGTATCTTCTAGCTTATGCGAGCTTGACTTGCCCCCAAGACAAATCTCCATCTCACTGGGTCATTCGGGGGACTGCCCTGCTATGCAATCGATAATCTCATAGATCATTAGTAACTTTTAACTTAGAGATGAACTAGATGTAAAGTACTTGTGATTGTGCAATCGATAATCTGCAGGCATACAGTATTGTAAAAAATCTACTTGGTGTGTTTCCATCATACAAGGATGCTTTGTTCCTTCTCTCGTTGATATCAAAATGAGAGCTGTTTGCTTGGCAGTTGTGCAGAAGACCGCTCAAGCCTCAAGAATACAATGCAGCATTTGACCTTATGTTTGTATTAATCAGTCAATTAGTACGTATGCATGTCTTTCTTATCAAGTGCTCACAACAAGCTTGTCTTTCTCTAGCGCGAGTATTCTAGTAACCTCCTTCTCCGCCATTGCAGCAGGCATTGTATCATCATCAAAGCCTGCAGCCAGCGCAGGTGACACTCCATTTTTTCCAAAGTCACTAAATGAACACGATACAAAAATTGGCCATCCAATGCGCTTTGCAAGACGTGCTGACATTTGTTGCCCCAACATCATATCCTCGTCACTTGAGCCTCCCACCAATTGACTTGTTGGTGTATGCATTCTCGATGGTCCTTTGCGTGTAGACGGAGGCATAGATAGACACAGAGATCCCATTGGTGGTCTGCCAGTGCCAACAGCTACTGTGCTATTATCGCTTCTAATGTTATTATCACAATCCTCCTCCTCTCTTCGCTCAACAGCACCCCATCCAAACCACACTATCGCCGATTGTCCTCGAAGTGTGATAGTTCCAACTACACCGACTCCGCTTGATTCTCCTGGTGCTAGCGGGACACAGAATGGTATTATTCGAGTGGATTCCATGGTGTGTTTCAGTCAACTCTATTGAATGATGATCACACTACTTGCCCACCGCCAGCAAACATATCTACAGCAAAATGCAAAAATCAAAATGGATGAGGCGAGAGGGGAAGGAAGGAAGAGAGTAGTTTTGGGGCCTCATCACTCATCACCCACTTGACAAACTCTTGACACTGTGCACCTTGACTCAAAAAGCTGGCTAGATATATGAGCTTGCAGATAGAGCCGCTGCCGCCGATGGCTGCAATCAAACGTAGTAACGTAGTTGCGAAGAGGCCAGGATAGTACATGTCTAGTAGAAGCGTCATCATCTTCATAACATAATATAATGCTGCGTCGAACATTTGTTTCATTGACATCAAATTGCGGAAAGATACTGCACCAAACTCGGCAGATCTCCTCAAATGAAAGTATCAACAATACCAAACCTAAACGAATAAGAGCCATATCATGTGACGTGACAGGAACTTTGGTGTCCTTCCTTGGCAGAATAGAGGATCACTATGGTGATGCTGCTCATACATGCGGAGTTGAGATATCACAAGAAAAGAAGTTATTGATTCCGCAATCGTTCAATAAAGCTTACAAGGAGACATCGGCAGCTCATCCTTGTTTCGGAAACTCTTGCATTAGCTCCAAGGAGTGGTGGCGGAGATGCGTCAAAAGGAGCTTCGACTTGGTTGGCACATCTATGGATGAGCCCGAGGAGGAACGAGTATTTCAGCGCGTATATTCTACATTCGGAAGTCATGCAGCCTATGGCGTTTTTGATGATGCGAAACCCTTTCTTAAATGGTGTATGCGCCATGGAATCGCTTGTGGAGTACTTTCCAATGCAGATGAAAGATATGGGGACTCCATTCTGCCAATGTTAGGACTCTCAGATCACATGCAGTTCTTCACCTTCTCAAAGAATGTTGGAGTTGAAAAGCCAGGGAAAGAAATATTTGATGCAGCCATCCAAGATGCACAACCGTGGCTCTGCCTTGGCAATAAACGATCAGACATCAAACAGCTTATGCCAGAAGAAGTTCTGCACATAGGTAATGATTACCAAAAAGACTACGTCGGCGCCACCAGTGCTGGATTCCATGCTGTTTTGTTGGATAGATATGATGAGAAGGAAGTTGCTAAAAGCTGGAGAGAAGGCGGAGCTCCAGTATTCAAGGACCTCATAGATGTGGTTGAATGGCTAGGTCGAGAACAATATGAGTTGGGATCCAGAGATGAGTGTAAGATTTGAACATAGCTAATTATTTGTTACCATTTATTTCTTCTTCAGGATCTCTAGTCCACCCATGTATGGCCTCAACACTTCAGGCACCACAACATCTCCATCAGGAGTTTGGTAGTTCTCCAATACTGCTACAAGTGTCCTTCCTACAGCGAGACCGCTTCCATTGATTGTATGACACAATACTGGCTTTGGCTTCTTAGCCTTCTTCTTCTTCCCTCCCTTCTTTGGTTCGTCAGCGTTTGTATCAGCAACTGGAGCGGGACGATACCTCAATGCCATTCTCCTGGCCTGGAAATCTCCAGTATTTGAGCATGAACTAATCTCGCGATACTCTCCGGTAGAAGGCAACCAAGCTTCCAAATCGTAACAATGTTGAGCACTGAATCCAACATCACCAGAGCACAACCTCATTTTTTTGTATGGGATCTTCAACTCTTCCAAACATTCCTGAGCATGACGTGTCAACTTTTCGTGTTCGTCAGCACTGGTCTCGGCAGTTGTAATCTTGACCATTTCAACCTTGTAAAATTGATGTGTTCGAATCAACCCACGAGTATCCCTTCCATAACTTCCCGCTTCAGCACGAAAGCAGGGTGTCAATGCACAATACGAAATTGGCAATTCTGATTCCTCCAAAATGGCTCCAGCATGCATATTTGTCAATGGGACCTCTGCAGTGGGGATTAAGAATGCATCTTCACCGTTGCAAGTATGACTCTCTGGCATAATTTTGAACAAGTCATCTTCAAACTTGGGTAATTGAGATGTCCCCTCTAACGCCGTTCGTGAGACAACTAGGGGTGGTGATACCTCCGTGTATCCCTTCTGCCCGGCTCTATCTAAGAAGTAGGATGAGATGGCACGTTCCAACCTAGCTACATCTCCAGTGAGAGAGACGAATCGCGCCCCAGACATACCAACTGCCGCATCAGATTGCCATCCTCCCAAATTGGTTGCTACATCATCGTGCCATAGAGGTGTAAAGTCTTCATCCCATCCCAACTCTTTGGGAAGACTAGAAACATCTCCCCATTCCGAGACTAATTCATTTTGGCTATCATCATCACCATCTGGTACAACATCATCCAACAAGTTTGGAAGCGATGCCAATAACGAATTCATCTTCGATTCAATTTCTGCAAGCGATTCTTCAACACCAGCAGCAGTTTCTCCAACTGTCGTAGCCTCAGCTTTAATTCCAACAATCTCCTCTGTTTCCTCGCCCTTACTCTCTCTCATTAACATGCCAACCTTGGCACTCAACTCATTACGTTGTTGTAATGCCTCATCACGTTGTTTAATCAATGAAACACGATCCAAATTGAGAGTCGAAATTGTCTTGGCCGCATCAAGAGCCTCATCAGATGCACGTCGAGAGCGAAGATGCGAGAGGACAAGGTCGAGATTTTCCGATAGGGTACGTGCATCGAGACTAGATGGGACAGGCGCACGAGAGATGCGATTGTTGATGAGTGTATCACTATCAGCCGCGGCGGCAGTTGAAAAGTGCTTTAGTAGCGATGCTTTTTGTGGTGCACTGATATGGTTGAGTGATCGGATGGAAAACGCCGATGCACTTCGGACGGCAGCGAACAACATGGCGATGCAGGATTTGTGAATGAGCATTGTATGTGAGATGCGTCGTCAAGATTTTATGTGTTTGGAATATTATTAGGACAAAGCCTTTGGTTTGTTTCGCAGTAGATGATAATGCCTGACTCCTCAGCTGTCTACTTATCTCCTTGCCATGGTGATGAGTACTCAGAGATGTGCGTCATCTTCCTCTTGTATGCATGGTCGATGATGATGAACGTTCCCGCCAATAAAGTAAATCGACTCGACTCACTCGACGAAATAAGATCTTTTTTTCAATTTCTTGTTGAAGAGCGCCAGAATAGAAAAGCCGGCGCCAAATCTTCTCTTCCATTGCATTGCAAACATCGAGCACACATCAAGTGAGCTGAGGGAAATAGCATAGAAGTGCTGGTTGCTGCATACTAATCAGAATAATGAAGTTTTCATGTCCATCAAACGTGGCAATATTGTCCCTCTTCGCTGCTAGCGGTGGGGACGCTTTTGCACCTTCAACTTCGACCTCAATGACGTCGACAATTCGGCTGCAAGCTGGTAGTGATCTCACTGGTCTCCTCGGTGAATATTCTGGATCTGTATCTACGTCATCACCTGCAGTCACCAAAGCGGTGGAAAAAGTAGCAGAGAAAACGGTGGAGAAAGTAGCCGAGGCTGTGGTTTCAGCCCCTGCTGCTCCTGTTGTTGATAGCTTTTCAGCAGTTAGCGAAGCCGCCGCTGCAGCACAAAGTGCCGCTGATCAGGCAACTGCAGCAGCCGCATCAGTAGCCGCGAGCTCTGTACCAGCCATGAAAGCCGCTGCGGCGGGAGCAGTGG
The DNA here is from genome assembly GCA_030544225.1 of Skeletonema marinoi. Classification (NCBI taxonomy): domain Eukaryota; phylum Bacillariophyta; class Thalassiosirophyceae; order Thalassiosirales; family Thalassiosiraceae; genus Skeletonema; species Skeletonema marinoi. The sequence goes on along the minus strand of CM060486.1, from coordinate 2,334,451 downwards.
CCGGGGGAGCGTCAATCAAACCTCTTGTTGGAGGCGTTTTCGTTAAAGTGGATTCGGCCAAAATTAATCCCGATTTGCAATTTGATGCTTCATCTAGAGCTCAAGAAAACCTTGCCGTATTGAAGGCTAACTTTGTAGCTGGTTTGGGAGGATTGGGTGAGAAGGTGAACCATATTCAAGTCCCAAAATTTGAAGGCGGAGCTGACAGCGGTGTGGACATGTCCGCTTTTTCCCCTGCCGACTTGCAAACCATTCTCGATTCACTACATCTCAAAGAATACGGCGGATGGTATGCCGCAGCAGTAATGGCCATCATTGCATCGCAGCAGAAATCCTCTGGAAAGAAGGAGGCAGCTTCAGAATTTGAATCAGAGCTCACTCAAGCCCAACAAAAAGCAAACGATGCAGCAGCGGCGGCAGGTATGGCTGCTGAGGGAGCCAAGTTGGCCAAGGAGTTGGCCATGAAGATGGACAAGGGTACAAAGAAGGATAGTGGTCAGGCAATGTTGGAAAGCAGCAAGATGAGGCAAATTGTGTTGGAAAAGGAAAGCATGGAACAGAAAATACGTGAATTGCAAGCGGAGGTGTCCAAGTTGAATAGCCTGTTGGAGCAGGCAAAGGAGGGGAAGAAGAAAGCAGTCAAGGCGGTGACAGCAAAGAAAACTGAAATTGAGGAAGAGTACCCCAACAAGGTGACCCTTGAGGGCGATCCAGACGAAGATGCACGTATCATTGAGATTTTGAAAATGATGGACGAGGAAAATATCGCGAAGAAAGCCAAGGCTGCGGTAGAAGCTGAGAAGAAACGTGAAGAAGAGGCTAAGTGGTTGAAATCGCAAAAGAATATTGATACGAAGATGACCAAGGGAGTGGAAGTCGCACAGGCCAAGGCAGAGGTCGCCACGAAGAAGAAGCGAACCACGAAGAAGAAGAGCACCGCAACCAAGGCCAAGGCGAAAACAAGCGCAAAGAAGAAGACAGTAACGGAGAAGTCAGCTCCCGCACCAGTAAAAGCTTCATCAGGCCCAATCACTGATTGGACCCAATTAGCGGACTCTACATTGAAGCGAAAAACTGTTGCACAGCTTACTGAATATTTGACTGAGAAGGGGGTCTCAGTTGAAAAGTCAATGAAGAAGGCTGACTTGTTAAGTGCAGTGAAAAGTTTGTAAGAAGTTGCGTTGGCAGGAGACAATCATTTGAACGCATCACATCATCAGCTTATTATTTCATTTTATCGTTACGTGCAGTTTGCACCTAATATTAAAATTGGTGTTACATGTCTTTTTCTTGTTATCTTGTTTGCTTCTACATTACCCATTTCAAATGCATTACCATGTGTAATGCGACTTGACCCCTGCTTTTTCAGGATACACTGTGCACACCCCACTTTTATCAAACGATGCCTTCATGAACGTCTTACGTCCCTGCCACGCGGGCTCGTTCCTGATGGTTTGCAAGATCTCGTTGAAACCTTTTTTCTCTGGTTTCAGATAGAACTGGCACGTTCGTGTTTGATCATAAATTAGTATTGGGCTTGTATCTGCGTTTCCTTGACACTTGATGACGAACTTTTCGTTGAACTTCGTACCTCGAGGTTTCTTGTATCCAGCATCCTCACGAAAGTTCCTTCCCAGGCTTCCACCTCTCAAAGATTGAGTCATGGAGCACAAGCCATCATCAAACTCGCTTGGGGGATCCAACGTGACATTACCTGACAGCGATGATAAATCAACGCACTCCTTTTTGTGCTCTTTCCAGTGTTGAACTTGACAGTCTCGGCCACAGTATCTAACAGCTTTGCAACGAGAGCACACCAATAACTTTGCCCCATCTGTACTCTCATCGAAGCAGTCGTTACAATTTGCGCACGTTAGTTCTTGTTGCTTTCTTGCTTTTCTTGTTTCTCTGCCCTTTTTAGTAGCTGCCTCCATGACCAACTTGGAAACAGCTCGTTCACCAAGCAACTGCCCCATGCCTGACACCATTTGTATTGGTGAGCATCCATCACAGTCTTCAGTGTATATGGACGTATTGTGTTTTTTGAGTAGGAATTTCGCCGTTTCATCAACAATAGCTCTTTGTGATTCAGAAGGCATGACGATCTCATGAAGGGATACACTCCCAAGGCGGTCTTGAATATCTGTCAACAGAGGATACGGTTGACACTTTGCAGTATCATCCAGTAAGAAAATGTTGTCAACCTTGATCCAGACTTCCTTGTTATCTTCAGTCAGATACACTGCCCTGCGATTGGAATCAGGATCAAAACCGCCTACAATACCAACTTTCCCATTCATTTCTTCAGTCTTCAAACCTTTCAGTGTTACATCTTTACCACACAAGTGATGACTTTTGGCAGCCTGAATGCACATGTCAGTCACCTCCAAAGTCATCTTGGTTGCCATCCCCCCTGCTCCATAGTGTGCAACAGTTTTACCTGTGACATCTTTTGCAACAGGAGAAGCACCATTCTTCAATAGCAATTTTGTAATCGACTCAAATTGTGGTTGGGCTCCAGGCATGAAGAGATTTTTACCCAAAGAAACGATCAACAACAGTGGTGATAACCGCATCGATGTCTCTCTCGTCTCCAACAGTGTTCTCAATTCTTCACTTTTGGAGAAAGGTTGCACGGCTGTGCTCTTCACACTCTGTAGCTCGCTTTGGACCGTCTTTAAACTTCCACCGGCGCACGCCATGGCAAATTTGGAAACTTGCGCACCAGTAAAATGCTCGTGAATATCTCCTCCAGTTGCAAATAGATGACGTGCCACATCACGCCTCTCAACCGTGGATATTGTAGTTTGATCACCATTGCCAGTAGGGTCGCTATCATTCTGATCGACGTCTGTGCCTATTTCCTGCAACAGCTGACGGATCAACACCTTCTTCTCTGCGAGTGGAAGCATCGCTAGTTGATCAATTCTGCTTGACGCATGATCTCGGCTTTGGTTATGACGATGAAACTCATCACTTGCCGCAGGCCGTTCTTGGTAGTAGTTCTGTTTCTTCCTGACCATTATTGATACTGTGTAATTCTCTCTGAAGAGTGTTGTGTCGATGTGTCCTCAGCGTGGAAAATTTGAAATGAAGAAGCGAAGATGAATGTTTATTGGTTGATTGCAGGCAGGTATTTTTTATGGTAACTTATTGGGTTGATTGAAGCTGGTTGCTGTTGACTGTTGAAATAGATGTAGGTAGCAAGCAAGAATGAACGTGAAGCGTGCGGATGTGCTTGCTTACCGACATGAGTGCGTGGTGGGATAACCCTGAATGAGTTCCTCCATATCGGCTCAAGACGTTTTGTAGTACCACTCTTCTTACAAAACGGGATTACTTCTTTTGCATACAATCATAGAAAAGAATTCGAAAGAACCTGACAGGTCCAGTACCGGAAAAGTTTCAACTCCACAGATGAAGCCGATTCTGTTCCAGGGAGGACTTTCCTATTCCAACATGATCCAACTCCCGGCTAGAGCGAACGCTAGTTGATCACAGTGACGAGAGCGCCTCGGCGAGCCGTGCATCGATACAATTCTTCGGTTCAGAGAGACCAGCCACCAAACTTGCCAATCCCTTCCATGGCAATCAGGAACAAGACCCCCGAACGCGCTTCTTCTACTAAACTCCATGAAGGTGAACGACTACAACCATGTGCTGCTAATAACCTAAATCCGGATCCACCTGCTCATATATGCAAACATGAGCGACCACCAACAAAATAAAACACAAAGAAATAATGAACAGAAAATTCAACTAGACGAACATTCCTCCTCGCCGTCTCTGGCGAGCGGAGGAAGGGGGAGCATACCGCCCTCTGAACAACAACCTGCTATGAGGTAAGTAAGCTGACGCTCGCGTTGACATGATGATAGCGAGGAGATAGAGCGATGCGTTGAACCTACCACTTGCGCTATGTTGGTGCAACAAAGAGCCTTATGCCATATTATTCACAACCTTCGGCATGTCCTGAATTAAACACTCTAACCTCACCACCCCCCAATCATCCATCTATCAGGTCTGTGGCAATCAACCCTGCCGCGTCCCAGCATCGCACCCTCCTCTTCAATCCGCCCCTCAAGCGAGTTGATCCCGGGACGACCGCTATGGCGCCACTCAAGACGACCATGCCCACTAGCACGGCTAAACAACCACCTCAATACGTGGACACGAGGCCAATGATTACCAGGAAGTCACTATCTGACCCTCTAATTGGTGCAGCTACAAAGTGGAATGTGCAACACTCCAATCTGAAAGCACGTCCCTCCCCCACACCAACAACACCCTGTGCTCTCCCCCCTCCGCAAAAGTGCACGTCACGTCTTGTGAAACACACATCCGCGGATATCATCTCGGGAAGAATTGCGATGACATTGCAGGCACGTAGTATCAAGGCCAAGTATTGTAAGAGTGCGGCCAAATGTCGTACACTTGACTTTGTCAAGTTTTACATTCGACTTTATGTGGTCCCTGGTGATGATGGAGGAGTACTTGTGGAACTCCAACGTGTCAGTGGGGATTATCTATCCTTCATGTACGATTGTCGTGCCATTCTAGATGCTGCAGAAGGTAAAGATGTCGTCATGGAGAGCAATGAGTACAACAGCAAGGCCATGTATCTTCGACTTCCAGTATCACAAATGAGCTTTGCATGCAATGATGACATTGTACTTGAACACGATCTTAAGACGACTCAAGACGAAGAAGATATCATCAACATCACATCCGAGCTGCTCTCGAGTCCTCAGTCGGACTCGAATATGCTCGGAATGGAAAGTTTGGTATCACTCGTCGATGCGAATTTGACCTCCAAGTCCACGGCAATTTTGGCCGCGAAGCGCCTTGTTTGCACCCGTCATGAATCTGGGAATGGACCATTCAGTTTGCACAACTATGCCATGTCCCTCATCATTTACGAAGACGATCATGAAAACGATGACGATGATGACTCGAGCCTTGAAGAAGATGCCACCAGCTTATCCATGAAGGTCTCCCTCAACAGAAGCATTGCTGAGCACACTCGTCGTCTGCGCACACATGCGCTGATGGCCCTATCCAATGCGCTTGATCTATTGAACTCTGAAAAGATACTATGCGATACTATTTCGGCCAGTAAGGAATGGTACGCTTCAGTTCTCATCCCTAGTCTTATTGACAATGTCAAATCTGCCTCCAGTAAGCCGTATGATGCAACCTTGGCTGCTCGGTGTCTCACCTCCTTGGCAATGTGTTCGAAGGTTTTTGCATCAACAATGAAAAATAGTGAAGGGTGCAAGAATGCAGGAGGTGGCGGTGGTTGCCTGAGTGCGTTGGAAAGTGCTGGACAGATTGGAAGGGATGAGTTTGAATTGTTGTTGAGAGATGTTGAACGTTGTCAAAGCACTCTTTTGGGATGCTAAATTGTTTGAAAATCATAATGTTTCATAATATTGGCTGGACGGATTGAGAATGGATTAAAATTGGATGCTGCTTTTTATGATCGGAAGGAGCAGTGAGTGGGAATATAACATACCTTTTGAATGACAGCAAAGCTTGAAGAGAAAGGAACTCAGCTCGAAGGATTGAGCTATCTTGGATGTATATTATTAGTACATATACATCATTAAATGCTTAATCATCACCAGAATAACTAGAGTAAGTCTTAATTCAAATTGGTTGTATGCTTCATATCTTTCCTGCTCCAATCATAGCCCATCCACTCATCAACATCAATCCACCAACTGGAGTCATGGGCCCCAAGATTCGCTTAGGACCAATATCCAGGGTAAGGAGATAAATCGAACCTGAGAACAAAACTGTTCCCAAAGCCATGATTTTACCTCCAGACCAGCCACCGCCACCCTGATATTTCCGTGGCTTGCCTTCCTCGAGACAAGACAACGATAGCAATGCCACAGCATGTAAGAGCTGATATGATACGGCAGTTTTCCAATTGTTGCTGCCCTCAGGCTTTTTGTTCAAGTATCCTTTTAATGCATGTGCTCCAAACGCACCGAGGCCAACACCAGATGCACCTAGTGCAGCGGCAAGTTTGCGAAGTGTTTCTGAGGTTTCGTTGCCCATTGTTGAGGAGAATAAAGTGAGTATACAGTATGCGTGATAGTGTCAATCAAATCGGAAAAAAATGGAAAGATTTTTTTTTGCCTGTCCCTTTCACCTTTTTGCCCCTCAAACTGCATGCACTCGCTCAAAGAAAGATAACAACCATGGCATCCGTAACGGACCTCCTATTGGAAGCCATCAAAGGCCCCAGCGCCAGCTCTGGCGAACTCCTCTCCCCCGATGGAACATCACTGACCCTCCAAAACACATCTTATCCCGCCTCCACGCCTCTCACGCTCGACCTACCCAACGGTAAATCCGTCACATACTCATTGGCATCAGTCTACCTCCAACTATGCAATCCGGGCGTACTTCAATATCGCAAGGCTTGCGATGCAGCCAAAGTTGAAGATCCGGTCAAAGTTTTGGATAGGACAGCCATTTCAGAATTCTTTTCTGCTGCCACTACTGAGGAGGGCGGAGATGATGCCAAACAACAAAAACAACAACCCGATAATGGAGACGACGGTGACGCAATGGACATGTCAGATGATGATAATAAGAAGGATAAATCAGGTGTTCAATTTCGTCAGGTTCAAGTGGCAGGAGAAGAAAAACAACACAAACCATCCAAACGCTCCTCTAGTTCATCCGATAAGAAACGATCTCGCTCTAGTTCACAAGATAAAAAGCGATCTTCCTCATCATCTGGACAAAAACATCAAGAGGAAAGTGCAAAGAAGAAAAAGAAGGTGGCTGCTGCTACACCCATGACGAATGAGCAGCTATTGGATAATTTAAGTACCATTGTGGGGAAGAGGGAGCAAACTCCTGCTGCTGCTGGAAAGGAGGGTGAAAAGGCAACTGATGACAGCAATAATGACAAATCTGCAGATAGCACAATGTCAACTCCAGATTCTAGGCAAGTGACGCCTGCAGCCACACCACTTCCATCAGATAATGAACAGGATCAGGACAAGCAAAAAGAGTTGCTAATGTCCTGCCTCTCCCTACCTGAAGGGTTTGATGTCAACTCCCCCGAAATCATGTCGGCTATTCAATCGGATAGAGAGGCAACTCGAAAAATTACATCATTGGAAATTCCCGTGGGTGATTCCTCTAGTATCTTGCGTGCAGGTGCTGGTGGCGAGGTGCAGGTGGTTGAGAAGAGTAGTGTGGATGCAAGTGGTGGTGCCAACGTGGCTGTAAAGAAGAGGGACTTTGCAAGAGTGTTGGAAATTTATCAAGAGGTGATACAGGCAGAAGAAAAGGCGAAACGAGGTGGTAGTAGTAGTAGCAGCAAGCGATCAGCACCTTCTGCATTGCCAGGGAGCAGTTCCAAGACTGTTCGTGTTGCTGGGAGTAGTTCAGCGGGGAAAACACCCACAAAGAAGGTGGAGGGCAATCCTATCATTGTTGTTCCAAACGCAATGACTTCTTGCATCACGATGATCAATGCTGGTTTCTTCTTTGGGAAGGATGCCGTGTATATCCCCCGAGATCAGGCTATGAAACGTGCTGATGCTGGAAAACGTGGTGGAACCATCCAAGTGACACATAAATTGGCACCTCGACTTGGTGGAGCTGAGATCACATATGACATTATTGACAATCCGACGACGCGCCTCAAGAAGGAGGAATGGAGTCGTGTTGTTGCCGTCATCGCTCAGGGTGCATCTTGGCAGTTCAAGGGATGGCAATACTCTGATCCAGTCGATCTATTCTCTCGGGCATTCGGATTTTACATTGGGTTGGATGGTGCTTCTATCCCTGATGAATTGCGCAATTGGAATGTCAAGCTGGGAAAGGTCAGTAGGGACAGGAGAGGGCAGGATAATGTCTGCTTGGCCAGTTTTTGGAATGGATTAGAAGAGTTTATTGCCGTGCATAAGCAAGAATACATGAAGTAAAACAGGCAACAGAGTGGAGATAAGAGTAATGACACTTGGCGCGACAACATTGCAACCTAAGCTGTCCACTTAATATACATTTTTATTGCTACGAACACCTCTCTCTTCCCTACGTAATTTAAGTCGTCTTGTTATACTTCTTCTTTTTCTTGTTTCGCATGTAGCCAAGGGCCAAGAGTACACTCAGAACTATTGAGCTCAAAATTAACAATGTGGTGAACGGAAATGAAGGTACCTCTTCTTTTTTTTCTGCCTTGTTCACAACATTTGCCTTCTTTATTTCAGCGGCTACATTCTTGACCACATTCGCGTCTTTGATTACCTCGGTATCAGATTGTTTGATCATGTTCACGTCTTTGATTACCCCGGTACCAGATCGAATCATTCTCTGAACAGAACAAGTCTCAAACTTATCTAACAGAGGAAAGTCAGATTCTATGTAACTTGCTCCTCGATTGTGGATGGGACCTTGTTGAGGACCCTTTCCCCAAGGCGGCATATCTCCATAGCCTTTGTAAAAGTTCTTCACGTTCTCTAGCCCACTTGTGACTTTTCCAAACGGAGTCTCCCATGGGCTCTGTCCCAGACCGCCAGCTCCATCATACGCAATGAACATTTGACTCGAGCGACTGTTTGGACCAGAACCAGCAAAACTCATCATTCCCTCCTTAAATGGTAGCATCTCCGGTCGCTTAGGATCATCAGGTATAGTAGATTGAGAGAACGCCTTCAACTCCTTGTCTGTTGTGTAGCCGATGCCGAACTGCACAAGGAAGTGTTCGACGACACGGAAGAAGTGGCTATGATCAAAGTAGCCCTTTTCAAATAGTGTCGTTGCACGATCATAGCCATGAGGGCTCCAGGACCGGTAGAAGTGCATAGTGATTGGACCTGCAGAGGTGTCGCATTGAACTATCGCTTCTTCTTGTTCACTTCCACCACTTTTGGCAGCGCTGCCGCTGCCACGGATGTTTGTGCGTTGTTCGTCGGCGGCATCATCTACTTCATCACCCATCATAACCTCTTTCACTTCAGGGTCATCTTCCTTTACCTCCTCACCGTCAAGCTGATCGGGATCGTCGCCCATGCCGCCGTCGAAGTCTACGCCAGGGTCATCGATTTCCGACATGGTTGCCCTTGTTGAGATTGTGGCGAATTGAAAATTGAAAAGATTCTCGTTTGGATTTGAGACACATGTCTTCTTGGGGACATAATGCAATGTCTCAAATCTCAATCTCTCGGATACCACCACCATTCTGTACTTTCACTTTCATAAGTAATTGTCCTCCGTTCGGAAGTAAATTGAACTCTTTCCACTCTCCCCTTGTCCCACGAAGCATATTACGATACTGAAATGAATATCATAATGCCCGAGCTTTCACACCAGCACATCTAGAAGTAATAGTGCCATCGTTAGGATCATTATGCTTATGGTCATGGTAACAGCTGGTCTTCAAGCGATGATGAAAGATCAGACACTCTCAAGCCTTACTTGATGATCTGATCAACCATAATTTGATTTCTTACTGCAAGACTAGACTGCATGAAAGAGATTAAAAAGAAAGAAGGGCAAAGGTCTCATGCCCCAGAGGCTGAACTGAGTCACTTTCGTCAAGTAAGTCAGATTATTTGAGACGAGGACAGAAATTGCGAAGGAAGATGAAGCAATTGCATTTAAAAAGCTGGTAACAGAAAATGACAAGAACAACTATGCTTGTTTACAATAATTATGCAAGATTATCAGGCATTCGTACGATACAGCAAGGCAAGCGCAATGACATCGTTTTAATGAATTAGATCCCTTCTCATATTAGCGTATCAATAGACTTGCAGCATCCATGCAGTCACATGGAAATAAACGTACACTTCCTTCATGAACAAGGCATGCATTTTGAAATCTAATTTGCTGACACATCTCATGTGAAGCATTCTCGATGGGCAAGTCCCAGTAAGGCAAGATAAGATCCGAAGATCTAAAGAAATCCTCACACTCATTTTATATTACACCATTACGGAAATCATTTTTTCTTCTCCACAAATAATGCATTTGGGTAGAGTTCACTAACCCGAGTCGATTCATCAAACAAGGATCGCTCCTCCTCAGTATAAAACTTCGAGAATGGCGCTTGCTTTGCTGGAACAAACCTACCCCGCTCGTATTCCATAATGTATTCTGCCTCTTTTGTTACTCGTGCTAGCTTGTTGCCATATGCCAAATCTGCGATGTTTCCGAGCACAAGGCCACCGATAACAATTGGCACACCCGCTACAGGCGGAATTTGCTTCCCTGCAAGTCTAGCGACAGCAACACCCGACACCAGAGTCCCCCATGCTGTCCCAAAGATACAGAGCGTATCTCGAGCCTTGGCGACGTTGACTGCCATTTGAATTTCACGCTGAAGCATCATGCGCCGAGCAAGCTCATCCTCGACCTTGGAGCGGAACTCATCCAATTTTGAGGGAAGCTTTTGTGATGCTCAGGAGGAGGCTTGGAATGCTTGTTTCCCATTATGTATTTCTTTGGGGCGTATCTAATACGGCGACTCCTACCTTAGCAAAACTGGCATCTCATACACATGATGGCATGCACCATACAAAGCTTCGTTGCAAGCTGCAAGTTGCAAGTTGCAAGAAGTTGCAAGCTGGCCCCAGCTGGCGGCACTTTTTGTTCTTGGGTCTCACATCTCTCATTTTCCATTTACACCAAGACAAGCCCATCAAGAACCAAGAACCATACGATCCGTTCACCCAAGACATGACATGCGTGCCCTCTCCGAGCACTCTCTTCTATGATGAATTGAGCAACTCCAATCTCATAATCGAACAGGAGTCATCAAAGCAAAACACTTAAACAATCAATCATGAACATTGTCTACACCAACTATGTCGCTGAGCAGCAGCAAAACGAAGCATCAAATCAAATGATTTATTCAAACTACGTCGCTTCCAACCTTGGAAGGAGAAGAAGTGTCAGCACAGTTGACACTCCTTGTGCAGATGTCAAGATTATTGCCACTTCTGGTACCGACGGAGGCATAAGAGATTCGAGGGAAAATGAGCGGCAACTTTATGCAAAGATGCTTGAGCAAGGTACTCTTCACAAGTGCGCAATGTTGCAATATAACATGGCAAGAACTTCATTGTCAAAGCTAGAGCAGTTCACTACAATATTATAGCTCATGAAATAAAAGTCAGCCAATTGACTAATTATAGCCGTAAATTAGACTGTGTACAGTAATTCAGGTAGACATTCATTTTCCCTATTCTTGTAGTGTACTGTTTATTCCTCAGCCCAGCTGATATCTAATTCTGTACTGCCATCATCCATATCATACCCGATTCATGCATACTTCATGCATAGGTATTTGCTCCTCTGGAGACTCAGCGAGAGTACTGCCTTTTCTGCTTGGCTCTTCCTGCTTGGAGCAGGGCTCAGAGGCTCGGCAGTCGGCGCACTCCTCATTCGATCATTGCTCTTACATAAATATTCTTCATGTCGTTCATTTCCCGCATCTTGAGATACTGATTCCCCCCTACGTAGACTCGCGCCAGAATGAACTAGTGTTTCGAAAGGTGAATCCACGTCATGAAAAATAATACTGCACTCATACTTAGCATTGGCTAGCACGAAGTACCAAAGGGTTCCCAGACCATAGTGAAGGCAGGTGCGGTTGAGTGAAGTCAGGTAACCATGGTGGACAACAGACGCGATCGCGCACCCAATTCTGAAGACGCCTGGCAAAGCTTTGTACGAAAAATGAAAGAACAAGAGGCAAGAAAACTATCAACACCAAAAAATGACGACGCAAACCAAAACAATGATTTATCTTCAACCATTATGTCAGCACCAACATCAGCTACACCAGAGTCTCTCCGCGGCAGAAGACCGCACATACTTTTGGGTGTTACAGGCAGTATTGCTGCCGTCAAAGGTCCACGGCTTGCACTGCGCCTCGCTAATGAATTAAAGGCACATGTGAAAGTGGTGCTGACACGGACGGTGGAACAATACTTTTGGAAGGAGGGACGAGCAGTTCCTACATATGATAGAGAGAGTTGGATTGATTTTGAGAGAGCAGTCGCGTCATCAAAAATACAGGATGAAGATGAAAAAGAGGATACAACTGATTGGAAATTAACGAGTGGACGAATCTCTATCCATTGTGAGTAGCTCAACTACTCTGCACATTTACACTTGATTTTTCTGTCATTATCATACTTACCAGTCTCAATGCATAACAGACGCAGAAGAGGAGTGGAACGATTACAAATCACTGAGCGACTCTGTTCTTCATATTGATCTTCGCAATTGGGCTGACATATGCGTCGTTGCGCCACTCTCTGCACATACGTTGGGCAAAATTGCCAATGGATTGTGTGACGATCTGCTAACTTGTATTCTTCGCGCATGGGATTTTGGAAATACAAAGCCGATAGTGTTGGCTCCAGCAATGAATACAGCAATGTGGGAGCACCCACTGACAAATATGCAACTAAATACAGTCAAAAGTTTAGGCCGGGAAGAAGGCAAAGATGCTGTTGTCGTTGTTCAGCCTGTAGCGAAAACATTAGCTTGTGGAGAGGTTGGAGTAGGTGCATTGGCAGAACTGGATGACATCATCTCTACAACAAAGCAATGTCTGACGCATATGATTGGCAATGTGAGTGTCATGTGAAGTGCCAGTAACAAATTACCTTCATATGCTCCGAAGTGACAAAGCTCATAATATGTTATTGGTCTCAGAATACTGACATCTCATCATTATCCAACAGAAAAGACTCAATGAGAAAAGCTCTACTCAAGCTCGCAAAAGATAGATTCCGTGAGATGCAGTCGACACATCAAATTCAATTATTAGACTCGAATTTAGCTGCTCCTATCAGCCCAACCCCAAATCTAATCATCAAAACATTTCTGCCTCATCTGAAACTAGACTCTTCAAAACTCATGGTCGATTTAGGTTGTGGGGATGGTCGATGGCTTTTGGCTGCATCAAAGCTGACGCACTGTCGATCCTTTGGTATTGATCTAGACGAAGAACGTCTCAAAATAGCAAATCAGTCTATCTTGGATCAAAACTTGTATGATAGAATAGAGGTGCAAAGAAGGGATGTCTTCGATTTTGTGAAAAATGACGCCAAGGTGTTCCTCATGGCGGATGTCTTTGTACTTTACTTGTTCAGAGATGCCATGGTTGAGATGGGAAAGTTGCTGCAAGAGAGGTTATGCCAGCAAAAAAAGAGTGTGTGTGTATTGAGTATAGGATTTGCGCTGACAGGTTGGAAACCAAGCCACGAGCAAAGAGTAAACGGCTTGAAGGTATATCTCTACACCACAAGACTAAATTCAATATAATGTTGTACAATTGATTTTGATCATATCGGACATTTGGAATGATTGTGATTAGTCTTCGAAGCGAACGCAGCGATCCGAGCAAGAGTCCCCATCTCACCAAAGTCTTCATACATAGAGGTTCTCAGCTAGCTGAATTCTCTTTGCACATATTTATTTGACCTGTTTGAAACTTTTCAACCTTGCAAGATTCTGACATGTCATCTCAAACGACTTCTCAAGCAGCTCATGACAGACGCAAAGCCTTGAAACGCAACGTTTGCAATCTACAGCGTATGGGTTGTCCAGTTTTGATGCACAAGAATCAATCCATCACACCAGTACTTGTATTCGTCAGATTGGAATGCAACACAGTCTAATAAGTTATCTTGTTAAACTTCCTCTTCTTTCTTTGCAAGTATCCAAAACCCAAGATTACACTCAAAACTATTGAACTCAAAATTATCAAGTTGTTTGACCCAGTATATTGATTCATTCTCTGAACAGAACAAGTCTCAAACTTGTCTAACAAAGGAAAGTCCTTTTTTATGTAATCTGCTCCTCGTTTATAGATAGGTCCTTGTTTAGGACCCTTTCCCCAAGGCGGCATATCTCCATAGCCTTTGTAAAAGTTCTTCACGTTCTCTAGCCCACTTGTCACTATTCCAAACGGTGTCTCCCATGAGTTCTGTCCCAAACTGCCGGCCCTATCATATGCAATAAACATTTCATTTGAGCGACTGTTTGGAACTGAGCCTGCAAATGCTAACATTCCCTCCTTAAATGGTAGCAGCTCTGGTCGTTTGGGATCATCAGGTATAGTAGATAGAGAGAACGCCTTCAACTCCTTGTCTGTTGTGTAGCCGATGCCGAACTGCACAAGAAAGTGATCGACAACACGAAAGAAGTGGCTACTTATGATCAAAGTAGCCCTTTTCAAATACATAGTGTCGTTGCACGACGGTTCACCGCGCTAGTAAATTGCGATTTAGCGTCTCCCGTCTCCTTTCGTCTCCTCACACCTCACAACCATGATGCAAAATAACCAATATTCGTCGGCACCATACGTGACGATCCCTGCGTCTCTGCGACCCATCAGATAGCTTCAAGTACTCCTCATTCAATATATATTCGACGGGGGGTGGTGAATTTTTACTCGTAATGACGGGTCTTTGTCGTATTTCTGTGTGAAGTACGACGATGGAAAATCGACATGGATTGCAACATTTTGCGAACGGATTGATTATTTATGCCATATCGCTGTTCGTGTAATGTCTTATCACTCCCTATGATCTATCTGGTATTTATAGTGAAGGGGGGATGGGCGGAGCCGATATATATGCCAGAGCTATGATGATTCAAAGCGATAATCTCATTCGATTCTTCTCTCAAGCAGTGTGGACAGAAAATTGATGGCAGATTGGTTTTGTGGTATGATAACAGCGCCTTAGCATTATTGGCACTCCCTGTGGACCAACGCACATATCAACTTTGATAGAGGCGTGGTATTGTCGCTTTGGGGATCGCAAGATGCGATTACGACAGTCTCTTGAGATATGATGAAAATTTGACAACAGCAACGAGATGAAGATGACTGTTGATATGACATTTTTATATCAGCGGTTGGAACAATCATATTATGCTGTATCCTAACAGTAAGAATGAAGCATGGTAGAACGAGGTGATTCATTTGTGGTATAATGGATTAATTCTGCATTAATAGGTTGAATATTTTGCTCCACTTTCGTTTCTGATAGCAGTCGAGAATCTTGAAAGGCGCTCACACAACACACAATCCACTGGAGCTACTCCATGTCTCACGTACATGTACACCACTACAATCTTACGGGGGATTCGTCCGCCGCTTATTAATGTCACTTATTCTTTCCGTCAACTGTTAAAGATGAGCCGAAGATAGTTGAGGAAAAGTCAACCTGATCTTGGAGTCTGTCCTTCTTTGTAACGTTGTATTTCTGAAGGTTCTTGCCCTTTGAAATCTCATTGGAAACTGGCTCCAGGTTTGAGATTGGCAACACCCTCGCATAGTCTGCGTATAGTGTGCGTTGGGAAGGAAGGGGGAGGTTGTGGTGATTTTGCTGAGACTATCATTTGACTTCCGATTCGTCATCCCCCCCCCAGGGGACGCCACAGCTGCCGCGCCTCCTCTGCCATTGCAACTAACGATGAAGAATCAAATAAAGAGTATATGCTTGAAACCGAAACATTTCCTTTTGGTCGCCATCTGTTCTTCAGGAAGTTGAGAGATGGTAGCGAGCATCGAAGAGCAAAGCGAGATGAGAATGAGATTCGACGGCTGCTATTATTATCCGCTGTGGTTATTCGTGGCCATTGATAATCTAATGCTAAGGGAGGGGCGTAGTATTAAAGTAAAAGCTTTTGATAGTAAGTAATCCGTTGATATTCGCAAGGCATAACCGACGACAAGTTGCTCACCATGCTTCACCATGGTTGCTACCACTGAGTGTAATATTGAACGCACACATTTGAAGACACACTATTTACACTCTATTAATTAGTAATCCGTTATGTTACATGTCACAGGAACTATTGCGGTTCTGGACTCCAGTCCAGAATAAAGCCGGTTTTGGACTGACGCTAAATCCGCGCGTGAACCGTCGTGGTTGCACGGTCGTAGCCATGAGGGCTCCAGGACCGGTAGAAGTGCATAGTGATTGGACCTGCAGAGGTGTCGCATTGAACTATCGCTTCTTCATCACTTCCATTACTTTTGGCATTGCCCATGGTTGATGGGAAAGCAGCGAGGCTATTAATATTGTGCCACCCATCATGGTTCTTGTGGAGTCGTTGTATGAGAAGATAGTTACTGCATAGGCGCGGGGTCATTTTACAGTACGCTGTTGTGCCAACTGCACTGTAGATTGATGTCGCACGACCTGTACCATACAATGAACTTTGAGTAGATCGCACAGCGGGTGTACTTATGTACATAAAAAAATACAGTGCAGGAGCCATGCATAGCACCCCTTAACAACTTCCAGAATGATGAAGGAAGATATTGATGTAATAGATTTATTTGCAATTGAATGATGCCCTTCATTGCTATGCAGGTAAGTAGGCATCTTGTATCGTAGTTGGTTTTACGTTAACAGAGAGGAGCGAAGAATGAGTGTAAAGATACTTATCCCACGAGCTTAGATTCAAAATCTTATGCATTGATATTCCCCTACTATACAATGATTTGTTATTTACAAACTATTCATTGAGATCTACTCTACATATCGGACATTTGGAATGGTCATGCAACCACTCGCGAATACAGTTCCAATGAAAGGAATGCGAGCATGGCAAAGTGACAACAACAGTAGCTTTTTTGTTGTCTTCTCCGTCCGCTTCATGAATGTCGCATTGACACACGCCACAAAGAAACTCCTCGGAGTCATCGTCTTCTGATTTGTCATCACATCTGACCTGTTTGAAACTTTCCAACCTTGCAATACTGATTCTGGCATCGGCACCTCGAAATGACTTCTCAAGCAGCTCGTGGCAGACGCCAAGCCTTGAATGCATCTGAAATAGAAGATAAACGCATCGTTTTCCAACAACAGCACTACGCTCGAAACATCCCCATGACCCCCGTTCAAACCAACTCCATCCCAGCGCTACGGTTCGACCCATTTGGATGCACTGATCCCATTCACAGTGCGAGCTCGCCAGAGTCAATCCATTTGCACGCAAGTCGGACATAACTTGGTACTTGTATTCGTCAGATTGAAATGTAAGACTGTCTAATAGCGCCGATCGGCGGCGGAATGCGGCGCATGTCCGTTCCGCCTCGATCGAAGCAGCTTGGAGTAAGCGATCCCAAGAGATTACAGCGAGGTGATCGTAAAACTGTACCTTCTTCTTTTCAACACTGTTTAAAGTGGAAATATCAACACCACCAGCTACTTCCTTAACTTCTTTATTCTTTCGCCTCTTGAATTTGCGAGGCATCTTGGGCGTGACTTTACGCAGTCGACGTCTCCACTTCTCGCGTCGTCTGGCAACATTTCGTTTTCTGGCCAACTCGGCAAAATCAATGAGTGATCCTAACTCCGCAAGTTTCATAAGAGTATCTAACAATAACTGTTCAGTCCGAGCGCGGTGCAAGCCAAATTTGAGATTATCGTCAGAAGCAAGCTCCTCCATGACCGCAAGTTGGTCTTGTTCGGACACCTTGCTCTTTTTCTTTGTATTTGAAGCAAACCCGACTCCGAATAATCCGACATCATCCAAGCTCAAATATTCACTCCCCAACATACTTCGAAAACTTGGCATAGAAAAACGTTGCCACACAGACGGTGGGACCCCACGTCCACGAGGATGCAAATGTGTACACGGTGAAAGTGAAAACGTGAGCTGTTTTTTTGGCCGCTGTGACAAGCCTGTAGCTGTTGCTGCCACCCCATCAGTATTGTCCCCGCCAGTGCCAGACTCTTCGCCATCGGTAACCCCAACAGCACGGCCACTGATCAGACCACTCATGATGACGTTATTGGTGCTAGCGCTATTCCTCATTCCTCCTCCCCGATCAGTTGAGCCTTGATTATTTCCATCGCCCAATTTTTGCACTGTTCCTTCAAATGTAAGAGTATTCGGATTCCAATATCCCCAATAACTTTTTTCTCCGTCAACATATTCAATTTGGATGGTTATTCTCTCTTCAGGTTCCAATGGGGATTGAGATTGGGGAGGAGGTAGATCATTGTGGCTTTTGCTTGTATTATCATCAGTGCCATCAATCTCATCAGCTGTCTTTTCCCCAATTTCCTCATCACCAGAATCTTCTTCTCCATCATCTATATTATTTGCCAAGACATCACTCAAGGGAACAAACTTAACATGCACAAATACACACTGTTCATCCTTTCCACGGGCTTGCCTTGCCAAATATCCTTTTGGTCTCCCCAATTCATCACATTCATTCTCTTCCATTATTACAAGACTATAATCATCTTGTGAGAAACGAGATGTTTCGATTGTACCGGATAGTTTGGAACCTGGACGGAAGAGTTTGGCCAGGTTTTCAATGTCTGTCCTCTTTTTCTGTTGTTGTTGCTTTTGTTCTGCAATATTTGTTTTGCCAACGTCTTTCTGTGTTTCTTCACATGAGTGGAGTGGAGTTTCGGATGGAGATTGAGCACTACCTAGCTGTACTACTTCCTCATCATTGTCATCTACCTCCTCCAACTTTTCTTCCAAAGTATCTCCATCATCAATCGCACACAATGACTCCAAGAACTCATTCTTTTGATAATTCCCTAGAGAAAATTCCTGCTCTTGATTGTCATAATCATGATGATGACGAGAATACAAAGTGTGCAGATGAGCAAATGCCTCTTTCCATTCTATCTCTTCGTCCTGCATAACAACACTGTCATCATCATCTGAGGAACTGCCACTGCTGCTGCTGCTGTGATCATTATTTCTCCTCTCGCCTCCACTTACAACTTGCCTTGGCTTGAATTTTCTCCAATCATTACGACCATCACCACCATGGATTGCGAGATCCAAAAACCTTCTATCACTAGGTTTGAGTTCCACCCTTCGTAAGATGGCATCATGCTCCTCCCATAAGCGATATGTCGTGCAAAATTCATTTTGAAGGACCGAGATGGGCGGACGTATTGAGCCGTATTTACGAAAGTTATTGCTCGCGGCGGCGCTATGCCGACTGCGAGGGGATACAGGTGAAGTGTTGTTGCCTTGACGCGGGGAGGATGTTCGCACGGGCCGTGGAGGGCTGTCAATCGTGCCGGCTTCGCCATCGCTTGTATTGTTGTTTCTCGCCGCCGCCGTCGCCATGATTATTATGTGCGTGAGATTGCTGCTAACAAAACGGGCGGCTATTATTGGGTCGTGTAGCAAGAGCTTGTGATGAGAGCAAAAGGGCACGGGTGAGAAAATTTCCCAATGTTTATGATGTCATCGTGCCTCGTTCTTCGGCTTCGGCGGCTTTGCTTCTCGCCATTCTCGGTGACGGTGGTCATCTGGCATCTAATAACGCTTCAGATGTTGGCCTTCATTGCACACCTGTGACACAAGAGCTGAGCGAGATTCATGATTCCGATTTCCGATTTTATCCGAGCTGGCATTGACCATGATAATTCAAACCATAGCGTACAATCAGCATGCAATTCAACTCGAACTCCGACTTCCCAGCAAGTCACCTCCCACCAGAGCAATGGCACACTGTCGCCCGTCCACCACCTGAATTTGAACCGGCGCCATTCATCCCATGCGCTTGCTTGACTGCACGTGTCTTGATGCGTGTTACGGGTGAAAATGATTCCAATAGTACTGCAGATCATCCTCCGTTAGATGATCCACAGCTGCCGCATGTAGTAGTTTCGGTCAATGGGCAGCAGTATTCGGTAATGACTGCCAAGGGGGTGTTAGTACAAACGCTGCAGGGCGAAGGTGGTGCTAGTGGTACGCCAAGCAACAACAACACCAATAGTAATAATGCCAATCAGCAACAAAGAGCACATCATATGAGCGCATCGTGGTCAGACTCGTCAGATGATGAATCATCTTCAGATGATGATATCATGATGGATACCAATGATATCAACGTTTCATCTACACAGCAACAAACTCCGCATCCTCATCACTCGCACCATCATCATCACAATACTGCTAGCCACAACAATAAACGAATAGAACGAGCCTACTGGCTCCGAGGCACATTACGACAAGCAATCTACGGTCATGTCCGATATGGAATCATATTACACAAATTAGATCCACCCATACGTGTCATGCTACCATCATCAAACGAATGGACATCGGTAGAATGGGAAGCAACCAATGAAGCAGTCGCTGTCAAAGAAATGAGTTGGGAACATATTCGATACCAACGCAATCGATTGGTAGAAGATCCGATCAAAGAGGTGGCAGCGATGCAATATTTGAAACGATGGATGGAGGTGCAGCAAGAGCAAGCGAAAGTTTCCACATCTACGCTAATCAATGGAATCAAACCTCCCACATCGACATCGTTACCGATACCACCGCAGGCAATGCTACTGCCACCAACGAACAATCTCCATACAACTTCACCATATCTAATTCCACAAAATATGCTAGAATCACATGTCATGATGCCACTCGATCTATTTACCGATCATCGAAACATGTACAGCATCATGCCCTACTGTTCTGGTGGAGAACTATTCGATGTTTTGGAAAGTAAGAATCGTTTTACCGAATTAGAAGCACGGTATTGGATGAGACAAATCTTGAGAGGATTGGCGTGTTTAAAGAAGGCAGGTGTGGCTCATCGTGATTTGAGTTTGGAAAATTTGTTAGTTACTGATGGGAATGTGTTGGTGATTGACATGGGCATGTGTTTGAGAGTGCCCATGGCCGATGGTAGTACCACCAGACAACCACATCAAAATCAGCAGCGATGTCTCATTTTACCTCAAGGTGTTTGTGGAAAATGGGGTTATATGAGCCCAGAAGTCTGTAATAACAAATTACCTTTTGATGGACACGCTGTAGACCTATGGGCGGCAGGAGTCATTCTCTTTCTAATGCTGACCGGCTTTCCACCATGGGAACGACCTGTAATGTCAGATGAAAGGTTCAAATACATGACGAATGGATATTTAGTTCAAATGCTTACCGAGTGGAATGTTGGGTTGTCGGCTGATGCTATGGATTTATTGCAGAGGATGTTTTGGTTGGATCCTTTGGATAGATTGTCTTTGGAGCAGGTTTGGTCGCATCCGTGGATGTGTGCGACGCAACATGCTGGTGTAGCTACGTTGGGTTTGTAAAAATGTGTATTATAATGTTGAGCTGGTAGAATCGATTTTGTAGTTTTTAAGTTAGATAGCGTTTCAGTTGTCAACCTAATAGCTCCACTATTGGTGGAGATATTGGCTCATTATTTGGCTCATTATTTGAGAGTGTCTGCCAGGCTGGGTCTCCATTCCGTGACAGGACACTAGTCTGAGAGGGATATCTACAAACGTCTGGAGATGCATCTCCAGATACCATTAGCTTTGCCCAATATGAGTAGCGGTGTGTGATTTCATGAGTAGTACTATCTTGCTCTTCTTTGCTCATATACCATAAGATTGTCTCGTTTGAAAAACGCTTTGCTATCACACACCGTAGCAATCGACTTCTATTGGGTTCATCACCAAACAGAACTTCAAGATCTCCATCTCTTATTTCATTCGCTCTAACATTGTTGTCATCTTCATCATCGCCACCACCTCTAATAGCTGCATCCTCTATACCACCGTCGTCTTCTTCCATTGCTGCAATTTCAGGCAGCCCCATGGCATGATGAACAACACCATTCATTCCAGCTCTTCGTTCTGGAGCTCGTGGTTTGGTAAATAAAAAGCCATTGCCATTACTTCCAGTGCAGAAGTAGGTACCATTGAACTCAGGGTCACCTGCTCCAGAAACTTTCACTCTTCTTCGCAGTCCCAACATTGGTATAGGAACGAACGGTCCCGTTCCTTCTCTAACTCCCACTCCTTCAATTTGTTCTTGTGCTCTAAGCATTTTCAACGGATTTCGTAACAGCCTCCCATCTGCTAGTCGATGTGTCCTCTGCTCAGCTGATCGAGTACTTAATTCACGAAACCGATGGCAACTAGTTCCAGTTCTAACAAGAGAGGAACAATCAATGAACTCAAATACTCTTAGCAGCACATCATCCACGGCCAAATGTTGAAGAAATGAGTGTTGTTTACTGATTTGCATCATATCATCATTCTCTTGCTTCATCAAGGTCTCCGTCACTGTACGTCGATGGGCAACACCCAATCTGTCAAAGGCTGCAAGAAAGTCACGA
This sequence comes from Skeletonema marinoi, assembly GCA_030544225.1. Classification (NCBI taxonomy): domain Eukaryota; phylum Bacillariophyta; class Thalassiosirophyceae; order Thalassiosirales; family Thalassiosiraceae; genus Skeletonema; species Skeletonema marinoi. Next base: position 2,312,325 of record CM060486.1, on the reverse strand, counting down.
TACTCTGCGGTATTTTGAAGTTGGGCAACATCATCTCTGGGTATTGAGATGAGCCAATGTCCACATCTTTCTAGAAGGCCGTAGTTGCTTTCGTTTGAGCTTGGTAGATGATCTGCGGCTGGTATAATGAACGACATGATATTGATTCTATAGGCAATAAGAGTAGGTAACCACCATATGAGTCAAACTAGAGTAGTGTAGTAGCTGATGTTTGTTGAACCAACGACCAACGTGTCATCATGACCCAAGGCAAGGGCGGCATGATCAAACGCGACGCTTCACATTCAAAAATCTTCAAAAGATACAGCCCGTTCCCGCCACAAATTATCTGTTCGAGGATGTTCCCGCCACAAATTTTGCGGGACCACATTTTTACAGCCTAGCAAGCCAGCCATCAACCATGATGTCGAGTGCGTCGAGTGCTGCCGGCCTGCTGCATATCATCTCAAACACCTAACATCTATTAGCTGCACCGACTCTCTACATCTATCATGCCGCGAAATAGAGTACACAATAAAGGTGGCAATCAGAGGCGGCGTCCTCGTCCCAACGCTTACGATGATACGAGCGAGCCGGCAATGTGCCTACCAACAAATGAAGATGATGAAAAGGCGAACCCGCTCAAAGGGTTGCAACTACGCATGTGGGACTTTGCGCAATGTGATCCAAAACGATGTACAGGTGCAAGGCTGGCTAGAAGAGGAGTCTTTCGGCCAATGCCTTTGAAACAACCATTCCGAGGGATTGTGCTCAGCCCAAATGGCACCGTGTCTGTTTCTCCTGCCGATCGTCACATAGTCGAAGAAATGGGTCTCAGTGTAATTGATTGCTCCTGGGCACGGCTTGCTGAAATCCCTTTCAAACAAATGCGATCTGGTCATCATCGTTTACTTCCTTTTCTTGTTGCTGCCAATCAAGTTAATTACGGCAAACCTTCCAAGCTAAGTTGTGCAGAAGCAGCAGCAGCAACTCTGTATATTTGTGGATATGTTGATGCCGCCAAGGCTGTGTTGGATGAATTCGGGTGGGGGAGAGAGTTTATCAAATTGAATAAAGAGTTGTTGGAACTGTATAGAACAAGTGCTGATGCTGATGAGGTAGTGAAACGACAAAATGACTGGTTGAAGGAGGTAGAGTATGCAAATGGAAAGGCAGGCGCTGGACATTTGTTTGGGAAGAAGAAAAATAAAACATGGGGCAAAGAAGATAGTGACGAAGAGGAGGGTTCAGAAGAGCAAGACGAAGAGGAAATACCTGCGTTTGGAAGAGGGGAGATGGGAGAACTTCCGCCTAGTGATGATGAGTATGAGGAATATTACTCTGATGACGATGAACCCAAAATGGACAAGTTTGGAAATTACATAGTTGACGAAGACGACTCTGACAACGAACCAAAGATGGACAAGTTTGGAAACTATATTGTTGACGAAGACGACTCTGACGAAGAACCGAAGATGGACAAGTTTGGAAACTATATTGTTAACGACGAGAGTGCTGAAAAGGATGAAAGCAATAACGATGAAGCTGAGATGTCAATGAAAGAAGTTGGCGAAGCTATAGAACAACTTGACACTTAATTTAAGGATGTGTATGCTGGTTGTCGTGCTACACTCCGTCCTTGATTGCTTGAAGGATGATTTTCTCAGCAGCTTCTTCACCTCCTCCTCGGGCAATTTCTCCCTTCAACTCCAAAGCAGCAGCAGCGAATTCCTCCTGCTGGTCAATAATGCTAGAAACTGATTTTGCTACCTCTGCTCGATACGCTTCTACTGCTGACGGGCCAGACGTAGTCGGTCGATCAATAGAGAGAGCAACCTTGAGTTTCACCAGCTTTGCAGCGTTGACAGGCTGATCAGAAAAAGTGGGGCAAACTATCATTGGGATTCCACAAGAACCTCCTTCCATGGTAGAATTCTGCCCTCCGTGATGCACGAATAGATCTGTTGAATCCATACATCTGAGTATATCTACCTGAGGGACAGATGCGCGAGCTATTGAGTTGGGTGGCAAGCTGCATATTGGAGGATTGGCAGAGCTTGTGAGATTGGTGTTCCAAGTATGATTCTTCAAATAGCAGTTTGGGTTAAGGGCACCAGAATACTTACATGATGTCATCCAGCGCATCGGGCTGCTGTCCACAGGCACAAATCAATAGTGGAGAGTCAGTCTGATCCGCTTTGAGACTTGATTGGATCGATTTGTCAAAAAAGGGACTCAAGCCATCGATCACACCATTGATAACGGATTGCACGAGTTCTTTCCCGGTGATGCTGCAATAGATTATCGGAGAGTGAGCTAAGATACTTCTTGACTTTTGACAAGATAATATAAGAACGCATAAATACTTACATACCTCTCGCCTGACCCTGTTCCATGCCAGCCAAAGGCAGCTCTATCGCTTGTCACCACCGTGCCTAAGCAAACCATAACAATTCGACGACCTTTAGACTTGGCATTCTTGACGAGACCCACTAGATCTTCCTTCTTTGGGTGGAGTTCAGATCTACGGCGATGAGCCCTTTCTGACTGTGCAATAAGTACTTTCCGTTCCTCTTCAGTAAACGCTGATTTGTGAGTAGCAGCACGCTTCATACCTTCTCCTCCCAGCATAGGTCCAATGTAATGTAGCTTGGAACCTCCATTTTCCAGGTAGAGTTTGTCTTCCTCTTCAAGGCTGTCACACAAAGGATCACGCAAACTTGCAATCGTAGTTACAAGTGTATGCTTGCCAAGCGTTCTGCCGAAAGGTGGCTCCAGACCAAAGTAGTAAAGTGGGGATCCTTCCTCGAAAAGTGAACGATCAAGATTATAAGGTTCTGAGCATAGGGAATCAATTGCTGCTTGGTTGCTCTCACTGCTATGATACAATCGTTTGAAGTCATCAAACGTTGCTCCTTCAGGCTCAAGAAATGAAGCCAAAATTGTGGGAAAACCCCCGAACCCAGCAATTGTAACGATGCCGACGTGAGGAATGCCTAGTACCCTAGCAGAGACCTGTGCTATGCGATTCCAGATCGGACAGTAAACTACAACGCTGGGCTTCTTAGTCTTTAGCCACTCAATTGTACCGGGCAATTTCATGAGCAAGAAGAGATTCTCCGTGTGGGCACGTCCTTCCCACGCCTTGGCTCCAGGACATTTCTCCTCTTTCAACCGCTCATATGCAGCAAAATAGCCAAGGCCACCCTCGCAGAGTTCAGGAGCTGCATCTCTTTCATCGTCAAAACTTGCCCCAGTGTTTTCAATACATTCTTTCATCACAAGAGCACTCAGGTAGTTGACATTCCATCCTTTCTTCGCCAGCCGCTCAGATAGCGCAAGAGATGAATTGATATGGCCACTCGCCTCTGGAAAGATGAAGCAGGCCGTTCTGGGATGACCATCCCACTGCTTTTCTATCATCGTCGCAACTTATTCCAATCAACTGAGAAGGCAGTAGGAGGGAAGAGGGCAAGTGTGACACACATGTCATGGTTCGCATTTACTCCTGCCTATTGGATTGTGTTTTCCAACGCATTTTCTTGAGGGGCTAAGAGAAGCGGGGAAGCTGTCCAAATCAAGCTGCTTGATTTGATGGAAGTGAGTACACACTGTTGCTGGAGCAATAATTGAGACTTGCGAGCAGCATATAGCTTTATGTTACTTTCTAATTATTCTATCTCTTGGTTCATAATTCATCATCTTCATATGACATGTCCCTTCTAGCCCTGCTCCTGCGTCGTTGCGGCTGTCTATCTTCCTCGAGGGCATCAACGTAGGCATCTGTACTGTATCTCCGCCTCGGTGTCTCATCTTCGTCGGATTCTTCTTCTTCCTCTTCATATATATCAGAAGTGCGTCTACGCCGTCTCGGTCTTTCAATGCCGTCGGATCTTCGCTGTGAGTATTCCTCGCGAGAACCCTGTGGTTCTCCTTTAGATCTCAGCAGTGACTCTTCGAGGTCATTGAAGTTAGTCCAGCGTTCATTCCTTGGAGGTTGCGATGATCGTGTCTGTCTCCTCGGGCGCTGCTCAGTTCTCGTTTGTTCTGATCTTCTAGTCCTTCTACGCTGCTCAACTTCTACATCATCCAAGTTTCGTTTGCTTCTTGGTTCTTCGTAATCATAATCGTCCTCATCGTCCACAGTTCTTCTTTGTTCTACATCTGGCTGTGAACGCGGTACTCGTCGTCTTGGAGCAGCTCTTGCATCAGTTTCTCTTGCAGCTCTTACATCAGCTTCTCTCTCGTAGCTAGCATCACTTTGTGATCTCGGTCTTCTACGCCTCTGTCGCGGCTGATCTGAATAAGTATAAAGTGGATTCTCACCCACACCCTCGTCTATCGCCTGCAACCATGTCTTGTAGAGATCATACCTCCATCGGCTTTCATCCATCACACTCTCTTTCCAGTCTGGACCAAGTATCTTCAAGCGAAATTGAGCCTCTTTACGCAAGAAATCCTTAAACATTGGAAGGTCCATCCAGAACTTATTCCCAGATGGGTCATCGCCATATGAATCTCGGTCAATCAAAAGTTCTTGACGTTTGGGAGTGCGCTGGCGCCGATCACTGCCACGTTGGCGACGAGGACGCCTTGTGTTTGGGTTTGGGCGCTCATCATATCCATCATCTCTTGCTGGTTGTTGAGGTTGCCTTCTCCTTTGAGGTGGTGGTCGGTAACCTCTTTCCTTGCGAAACTCTTGCTCGTATTCACTTGATGACTGTTGTTGTTGCCGCGGTCTTGGTTGCTTGAGTTCATTGTCAACCTCATTGAGTTCTTTATCAATCACTTTGTCACTAGCAGTGCGAGAGGAGGTATATTCCTCTCCTCCAGGTGAAGGTTCATCTTCACTGTATTCACTGGGACGTCTCGGTGGAGGTGAATCATCTTGCCTCGTGGGAGGTGCAACATCTTTCTTATTATCTATCATTTCCTCGACAGCTTTGGCTGTATCATCTTTTGACGCATTCACTCTCTGCTCGTTGGTTTGACTCCCAGGACTTTCTCTTTTTGTTGGCTTTTTCCGAGGTACAATTTGAACCTGCCAACCAAAATCATCATCATATCTTTCTTCCTCTTCGTCGTATTGATCATCAGTCTTTGACTTCACCCAACGCTTAGGGATCCCTCTTCTCGGTCTTGGGATACGATCGTCTACAATCAGTTCGAGAACTTGAGGTCGAAGTAATTTTAGCTCTTTCTCGTTGTAGCCCAACTTTTCTAGTGCAGAGAGAGGAGCAATATTTTCATGTTCTTTTGTAAACTCATTGTATATCCGTACTATTGAAGATGGTGATGCCTGTTCAGGCTCCACTCTATCATTATCAACCTGATCTTGTTTTGGTTGTATATTTTCTTCTTTTGTAGCTTTCCTACTTTCAATTTTTGATTTTTCTGTGTTGCTATTGTCTGTAAAGTCTTCGATGTCGTCCTCCTCCTCATTATCATCGTCTAAAAATTGAGTGTAATGTCCTTCACTGTGGCTTTCTACAACTGGTGCTTCTGCCGACTCTTGTATCATTGGAGACTCATCTATATCATCCTCTATGCGACTCTCTGTCGGTGATTCTAGTTTTGGTGCTTCTTTGCTTTCAACTTTCGTTGACACCAAATCATTTGCATCTTCTTTGCTACGTTGATCATCATCTACAATACTATCATCTGCGACTTGTTTGCTTGCTTCCTCTTTGGCTTGGATCACTTTGCCATTTGTTTTTGGCGTTACCTCCGCCTCCTTGTCATCGCCACAAGTAAAAGATGTATCCAACAGTTCCATTTCATCGTTTCCCAATAATTGTGATATTTTGGAAAACCATTCGGAATCTTCTTCTTTCACCTGTTGATACACATCACATATACTATCATCATCGCCGCTGCCACTTGCTGCCTTTAAACAAGAGTTGTGTAATCTAGGTGGTAGACTACTGTATATTTTGGCAGCGCTTCTACGATGATGATGCAGCGTTGACAACGAAGTTTGACTAGGATGATGGTGACGTGGAGGCATCAGGAATGCCAATTTTGCTGCAGTTGAAGCTTGGAGAAGCATCAATGCACAGCATATGAGCAGCGGTAAATAGAAAGGAGCCATTGTCATCAATATCCCTGTCTATTTCAGTCAGTGTTTATCCGGCCCTACCTCCGTACATTGTCCACTTGAACGAAGGGTATTATAATGTTGCGGAAGAACAAAAGCATGAATAAAGAAATCAATCAGCGGCGGCGCCGCGAAAAAAAGAGGGAGAGAGATGGTCTGTCCGTCGGCAAAATCTTCTCAAATCCACCACTCCGCCACAAAATTGAGGAAGCATCATCAAAACAACCCCATAAAAAGAACAGCACCATGACATCCGCCGATAGCAAGGCCGTATCCAAGCGGCAACGCCGCGCCCAAGGCTCCAATCCATCCACCACATGGCAACAACAGCCACGAATCAAATCCGCTGCATCTCGTGCCAAAGCCTACATCAACTACGCAGGCCTAAACGATGACGATCGAGATAATGATGGCAAAAGAACAACATCCGACAAAAACAAGAAGAAGGGAAGCACAACGAAAAAGGTGCAAGACATGCTCGATCCAGAATTAGATTTGAATTCTCCAGAAGTCAAGTTTGGAAGGATGTTGGGTGGGACGGAACAACGTGTGAGGCACAAGGCGGTGAAGATGTTACGACATTATTTGAAGCAGAGGGTGGATATTGCGAGTGGTGCTGGTATTAGTGAGTTGGATTTGATGAAGCTTTGGAAGGTGAGTACAGTTTTGTAGAGGTTCAAGTTTGACAAATTTATATGCAGTATTGAGGGAAGATGCTTAACTCTGTACATCATTCTTAATGCAGGCAATGTGGTACACTCTCTACATGGCAGACAAAGTTCCTGTTCAAGATAAGCTCTCTCAGATTCTTGCGGAACTAATGTGGTGCCTTGCTGGGACCGAAGAAGATGATGAATATGCTGGTCAAGTCTACATGCAAATTACAGAGGAAGGAAATGGAGTTTACGAAGATGAGGATGGAGATGTCATGTGGACAGAGGTTGTTGAGGATGATGAAGACGAGGAAGATGATGATGATGAGGAGGATAATGATGAGAATGCTTGGCAAGACATGCCTTCAGATGATGATGAAGAAGGCAACGAAGTAGATGGTATGGATGAGTCCGAAGATGACGAGGAGATAGATGAAGAAGAAGCGCGTATTGCAATAATGAACGAATCTCACTGTCGTGGTGCACATCTCGTGTCACTATATGTTGCAACATTTCTTAGAACTGTAAAGCGAGAGTGGGGCAATGTTGATAAGCATCGTGTTGATAAGTTCTACACGGCTGTGAGACTCATGATTCGTGAGGTAAGCGAGTTGTGTGTCGTTTGATGTTTCGTTGCTGGTTGTATATATGTTCTCGCAACAGATTTGCTCACTCAACTCTACTCATTGCACTATCTTCTAATCTCAGTCTTACAAATACATGGCAGTGAGACACTGGAACCTAGGGATCATCCGACTTTTCAACGATGTCATCTATGATGAGGCTCTCTCACATGAATCTGAAGGTCTTACCAATGGTCTCCGCTTTCATTTGATCGATATTTGCATCGAAGAGCTAGCACAAGTTAATGCAAATGCGGAGATTCCACTAACAGAAGCTACATTCTTGGACTGCGTTGAGCCATTCTTTGCATTGGCTCAAAAAGCACAGGATAAGAATGTGCACAAACGTGTCATGGAGAAGGTTCTGTTGAAATTTTTGACTGAGTACAGTTTCGTTGCGAAACTTTCTGATCAGGAAGAAGAGGATGGAGGTGAAGATGCTCCGTTGACATTTTCACAAGTTCATGTAGGTAGTGTAGCGAAATTCATTTTCGAGATTGCAAGTGACCCTGAATCAGACGAGAGGTTCCGTAAGGCATTATATGAGATGTACAAAACATATGAGAGGCAGATCCGAGCAGCTGGAAGAGATGTTGACCTTAGTCATATCGAAGAAGGAGATTCCGAAGAGGATTGTTGCGCGAACAATACTTGCGGTGTTAATAAGGCGTGCCCGATGGAGGAGGAGGGCGCTGCTGAAGAAGATAATGAGACGAGTCAGATGGAGGAGGACGATGCTGAACCCGAAACTCCCGTTGAAACAAAGTCGGATAAAAAGAAGAAGAAAAAGAAGAGCAAGAAGAATTCCAAAGAGCTAGTTGAAGCAGAAACGCTTCTTGAAGAAGACAAGAATGCAGAAGTGTCAACACCTAAAACAAAAGCATCGTCAAAGAAAAAGAAGAAGAAGGGCAATGATGATAAAGAAAATGTCACTTCAGAAGACATCACTGCACAGTACGACGGCAGCGCGACAAAGAAGTCATCAAAGAAGAGAAGAGATAATGATGAGACAACACCGCCGTCAAAGAAGAAACAAAGGTCTTCCTCTCCAAGCGTTGATCCCCATTCCATGCCAAGCCCTGACTTCAGTCCTACGTCTTCAGATGCTGATGACGCTGCTGCCGGTGGATCTGGTGCACCCAGGCGTGTTTCTTTCGGAAAAATGAATCACTGCAAAAGCTACAAAGCCTCCATGAAAGCAATCAAAACATTAAACAAAGAACGATGGGATACTACAACCAGAACTCCCGAGAAAGGCATTCTCAATAAAACTCCTTTGAAGAGCAAATCAAGTGCGAAAGCATCGTCAAAGAAAGCATCCAGTAAGAAGAGAAAATCAAAGAAATAGAGAAACCCTTAAGGTTAAGAAGTTGGTTTTACATGATTTGGTCCTCGTCAAAATAATCAAAGCTATCAGCACGGCCATAGCTAGCGGCATCATCGGCATTTCCTTTCACTTCTTCGCTGCCTTTACTTTTCAGAGTCCTTAATATCGTAGACTCGTTCTTCTTCTGGAGATGTAACAGTTCTTTCTTCACTTCTCGGGGACGGCCGCCCAGCAGAGGGACCCGGCCATTGCAACCCAACACTCCTGAAAAGAGGATGGTTACAGCAATTGGATAGTAGACGAACAGTGCCAGTACAAACTCTACAAGGTATCCCAGAAGAAACCGAAATGACCGTTTGTCTTCAACATCCATGTCATATATTTCATTGTTCTTGATACTTTCCTCGACCTCTTCTGATACACTTCCTTCACCCTTGTATTCGAGGGTGGCACGGAGTAATACAGCATATCCCCCAACGCCCATAACAACCAAGACGATGAATAGTCCAACGAGCCTCCCCATTCGAGCCAATTTCTCATCTACAAGACCTCCATACCTGCAAAGCGTACAAGCTTTCATATGCCAAAGACCCAGATCAAATACTGTGTGCAAAAAGCTGCCCAGTGTCCACAGAGTAATCATTACCTTTGTGACACTTATCTCTGGAATCCCAGTATACTTTGAGTGGCGCGAGTTCAAACTAAAAAGTTCCTCATCAGCTCCATAATCATTGTGAATAAAATATAGATATGTCATATTTGATATAGTCAATCCAATTGCTATTGATCCAAATAAAATAACCAAGCGCTCTTGCATTTTGAGTGGATGGAGTGGGCTATGAGGAAATGGGAGAAAGATTGAGGTAAGTATATTGTGAATGCAATAATTTGTGTCTCATTACACGAGCCACTTACTGATGAAAAAAGAGTCCAAGCACAGTATGAGTATTGCTCAAGTACTGCATCCAGTCTTGCCACCAGCTGTTGCCAGGAAAGTGATATGCCCTCGCAGCCAATCGCCGTTTCAAGCGATTCAACTCTTCCTCCTTTTCAATATCTTCTGGAGACATAATATTTTGAAAGCTGAATAAGCGCGTAGAGTTGAGTATCGCTCGAGCTGCAATTGATTCGTCATTTGATGCGGGTGTTGCTGTTGATCGGTGTGTGTTGTCTTGTTTCTCATCCTCCTCATCAGCGTCAGCGTCTCCCATTAGACTAGGACAATCTTCATATATACACTCGGGACATTTCTTACGAACTGTCGACCAAAAGCCATCAGATCGCATTCTCATCAATTCTATTTCGGGATGATGCATGCAGTATCCCTCGTCGTCAACATCATACCGGACTGATGATCGAGAGTATGTGGATTTATCATCGTCAAGTAAATGTTTCGTTGCCCTACCAGTCAGCATGTCACGTCGTCTATCTCTTTGACGGCGATCTTTATCACTAGTACCACTTTTCGCACTTCTTTGATCAATGTCGTCATTGGATTCTAGATGCCGAGTTGACTTTTCTCTTTTCAGGTCTCCTCTTCGACTTCGATGTTGTTTGTCATGTGAACCATTCCTCGATCGACTTTTTCTCCTGCTTTTACTGCTGCCACTGCCGCTATGGCTACTGTCTTTACTCCTCCTCCTCCTATTGCTTTTGGTGCTTTTACTGCTGCTACTTCTCTTACCATCACTTGAACGACTTTGTTTGCTAGTACTACTACTGCGACTTCTACTACGACGACTACCCTTCCTATCCATGTTGCGCGATGATGCTTTTGACTTTGAAGTTGATCGTCTCTTTGAAACTTGCCTTCGACTACCCATCTCATGTACATTCACCAATGATGATGAATATGGTGGTTTCTTAAGCTCTCTCCCACTATGAGTGCGATGGTGCATGTCTAATGAAGCTTTCTTCGCAAGTTTGTCCGGACTTGGCACGGTAATATCAATTGGAACTTGAGGTTTACTCATGGTGGAGAAGTCATCGTCAGAGCGATATTTGGTATGTTCGACCAAATTTCCATCATGTCCTACAAAGGGCTGTTGCTGTTGTTGTCGATTGTGCTGACGGGGGACTGGTTGTGATCGACTGTACCCAAAGTCATCAAAGGTGATTGCCGATGTAGCTGTACTGCTGCCCGCACAAATGTCAGTCCTAACTGTCGAGCCTAGACGCCTATCACCTGAAACTGATGGGGATTGTGATCGACTACTTCGACCCCTACTTGAGTATCTTTGCCTGCTGCTCCTTAGATCGTCATGTTTATTGTCTTTGAAGGAGTCATTGTAGTCAATGTAACTTATTGTGCTGCTTTCATTAGATATTCTGCTCTGTCTCGATAATATGGATTGCTGCCGCATGCCATTATTGCTATATTGTTTGCCATATCTTTCGTCGTTGTTGGTCTGATAATCATCCTCATAATTACTTCTTCCGCCACCACCACCGCGATCGGGGCTGCTGGTTCTCACTTGGTAATGTAAGTTTGTCCTCTCCTCAACACTTCTTTTACGTGAGTAGCTAAGTAGATCATAGTCTCGCTCGTCTTTCATTTTTTGGAACGATAATGATGACGCTCCATCATCGTCATCATCTTCATCGTATTTGTAATGTCGATGGGATGAGTGCTGTGGCATCACATTATTGTGATCAAGACCGAGTGACATGCTGGATGTCTCGACCACATGATTCTCGTCTCGAAAGAGTGCAGATTTATGGGTTATACTGTTGCCCCCCCTGCTGCCGCTGCTGCTGTAGTAGCTCCTTGGCCTACTGATCCCCCGTGGATTGTCTGACATGATGGTTCATCTCAGTGAGCACACTGCCTGAATAGTGCTCGTACATAGATGTCGTTAATGTTTGGCTTGGTAAAAGGTAAAATGGTTCGCAAAACTGCATGCTGTTTCGAATGGTTGCCGGGTGCCCTTTTTATGATTAGGAGGACAGTAAATGAAGAGGTATGACTTTCCTGGTAGCTGATCGTGTCTTTTTCGCTAAAGTTTGCTGGTTATAGGATAGTAAGATAGTGAAACATGCATTGGGGTGTTATTTTGGCCGTGACTTTGCATCTTCGCATTTCAAGGATAACCACAAGACACAAGACATACATCTCAACGAAACTATCAACAAGAAACAAGCATGAAGCCAGCGGCCGAAGCAACCATCACATCACTTGCTTGACTATGTACACTGACCGGCGAGCCACGAGCAAGTAAGGCTACAACATATCACCATGGAGTTTACTAGAGTGATGATCCGCCATTTTCCACGAAGGCTTTGCAGCAGCAATGTTGTCGGTAGAACATCATCCATCACCCATCAAAGGAGGGCGTTGTCAATGGGCTTCTCAAAAAATAATAGTATTGACGCGTACCATCACCGTGGATTATACCAGCAAAACATTCCTATTCGGCAATTTAGCAAGAAAGACTTGAGTGACAATACCAACAACAAACAAGAGGAGGAAGGAGATGAAATTACAATCCTCAATGGAGACAGGCCCGATTACGAATCCGCATCTGATGCATCCAAATATACACACGAAGTCAAGGTCGAAATGCCAGATATTGGCGATCTAAAAGGTGGTACCATTGAAAAATGGTACAAACAACCGGGAGATATCATATACCGCGACGATATCATTTGTGATATACGTACAGAATCATTTACGTTTGGGATGGTGACAGATGATGATTTTGATTCCATGATGGGAAAGATTTTAGTGGAAGAAGAATCGGGGATGGTGGATCCTGGAACTGTTATTTTTACTACGTTTAGCGAGGATAAACATCATCGTGATGATGGAGATACGAAAGATGAGTAGTGTCATGTGCTGAATGGTTTGAGTGAGATGATGAGAATTTAGTCTATTGTACCAACAAATGTATCACAAAATGCATGTTACTCTCAACTAGAAACAAAAGTAACGTCAGAGAAACTCAAAGTATACTACTTCTAAATTGTTATATACACTGCTTAAAAACTTGGTGGATTCATAGGATCAAAATCATATGTTTTTCCTTCTCCGCTTGACTTCTTCTGAGTAGATTCGGCCTTCTCCTTCATCGGCATCGAAGTGACTGGCTCATCCTGTCCATCCTTGAGCAATTCTTCCTTACTCAAAAGAACGTAGCGCTTCTCGTCACATCCATAGGCGTGTGGAGTCAATTCAATGACAGTGTTCAACGGAATGCTCACGAATGGAGCCTGATCGCGTGGCAGACCCATGAAGTATGCATATAATAGCCGATGGATACCCTGATGCCCAACGATTAAGATTGGCTCTCTGGTGCGCTCAATGTCCAGAACAATGGTTTCGAGACGTAGTGTTACGTCCATGTACGATTCCCCTGGTGATAGTTTGAGCAGATGAACAAATAAATAAGATGGACAGCAAGAAGGTGAGAAAGGGATGAACACACAATCAACCAAAACAGTCAGCAACCCTAGTTCAACTGATGCTTCTTACCTCGTGGATAACGGTAGGTCAATTTGTCCTCCTGGCGCCGTTGGAATTCCTCTGGAAACTTCTCCGCAATCTCCGCGTAGGTCAAGCCATCGCAAACACCCGCATACAATTCATCCAAGTTCCTTCTTGTCCTCCCCTGAAATTGAATCCATTCCAACTCTTCACCACTATTGTCCGACTTCTGTGTCGTAATCACTTCCTTCTTGATAAATTGTGCCGTTTCCTTGGTCCTTCGTAAAGTCGACGTCCACAGCCTAGCAGGACAGGGCACCTCCTTTTCTTCGCCAGTTTCTTCATCCTTCACCACTTGCTTCCCCACGACATCATTCGCAAAGACGGCAAGACGACGGGCATACTCCAGCCCCGCATCAGTCAATCCTGCATCACCACCAATCTTACCAAGGAGGTTATACTCCGATTGACCATGTCGAGAGAGGTAGAATACTCGTGGATGAGAGTGTAAATTCATAACAAAGTGGACCACCTTTTGGGGCAGATACCCACCGGTGTTGTGCACAACAAATGTTTGATTGTTGATAATTTTGATATGTGATCCATCACTCTCATCGACAGGCTCATAGACATTCATGTACATTTCCCTTCGTTTGTGGAAATCTTCCATGGCCTCCTTCTCATCCCTCCCCTCATAATCGGGTGCATTACGTTTGATATATCGAATGTTCTGTTCAATAACCTCTTCTTTGTCCACCACACTTTCCAAAACGATAATTTTACATTTGAGTTTGTTGTCCTTTTGTAGCACATGGCGAATGTGTGCTCGACGTGTTCGGGACGAATTAGTAGAGTCTAAAATACCAACACGTACACCATCCTGCTTCATGTACTCGACTAGATCACCCAGCGCCGCATCACACGCCTGTTCCCGCTTGGCCATGTTTTCTTTATTACTATGATCAAAGAACTCGGCGGGTAAACTCGCACCGAACAATTCACGTCGGTAGTCGCCCACATTGAATATCTTGGTTTGAATGTCAAGGAAAAAAGAGACATATCTGGCTATGCGGTTGCCGATGTGTGTCTTGCCCGTGGCGGGGAGGCCGCACATGATGATAATGAGCTTTTCTGTGTCGGTGCAGTCGCCTCCGACGACCTCCAGGGGGGTGGCATTCTCGCCCTCGGGGATGACGTGGGGTGTGGGGTTATAGTCGGAGGTATCCATAGTATGACCAGATGACTGTGTAAAAAAATGTCTGCTTGTCTGTCGATAGATTCTCTGGAACTGAGCTGCAAGAGCGTGAAGTCGCCGACGAGCTTCCTTTCGGTTACTCGATGCTGCCTATGTTTCGTTCAATCGCCAAGACCAGCGCTACTATGACTGCTAATGGCGATCTTTACAACATAGCTTCACTGCAGAAGGCTTCAGGTTGTTGTTCCTCCGATGCGTGCGCGTGGTGTCACGAATTTTGGATTTGGCGACATAGATGTCGAATTGTCAATATCTGGAATGTCAATAAATATCCTTGAGTGACGCACATCTCATCGATCAAAGAAGATGATGCCGCCGATGATGCTGTTGATGGAGATAGGCGACCATACTTGCATTGAATACACAGCAGTACGGTCTCATTGCAAGGCATTTCGTAATAATACTGCACCACACTTATCTGTGTCGCTGGTAAAAGGAGAATCGTCATCATCCAATGTTTCCCAGGCCCAATCATCTAACCGGTCTAACCATCATGGCGAGCACGTTGGCCATGTCACGTGCCTTCCAATTTGGAACTAGATTGGCAGCTGTATCATCATCAAGAACTCGTGCATCACAAGTGATGGTACGCTCTCCCATGTTCATCAACAGCAGCAGCAACACAAGAACGCTCAGCCGTCGCTTCATGTCAACTGCCGCATCTCTGACAGATGAACAAAAGTTAGAATTGGAAGACAAAATAAAGCAAAAGGGGGATGAAATACGAACCTTGAAAGATGATGGGATTTCCAAGGATGACTTGAAACCACATGTAGCTGAATTGTTGGAGCTCAAGGCTCAGCTAGATCCCAGTAGTGTTGCACCAAAAAAGAAGAAACAACAACAACAACCAAAGAAGAAGAAGCAAAATCAACAACAAAACCAAAAACCAACCAACGATGATGCCGAATCCGACTACATTACACCCAGAGCTGAAAACTACTCACGATGGTATAACGATATCATTCGTGTATGCGATCTTGCCGACGACTCTCCCGTCAGAGGATGTATGGTCATCAAACCGTGGGGAATGTCACTCTGGGACAGTATTAAGAACGATCTCGATGCACGCATCAAAGAACATGGTGCGGAGAATGCCTACTTCCCCTTGTTGATTCCAAAGAGCTTTCTGGAGAAGGAGGCAGAGCATGTGGATGGATTTGCCAAGGAGTGTGCGGTGGTGACTCATCATCGATTGACTGCTGATCCAAGTGGCGAGCAGGGTCTCATTGCCGATCCTGAAGCAGAGTTGGAAGACCCATTGATTATCCGACCTACATCTGAAACAATGATTTGGCACATGTTCAAAAAGTGGATTGTGAGTCATCGTGACTTGCCCCTCAAGATGAATCAATGGGCGAATGTCATGAGGTGGGAGATGCGCACACGTCCCTTTTTGCGTACATCCGAGTTTTTGTGGCAGGAGGGACATACCGCCCATGCCACCTATGAGGGTGCCCTTGAGGATTCAAAAGACATGTTGACCCAGTACGCCGATATGTGTGAAAAGTTGCTTGCTATTCCTGTTGTCAAGGGTGCCAAAAGTCCCTCGGAGCGGTTTGCTGGTGCTGAGGAGACATTCACAATTGAAGCGTTGATGCAGAATGGGTGGGCGTTGCAGAGTGGAACGTCTCATTTCTTGGGACAGAGTTTTGGTAAGGCATTTGATGTTACCTTTCAAGATAAAGATGGTAAGCAGCAGGATGTTTGGGGGACATCGTGGGGTGTGTCAACACGTCTTCTTGGGGCGTTGATTATGACTCATTCGGATGATGCTGGTCTTGTCCTTCCTCCTCGTGTGGCGCCTGTTCAGGTGGTGGTTGTTCCTATCCCTCCCAAGAAGAATGATGAGGAAGGAAAGGTTGCGTTGAATGATGCATTGGATAATCTTGTGGCGGATCTCAAAAGTAAAGGTCTCAAGGTTAAGGTTGATGATCGTGATTACGTCCGAAATGGTGCCAAATACTTTGAATGGGAAAGGAAGGGAGTTCCTCTTCGTATCGAGTTAGGTCCGCGTGATGTGAAAGGTGGTGTTTGCGTATTCAAATACCGTGTCGGATCAGAAGGCAAGGAAACTGTAAATCTTGACGAGGTTGGTACAAAGGCTGCTGAAGGATTGGATAATTTGCAAGAGTATCTTCTTGATTCAGCCAAAGAGCGTCTTGCCGGCAATATCAACATGATGGCAACTTACGAACAAATGAGAGATGCCCTGGAAGCTGATGAAGCAAGTAACTACGATGGGCCTGGTTTGTACTTGGTTCCGTGGAAGTGTGATGCAGAAAACGAGGACAAGATTAAAGAAGAATGCAAGGCAACCATTCGATGCTATCCTACTGATGTCAATGAGGCTGGCATGTGGGAGGGAAAGAAGTGCTTTTACAGTGGAGAAGATGCCACTCACATGGCTCTTTTTGGTAGGGCGTTCTAAGAGAAAGTATCCTTTAGTAAAATACAATTAGTCATCGTCTATTAAGTTTCAAATCACGTTTACATTTCATTAAGCCACACTTTTGCAGTTTTATCAAAGCTCACTGTTGCAACCGTATCCGTAGTAGTGCTACTGTAAATGTCTCTTACGAAGGCATCACCCTCTAATCGTTTCACCATGGATGCACTCGCGACATCCCACACGCAAACACAATTCTCATTTTGAGAATTGCCATATATGTACTGCCCAGAGCTGGACCAAGCGATCTTTGGATTCGAAAATCCGTCATTATTGTGACCGTATAAGTTCCGCACAATGCGATCTGTCTTTGCCTCCATGATGATGTTGCGAGCTGCATCTGTGGCTGCGGCCACATACTTGTCGTTGGGACAGGGCTGAAGTGACAACACTGAAAAGGAAACGTGATCATCAAATCGATCTCCAATTGCTGGTTTTCCATTCAGCGAGTATTTGGATTGTTTGTATTCGTCTTTCAAGTCGAAGTATGTCAAATAGGATGTTTCTCTAACATAGCAGCACAAACTGTTACCTTCGTCTACAAAACACATGGCTTCTACAGGTCCATCAAAATGAAACGATTGAATAAGTTCTGACGAAAATTCATCACCATCGCTACCATCAAACATATTCGGTACATTTCCCACTCGATGAAGCTTGATTGTACCATCCGCCGATGCAGACGCGACAAGTTGCTCTGATGGTGACCAGCAAATTGTTTTCACGTACTTCTCGTGTTTGAAGCTGTATAATACTCTGTTTGCGCTATCCTCCAAATCCAATCCACAGTGAATAATACTAACCGAACCGTCCATACATCCAGCAGCGACCAAGGGCAAGGGACTTCCCCGACCTTTAGTAACTTGTGCAAACGCTGAACAGATTACAGGAGCGCCACATGCTACTTTGATTGAATCATCTACCGCCTTTTTAGAAGATTCGTCTCCAGGTGCCAACGCTACCCCCCATTGACATAAAATGAGGTTACCATCTGCGCCCCCAGTTGCCATGAGAGTATCATTAGGGTGCAGCGAACAGCAAAGAGGATTGGAAATACCGTGCATTTTTGGTAGGGTTACCGCAGCATCAGACGCATAAATTCCATTGCCCGCGGTGACAAAGTCATCGGCCCCATCGTCCACAAGTGCTTCCTTACTTTCTTCTCCCACATATGAACCGATGCCCGATGAAGACTTGGACGATGCAAATTCCGCGCGGTACATTTCCACTTCAGCAAGTAATGCAGCATTTGTGGCGTTAAGTTCATGAACTCTTATAGTCAGATCCTTGACTTTGGCAAGTAGGACGCGGTTCTCCTCCCGAGCACTTGTGAGTTGGTCTTCCTGACCTATGTCGGCTAGTAAATCCATGTTGTTGACTTGATCAATGTATTACGAAATTGCCATAAGCCTCCCCCCACCAAATGAGTGTCGCAACCAAATCGTACGTACTGATTCCTACGTAGATAATTTTTGGTACTCCTACCAAATTCGGCCTGAGACACTCGAGCATCGGAGGAGGCTTACCTATCGTCATTTTGAGTTTGGATTTTGTTTGTGACTGGTAAATTAGGATGCCTATCTGAAAAATCAGATGCATCTTCCGTTAAAAAGACTCAACGTCAAATTCAAAATTCAACTCCTATCCAACGCCTCAACTGCTACTGCATGCAAATTTCATGGGCCAAGAAGTACCTCCATAAAACCCATTCTTTGTAGGAGTACTTGTTTTGCATCTAGAGAGATAATAGGTCGCTCGTTCATATCTCTGACATTGACCCCACCGCTCTAGACCTTGAATGCATATCATGAGCAGCCAACAACTCTTGTCGCCAATCCCAGAGCAACACGCTCGACGTGGCCGCTCAAGAAACGCCCGTCCGAGGGTTGCGGCTCTGCCAATTCTTCCTCCATTTCCAGATAATCGTCAAGAGAAAACAAAAGTTGCGTCCAAGAATGATGCAAAGAATCTTCGGTGGAAGAAGCATATTCTTGCAGCTGCTGTAAAGCGCGTGGAGGAAGATTCAAGGAATGATGAAGTGACTACAAGAATACATGATGAGGAAGTGCTTCGATCAACCATTGCATCCTGGAAACAACCGCAGTCAAGGCTGATTGCGAGTAGCTCACTCGGTAGAGATGACCAGCCTCCTGACATTGACACAACTCCTTCCGATGAGCAACCACTCCGCGATAGGGTGAAGCGTCCAGTTCGATGTGGTGTTGGTGCATCCAGCAACGCCGATATATCAACTCGCGATCAATACCAACTCAGTAGATTGAAAGCAAGGGTCCACCAGCGCAAAGTGCGTCCTCTCGGTTATGGGGAGGAAAAGAAGCTTAACCTTAAGCACCTACGAGCATCCAGAATTCAGGTTGTTCGAGGTTTGTACAAAAACAACAATCAAGAGGTGGGTGAAACTGAAAATGAGCATGAAAGTGAGCATGAAAACGAGCATCTAAATGAGATCACAGCCGATGCTGAGTCTGTTGTAAGCTCTGTCCGGGACTTGACTACCTTGAGCTCCTATCGTGGGAAGTGTTTTGATAAGATGGTGTATTTGTTGAATGATGTTGCTCCTGTTGAGGAAGGAGACGTTCCTTGCAGTGTGAATGATGAAGGCACCAACATGTCATCTAATGCAGGAGGGAAAATCAGTGTTGCTGAACTAAAGCTGATCAAAAAGAGAGTCCTATCCAAAATGCAGGAGAAGAATGATGAGTCTGACATTGGCGATGAAAGTGTGGCTTTTCCGGAGGAGATTGACCAGCCGGATACAGATACAATCGTGTCCAAGTTTAGCGATGTGACGTCGCCTACCATTCAAGATGGATTTGAGCTAGATGAGGTCCCTCATTTTCCAATTCTAACTGCAGCAAGGAAAACCAACGTCAGTAGTATGGCAAACCCCCAGGGCGAGCACTTGCCAAGCTTGGCGGAAGTAAATGAGAGTAGTGAGGACTTGCCTGCAACTGCTGGAGGTAGCAAAAGTACTGATAACTTGAATATAAAAGAGGCGAGTCGGATCCTGGGATCAACGTCATTGTCGATTCTACAGACTGTTGAAGGGGATGACGCAAGTGAAGTTGAGAAGGTAGAGGGGTCCCCAAACGACGCGGATGAGGTGGATGCACAGAACGATGATCAGGATAGATCGATTGAAGAAATTACATCAATTCTGAGCGAAAGAGAAGCAGAAATGAAAGCTGCAGCAATGGAAGAAAAGCAACGCAGGATTGCAGAAAAGAATCGGGAGGATGAAACAATTGATACGAAACCATTACCGGTGGTGAAACACGTGACATTCTTCGAGCCATTAGAGACCGAACCAGCTGTTCCTCAAACTCATTGTTGCATAATCATGTAGGTGCGGCTCACGATCTGATGCAAGATTGTGCACACGTGTCTTAAATTCATTGTAAGCTGAGTGTTAATCAGAGACATAGTTTCCTTATTAGTTATAATGGCATCTTTAAACATCTAGATGTAACTGTGCAGCAAGATCACCCATGTATTTGCGTAGATTGACAATGTCCCCTTTGGCAGTCTTCAGAAAACTTTCCGGTGTGCCCTTGGCGGAACTGTGCTCCACAAACATGGATTGGTATGCTGCTCCTTCAGCTTGATTTTTGTAAGCCTCAAACGAATCCATAGCCTCTGTGTATTCAACGATATCATCAGCTTCCTCCTTGAGTGACTTCAATACTTTCATGATGCCATACATATGAGATTTGACTCCTTGAGTTCCTAGATATAATCTAACGTTGTCGCCCCCACTTTTTGTGATCACGTCATAGTTGTTGAGTAGGTCGTCAATATCTGCAATAGCCAGTTTCAGCCTCTCCTTTCCTTCTGCTATTCCGCCAGCGAATGCAGGTACATCGCGACTTGCATTATCAAGTAATGCATTTGCTGGAAAAGAAGGCAGAGCTGCTACTGTTGCTGACGCAGTGACGATTTGTTGAATCATTGATCGCCGATCTTGTGGTGTATTGGGAAGTGAAAATGCTTCCACTTGCTGCAGAGCTGCTGCTCCGATGATCGTCAGAAGAGTGAATGTATTCATGTTGCTTTTATGCTGAACCTATTGTACTTATTGCCAAGGATGTTGTACTAGACTATGAAAAGCTATTACGCTGACACGGAAGAACAGTTGTGAGCACTTATGGTACTTTGCTAGGATACTCCAGACTATGAACAGCTATGTATAACAACGCTGACACGGAACAACGTTGTGTTGTGTGTTGGTTGGCGTGTTGGTGGTAGGTGTGTTTATGTCGTATGAATTCCGCTGTAGCGATTATTAGTAACGTACCTTTGTACATTCGTAGTGGTATAGTATGAGATCACCTTCGTCACCATTTGGACTAATAAGTATCCCACTACCACCTACCCACTATTCAATGCTCGGTGAAGGAACTACGCCGGCAAGTATCAATAAAACATGGCAAAGAAGAAAAGAAAGAGTGCGGGGAAATTAGTAGCTGCAGGTCAGAAGAACCCTGATTCGTCAGATAGTGTAAAGAATGCAGCAAAGAAACGCAAGAAGGAACAAACTTCTGATCAACCATCGCTTGCTCAGCTACTCAAGAAACAACGAGGTGTTGCCGCTGACACACCAGCACCTCCAATTTGGAAAGATAAACTCGGGAGGGCGTTTCTAACACCTGGTGATGACCAAAACGCATTTGATGAGTGTCTCAAGACTAGCTTCAAGGGCTTTTACTTTGATACTCCATCATCACTTCCACAAACTATACATCAAACTTTTGATCTTTGTTTTGAGGGCCTGGAGAGAGGAGGTTTATTCTTATATGATGTTGTCCAGCCCGGTAAGAAAAAACTCACTCAAACATCAGTGACTCGGACGTTAGTCGGTGATCCTGGATCGACGTACAAATATTTGGGATTAAGGCTGTTTTCACATCCTTGGGTAGATGTAGATGCTAATGGAAATGCATTGCATCTGGATAAAGCGAAGCAATTGGGGTTTTCCTTAGAGAGGCTAGGATATTCTTCGAGAACTGCATCTGCTTTGATAGCCATGGGACGGGTGAATAAAGATTTGACGGATAGATCTAATCAAAAGTTGCGACAGCATGTATCTGCAAAACCAGTTGGATCGGCAGACTTTAATCTCACGTTGGTAAACAAGATGGAGTCAGTGTCTGCCAAGCGTGATCTGAAAAGAGAAGCAGCGTACAACATGGGTAAAACAAGTGTTGGATGGCACAGAGATTCTGGGCTGAAAGACTTCAGTTCGATTGCCGTGTATCAAAAGCAGAAGTCACAAGGCTCAGATACTAGCAAACCATTTGGAGTTGCACTTCGTGCCATGGACGGAGGTGCTGGTGGACCGTTACCCTCTGTTCCAGCGCTGATGGCTCCGCTTCCATCGGGATCTTTGTACTACATGTTAGATGACTTTAATCACAATCATGAACACGCTGTCATCGCAGGTGATGATGGAGTTAGATACAGTAGCACGCACCGTGTAGCCAGAGAAGGCCAAGGCACATGGCAGTACATACGCGACAAAATACAAAACTTGCAATCTACTGCGACAATGTTTGACTGGAGTGTGGGGAAAGTTGACGATCCAACTCTGTCGCCGAAGAAGAGAAAACAGAAGCTGGTATCACGTTTGCGCAATCAGGAAGCATTACTGAGTGAGATTGAGTTCGAATGGCTGAGGCAGTGGTTCGTGCAAGGTCACAAACATGCAAAGCTCCATCCTTATTGGCATGATCCCATCAAAGTCTTAATAAAGTCCTTCTGTGCATTAGAGGAAACGACAGTACAGATAATTAAACTGTTGAAAGAGGCTTCAAAACGTGGTGCAACCGAGTCAGAAGATTTATGTGAAACATTGTTTGATGTGCTTATAGAGTCTTTCACCGAGAGGAACAACAAAAGAAAGGAATGGGCTCGGCGTTACAAGGACCCGATATTCCGTGATTTGGCTGAAAATGAGCGTCCTTTTGCATGTCCTTGTTTAGATCGCGTGGCGAAGAAGGAAAGTGATGATTTTTTGTCACCAGATCTTGAGTCGAGCATTAGAAGTCTTAGAGAATTACGTTCTGCATTTGTCAGTTCGGATGAACAAGGTGAAGGATTAGATGATGCAAAAGATGACAGGTCCAAATTGAATAAGGATAAAAAGAAGAGGAAGAAGAAATCAACATTGACGAACAAAGAGAAAAAGAAGGTTGCATCGAACTGGATCGCCATGAAATCAAAGATATCTAGTTAGATTATTTTCTCCTTCTCATTAACCTTTCTACCAGCCACTTCGCTATCAATTACTTATTATGTTTACGTTTCCGTCTCGAAGTTTGCTCTACATTGCTTGTCCAACTGTAAGGTAGGTCGTCGATTGTTATATCTTTGGCCTCGTTACAGTCTATTCCGCCCAACAACTCAGAGCATAGTTGCTGTGATGCTGCCTGTTTCATGTGGAATAGAGAGTTGTAGTCAACAAGTCCATCACGGATACAGAGGCGGAAAGCACTGCTGACTAAAGCATCCTTCTTTTCTCCCTCCGGCATCAGTTTCGATATTGCTCTCATAAATGTTGAATATGTGACGTGATTAGGAGAGGCGTGTTTCGACTCGGACAATTCTTTGAAGGTTGAATAGGCAATTTTGAATGCTTCTTCTTTCTCAAGCTGGTCTCCATAAGTTGTTGCACAGGAATTTATCACTGCAGTATAGGCAACTGTGTTTGGCATCGAATCAATCACTCCTGATTCGTACATTTGCTTCATTCTCACGAGCACTGCTTGAGCCCTCTTTGCTTTTCCCTGATCAGTTGACTTTGCCCATGCATTGATACAACTTGAGTATGTGATAATTGTCGGCTGCATCTGTTTGTTTCCGTTTTGGTATTCATCTTCAAGCTTCCTCAATATATTCTCAGCCATCCTTGCGGCTCCTTGCTGTTGACTGTTGCTCCAAGCCTTCATCAAGCAATTGTATGTGGCGTAGCTAGGCTTGATAAGTGGGTCAACTTTTCTTACAACGTTGCTCGCCTTAGTAGCTGCATCTCTTCCTCCAGCGCGCGCATAAGCATCAACGACTGCTGTTAGAGTGAATACATTTGGCTTGACGTCATCATCCTTTCCAACGTCGTATAGCTTAATCATGCCATCTAAAAGTTTTTCGGCCCTTTCCCCGGCGTCTTTCTCTCCTGATCTTGCCCACGCTGTAATGACGGCAGTGAACGTAAAGCAATTTGGCTTCATTGAATGATTTCCTTTCTTGTACATCGCATGCATAACTTTCAGTAAAATTTCAGCTCTTAAAGCAGCACCCGGCTCGTGGGATTTGCTCCATGCTGATATCACAGAAGTGTACACTTTTGCGCTGGGTTCGATTTGCAAGTCTTCCATTTTCTTGAGAAGTCCGTCAGCTTTCTTTGCCGCAGCACTACTTCCGCTTCGGCTCCACGCCGTGATTGCACCATTGAACGTTTGAGCATTGGGCTCGACATCATAATTTTGCATTTCATCTAATAACGACTGGGCACGCTTAGCTGCATTTTCGCCGCCCTGTGTTGAGTAAGCATTTATCACAGTCGTGTAGGACACAACATCCCGTTTACCCATCTTGTACAGAACCTTCTCTGCCCTTGTAGCACTGGATTTGTGGCAATTGATCAAGATGTTGTAGACTGTAGTATCAGGTTTCATGTCTGTGTCGCCAGCTTTGTACAATTTTTCCATCGTATTAACCAAAGCTTCAGCCCTTGCGCCTGCGTCGCCTCTTCCACTTCTTGCAAGAGCGTTCAGCGCAGAAGTGTAAGCCCTCCTTGTGGGTTTTGCATTTTTGTTGCCCTTCTTAAATGACTTTTCCATCATTGAGAGGACTCTTAGATTGTTGTGGGCATCACCAACTCTAGCATAGGCATCCATACACGTAATGAAGGAAATGGAGTTGGGATTGATAGATTTGTGGCTCTCTAATCGCTGCAAAACCTCCTCGGCTTCTTTGGGGCCCTTTTCGTTCGCCCACGCTGATAAAACCAAATTGTAAGTTCTAACATCAGGGGCAACTTTGTCGTTCCCATCATTTGCAAGACCTTGCATGACGGTCAACAACTTTTCGCATCGCTCGGCTGAACCTCTAGCACCGCTTTTGCTGTGTATATTTATGACTTGATTGTAAATGACATTATCAGGAGCAACATTGTGCTTTTCGAGTTCACGTAGGACAACCTCCGCTTTCTTTGCATCATTACTACTCTTGCTCTTGGCAATACAGGATATCACGCCACTGTAGGAGAGTAAATCAGGCTCCACTCTGGTGCTCCTTTCCATTTCATGCAATAACGCATGCGCGCGATTAAAGGATTCTCTACGCTGACTCTTGGCCCATGCATTTATGACCAAGTTGTATGACCTCGTATTCACCCATAGATCACCACTGTCGCTACTCTCGTTGTTAACAAATCGAAGAAATTTCTCAGCCAAATCAGGTAAATTGACATCGTTGGACCAAATGACTAGCAGCGAATTCATATCTTCGACCACATCTAGCGTATTATCAGTTGGTACCATGAGTGCGTCTTTCATCGACTCCAATACCGACTCAGCCTTGCGCATCGCTGCCGATGAAGCCTTGGTGTTTCCAACATTTTTCTCGGCGAATACAGCCTCGCGATACCAAGCCGCGTAGCAATATGCATAGCTGTACAAATCTGGTTGATGACGATGTAGCTGAGAATCTTTCTGTCGCTGCTTCTTTGTATTTTCTGCGGTTGTAACTTCTGTTAATCGTTTGAGTAATTTCTGTGCCTTATCGGCGGACCCCTTCACGTTGGCATTATACCACGCCTTGATTGCGAGGTTCAGTGCGATAACCTCTTCTTCATGATTGTGTGCATCTGTCATATGTTGCCTCTCTCTCAATAATCTATCGAGCAATTGTTCCACCATCGTTGCATCCTGGCGACGTTGACGTAGTGAGTTGGTGGAAAAGCTATCATCCCGTCGACGATTCATGGACGAAAGTTGGCGCATCAGTGTTAGCATATCTCGCTTATCATCTCTTGTTAGCTTTCCCAGTGGTATAGTTTGTACACGCTCTACTAGCGATGCTTGGTCTTCTATTGCTTCGACGATTTTGCTATTATTTTTTACAGTTCTCTTGCGAGGTTTTGAGGAGGAATGTGTTTTGCTTCCTTGATTGGTAGGTGAAGATGTGGCGGATAATATTACATGGCAGTCACCAGATGTTGCTCCATTGCAAGTGGACGGTAGCAGCAGCGATTTAGCAGAGGAGGGCCGAGATCGTTGATGTGTTTGCTGCTGCTCTATATGCGATGGAACAAACGCTGTGGTGGACCACTTTTTTGCATTTGCAACACATATTGTTGCTAAAAGAACACAACATGTGCATTTCCACATATTTTGAATCGCCATATTAATCCTGGCGTATTCAACACTTGACCAAACTATTTGATGGCAATATCTCTACCACTTGCGCTCCGCCACCCAATGTATTGTTTTTTATGCAAGTTGGCAGTTGACAGTTGTTGAGGTGAGGCAAAGAGGCAAAGAGGCAAAGAGGAAGAGAGGCAAAAAGCCACGAAGGCCACGCACTTCCTAATTCAGATACACATCTCATCTTGGAGAAGGTACAAGCTAATTTAGCACCATCCGATTCTCATGTTCCATGCATCCGAGACTTTTTAGAAGATTCGTCTGCGCGAAAGAAGCAGTCTGAATTTTTTGGAACACCAACATGACGTGCATTGATCGTAGTACGCACCAACATCTCGGCACAACACACTTTATTGAGCACTGAAACAAGTCTCAGTAGTCTATCATGGTAGCAGCTGCAGTCGTTCTGTTATAGATATTGTAATAACGTGGAACGATGGATAGAATAGCAGCAATGATCCTCCTTTTGGGGGCATTTGTGGTAAGTGACATCATCCTTCCATCAGCAAAGACGTATCGTCAATGGCATATAATAATGATTACATCATGACTTTATATCAATTATTTATCATCAATATGTTGTTGATCTTTCTTTTAAACTAACGATCTCTTTGCTTGATTTATATAAACAGTCCATGACCCTCTTCCTATTAGCACTCTTCAGCGTGGCACCGATATTCTGCTCCTGTCTCTGTGCTCTCCTCTACATCCTTTACTACTTCCTTGCCAACGAGGGCACAACGATACACCACGCACAGGAATTTGAAAATAGATTTTGGACCGTGTTCTTCGTCCTGCTCACCATGGCGGGGATATACGTCAAAGATTCACCCTTCTCTGTATATTTCGAATCACGTCATTCCGGGTGGGGCTTCTTCGTCATGTTCATTGTGGGATATGGCGTCCATACATGGGATAGAATGGTCCATCGGAAGCATCTCACGTCACAGGTGGGCGGATTACGGCGTGGGGCATCGGCGGCTCAATCTCTATTGCATTTAAATGCGCATATTGCCAACTCGGTGGTGTCATCGCATGCCGGTGCGAAGGCTCATTTGACATTGGAGGAGCAATTGGAGCGGATTAGCACCTGTATGGACAATATTGATCAGTTACTTGTGCCATCTACAATCAACAATTTTATCAATCAGCAATTCATCATGAGGAATGAGCGGGAGATTATATCCATCTTTGAGGATGCTCAACCCAAAACACTCAATTGGCTAATCTCTCATGTCAAGTTGGCGTTGGTATTTTACAAAATAAAGGATCACAGGAATTTCAGAGGGCAGCATCGCACTGAGCTGATTGAACTACTTGCAGTCGATCGGGTGTCGGCACTAACGATATACTCACGAGTGCTGTTACTTCGGGCACTGCAACTTATGAAATTGCCGGCCAATGCTCGTGCAGAGCACTGGGTACGAAATATTATATTGTCGACACATCAGGATGATTTGTCAAAGTTGAAAACCATGACAGATACAAAGGGTGACTACTTTTGTATGAACAAGCTTATTTATAGTGACATACGATCCGATACGGTACGGCAAGATATATTGAGCCACTTCCGTAAGGAGGCCGCGGTGCAGCAGGCACATATGGATATGGGAACACGGAAGGCGCGATTACGAATGGAGCAGGGTTGGAGAAAGATATTATCAGATGTTGATGATACTCTAACCTCTAGCGGGGGTTCGTATCCTGCGGGAATTGATAAGCGATATACCAAAAAGGTGGTTTATCCCGGAGTAATTGGGTTGTATCGCGAATTGGATTTGGGGATACATGGTCCAGAGGAATTCCCATCCGATGAGGTGGGCAATTTAGTATTCCTTTCAGCTCGACCACACTTGTACAAAGACTTTAGTGAAAAGCACAACTTTAGCAAATTTGAAAAGCTTCGTGAACGACAGGGGTCGAGATTGCACACTATACCGTCATTACTTGCAGGGGATTTGACATCCGGCCGCGAGTTCATGATGACAAACGATTTTGAGCCCTTGGCACGTAAGAAGTTTCAGAATTTCAAGCAATTTGTATCCATATATCCGGAGTATAGACATGTCTTCATTTGCGATAATGGACAGGGAGACGTGAGGGCTGGAGAGTTAATGTACGATCAGTATCCTCGCCACCTCGATTGTCTCTTTGTGCACCTCGTTCAGGACATACAAAAAAGCTATGGGTTTGACCCAGAACGATGGAGACGGAAGGGTTTGTTGAAGAGAACATGTTTCTTTAAATGCTATCCCGATGCAGCCCTCTATGCTGCCACGCTAAAGCCACCTTTGATACGGATCAGCGGCCTTCGACGGGTGTGTCAAGATGCAGTGGCAGATTTCGAGATGATTGTTCCGTCTCAGTGGTCGTCCTTATCTCAAAAGAGGGATAGACGAAGTGAGCTGAATCAATCGTTGTGGAGATGCAACAAATTGTTAGAGTCGAAGGGGGAAGAAACTGTAGCGATCATCGAAAGTCCCAGGCAGTGGGAAGATGGTGAACGCGTACGAACTACCTATGGTATAGGTGTAATTAAAGGTTTTGATCCGATCGCTGACCTATACGATGTAGAGATTGACTGGAGACCATTGGATGAGCAAATTAGGGACTTTGAAAAACAGGAGGCGACAAAAAAGGACACTGAGAAGAGAGGAATTCTCTCTTTGAATTCGAATCAAGCAACTCTACAGACGGTCGTAGAAGAAGATGAAGCAAACTACCTGTCTCCAAATACATCCTTTTCGAAGCATTCATCTAAGCAATCGCTCACTGGTAATGATCGCGATACCTCAAGCACGCTGCCTCGTACTTCGTCTGGAAATGAATTGAGTTTTGGTGCTAGTGGTTTTGACCGTGGAAACGACGTAGGATCTGCCAGTGAACCAACCTTGGCCGAAACCACGGCATCAGACGAAACGAGTCATGCAAATACGAAAGGTGGTGAAGGAGGCTCTCCAGTGCCGCCATCAATTACGACGAAGGAAATTGGAGTGAAAAGAAAGCGCAGCTTTGTTCAAGGAATAGTTGTTGCGAAGGTTCAGGGCAAAAACATCACAAAATTTACCCCACCAACGCTACCAAAACTTCAAAGCGATGAAAAAGAAAAAACTCGTTCCAAAACATTCTCATTCTGGGCCACTGATAGTGTGAAGAGTGCTGTGGATAATGTCGAGGCTTCGAAGTCGAAACAATTGCTGCTAAGTCCAGGTGAGAAAGTCACTACGCCATATGGTGTTGGTGTTGTAGTAGAACATCGCAAGCAGACCAATATAATTGTAGTTGATATGACCGGGCCGTGGACTGCTAGGGCTTATCTAAACGAATCAATCGTGAAGCGTGAGGGTGCTGGGCTGATTGGAACGCTGCTGCGATCTTTCACTGGTGTGGCAGCAACGTCACCTAAGAGAGGAGATTCGAGTCCGAGCAAAGCTGAAAGGAATTTTCCTTATGCCGTTGGAGCGAAGGTAGTGAGTCCTTTTGGCGAGGGCAAAGTCATTCGGCCACTGTCGCTGCAGATCCCTTCGTCGAGCGCTTTATCGTCATGTTCTTCGAAGGAGAAGATTGATACAATAGCTGTCAGCCTCACGGGGTGGACACTTAGAGATGGAAGTCACCCTACCCTGTACTGTACGATGAATAGCGCAAAAGAATGGAAGAACAAAATTGAAGGGAAGGATCCTCCTTCTCATCATAGAGAGAGTAGTCTCTTGTCTGTTATTGGCAGTATGGTTTCAGGTACTGTTGCGTCTTTTCACAAGATTCGCGTGCCTAGAGAGATTGAGGCTCCGACCATTAAGGTGGAGACCTTGTTTGAGAGATACTACAAAGATGGCGCCGCGGTTACCACTGCGTATGGAGACGGGACAGTTAAAGAATTCCGTGCATCGGATGGTTTCTACTGCGTTTCATTATTGATGAAGTCGGGCAAAGTCTTCGCTACTGCTTATCTACAAGAAGATAGTATGAGCTACAGATTAGCCAGAGGTTGTCAAGAAGGATATCCTGTTCTCACAAAATATGGGTTGAGTGGAGTTCTTCAGTCTGTCAACCCCACCACAGGTGTGCACAACGTAATTATTCCATCCTGCGGTGCGATGTGCTATTTGCAGCCAGATCAAGTCGTACGCCCATTGAAAGCTGCAGTTGGAGAAGATGTGTCTACAAAGTTTGGAGACGGGAAGGTGATAAAATATAGACTTTCAGACGACAAATACGAAATCAAACTTACCTGGGGTGGAGCAACACTCTACGCGGAGGCAAAAAGTTTCGATCGAATTGATGATAGAATGGAATACAAAGGAGGATTCCGAATGGGGTGGATACTAAACTTCTTTTACTCTCGTGAAGATAGTAAAGACGATGGAGCTCAAAGGAGTCGAAGCAATAGCTTCAGTATGCTCAGCCAAAGTAATGTCAGCACAAGGAGCTTAAGATGAAATCATGGACATAAGTTAATGATGAAGCTAACGATATCTAATGAAATGGAAATGGATGATCTACATATTGTTTTTTATCGTATGGCGATCGTTTGATTTGACGAAATGCCAAGTTCACTTTCTTCCAGCTAGTGTAAGAAAATCAAAACCATCCCATTAGACATTATCAGTGCTAAGTAGAGTCCCAATAATCAAAAGAACCCCAATCTTGTCATCATCTACTGTGATCAACTTCCAGATGCTGAATTCGACTCTCTCATTGTTGACGAAAAACATTGAGGCGTTAGATACGATATGGAGCTAGAGTGTTGCTGGCAGCCACCCCAAATTGGACCTCATCAGGCCACCTACGAGGCTTCAGCATGGTCGATACACGTATAAAGAGCATAAGTAGTGGCTGGCAGATATCCTTCTATACTATCGTAACCAATCATAATGGGCCACTTAAAGCTGTCAATTACGACATTGACAGCTTTAAATACGAAACGGTGCTAGAGAGTAGTGCTGGTGGCCGGCCCAGATGGCCTCATCGGGTCACCTACGACGTTGTAGCGAGGGCTATACGACCAACCAATGCTTGAGCCGATCAAAAGATGCTTCTATGCTATCATGGCCAACGTTAATGGGTCACCAGAAGCTGTCGATTGCCATATTCACAGCGTGAGATACGATATGGCCGTCAATTGAGAAGCTTGCGACGACACAGATGGCCTCATCAGGTCACCTACGACGTTGTAGCGACGGCTATACATCCAACCAATGCTTGAGCCGATCAAAAGATGCTTATATGCTATCATGACCAACGTTAATGGGTCACCAGAAGCTGTCGATTGCCATATTCACAGCGTGAGATACGATATGGCCATCAATTGAGAAGCTTGCGACGACACAGATGGCCTCATCGGGTCACCTACGACGTTGTAGCGAGGGCTATACGACCAACCAATGCTTGAGCCGATCAAAAGATGCTTCTATGCTATCATGGCCAACGTTAATGGGTCACCAGAAGCTGTCGATTGCCATATTCACAGCGTGAGATACGATATGGCCGTCAATTGAGAAGCTTGCGGCGACACAGATGGCCTCATCAGGTCACCTACGACGTTGTAGCGAGGGCTATACGACCAACCAATGCTTGAGCCGATCAAAAGATGCTTCTATGCTATCATGGCCAACGTTAATGGGTCACCAGAAGCTGTCGATTGCCATATTCACAGCGTGAGATACGATATGGCCGTCAATTGAGAAGCTTGCGGCGACACAGATGGCCTCATCAGGTCACCTACGACGTTGTAGCGAGGGCTATACGACCAACCAATGCTTGAGCCGATCAAAAGATGCTTCTATGCTATCATGGCCAACGTTAATGGGTCACCAGAAGCTGTCGATTGCCATATTCACAGCGTGAGATACGATATGGCCGTCAATTGAGAAGCTTGCGGCGACACAGATGGCCTCATCAGGTCACCTACGACGTTGTAGCGAGGGCTATACGACCAACCAATGCTTGAGCCGATCAAAAGATGCTTCTATGCTATCATGGCCAACGTTAATGGGTCACCAGAAGCTGTCGATTGCCATATTCACAGCGTGAGATACGATATGGCCGTCAATTGAGAAGCTTGCGGCGACACAGATGGCCTCATCAGGTCACCTACGACGTTGTAGCGAGGGCTATACGACCAACCAATGCTTGAGCCGATCAAAAGATGCTTCTATGCTATCATGGCCAACGTTAATGGGTCACCAGAAGCTGTCCATTGCCATATTCACAGCGTGAGATACGATATGGCCGTCAATTGAGAAGCTTGCGGCGACACAGATGGCCTCATCAGGTCACCTACGACGTTGTAGCGAGGGCTATACGACCAACCAATGCTTGAGCCGATCAAAAGATGCTTCTATGCTATCATGGCCAACGTTAATGGGTCACCAGAAGCTGTCGATTGCCATATTCACAGCGTGAGATACGATATGGCCGTCAATTGAGAAGCTTGCGGCGACACAGATGGCCTCATCAGGTCACCTACGACGTTGTAGCGAGGGCTATACGACCAACCAATGCTTGAGCCGATCAAAAGATGCTTCTATGCTATCATGGCCAACGTTAATGGGTCACCAGAAGCTGTCGATTGCCATATTCACAGCGTGAGATACGATATGGCCGTCAATTGAGAAGCTTGCGGCGACACAGATGGCCTCATCAGGTCACCTACGACGTTGTAGCGAGGGCTATACGACCAACCAATGCTTGAGCCGATCAAAAGATGCTTCTATGCTATCATGGCCAACGTTAATGGGTCACCAGAAGCTGTCGATTGCCATATTCACAGCGTGAGATACGATATGGCCGTCAATTGAGAAGCTTGCGGCGACACAGATGGCCTCATCAGGTCACCTACGACGTTGTAGCGAGGGCTATACGACCAACCAATGCTTGAGCCGATCAAAAGATGCTTCTATGCTATCATGGCCAACGTTAATGGGTCACCAGAAGCTGTCGATTGCCATATTCACAGCGTGAGATACGATATGGCCGTCAATTGAGAAGCTTGCGGCGACACAGATGGCCTCATCAGGTCACCTACGACGTTGTAGCGAGGGCTATACGACCAACCAATGCTTGAGCCGATCAAAAGATGCTTCTATGCTATCATGACCAACGTTAATGGGTCACCAGAAGCTGTCGATTGCCATATTCACAGCGTGAGATACGATATGGCCGTCAATTGAGAAGCTTGCGGCGACACAGATGGCCTCATCAGGTCACCTACGACGTTGTAGCGAGGGCTATACGACCAACCAATGCTTGAGCCGATCAAAAGATGCTTCTATGCTATCATGGCCAACGTTAATGGGTCACCAGAAGCTGTCGATTGCCATATTCACAGCGTGAGATACGATATGGCCGTCAATTGAGAAGCTTGCGGCGACACAGATGGCCTCATCAGGTCACCTACGACGTTGTAGCGAGGGCTATACGACCAACCAATGCTTGAGCCGATCAAAAGATGCTTCTATGCTATCATGGCCAACGTTAATGGGTCACCAGAAGCTGTCGATTGCCATATTCACAGCGTGAGATACGATATGGCCGTCAATTGAGAAGCTTGCGGCGACACAGATGGCCTCATCAGGTCACCTACGACGTTGTAGCGAGGGCTATACGACCAACCAATGCTTGAGCCGATCAAAAGATGCTTCTATGATATCATGGCCAACGTTAATGGGTCACCAGAAGCTGTCGATTGCCATATTCACAGCGTGAGATACGATATGGCCGTCAATTGAGAAGCTTGCGGCGACACAGATGGCCTCATCAGGTCACCTACGACGTTGTAGCGAGGGCTATACGACCAACCAATGCTTGAGCCGATCAAAAGATGCTTCTATGCTATCATGGCCAACGTTAATGGGTCACCAGAAGCTGTCGATTGCCATATTCACAGCGTGAGATACGATATGGCCGTCAATTGAGAAGCTTGCGGCGACACAGATGGCCTCATCAGGTCACCTACGACGTTGTAGCGAGGGCTATACGACCAACCAATGCTTGAGCCGATCAAAAGATGCTTCTATGCTATCATGGCCAACGTTAATGGGTCACCAGAAGCTGTCGATTGCCATATTCACAGCGTGAGATACGATATGGCCGTCAATTGAGAAGCTTGCGGCGACACAGATGGCCTCATCAGGTCACCTACGACGTTGTAGCGAGGGCTATACGACCAACCAATGCTTGAGCCGATCAAAAGATGCTTCTATGCTATCATGGCCAACGTTAATGGGTCACCAGAAGCTGTCGATTGCCATATTCACAGCGTGAGATACGATATGGCCGTCAATTGAGAAGCTTGCGGCGACACAGATGGCCTCATCAGGTCACCTACGACGTTGTAGCGAGGGCTATACTATACGACCAACCAATGCTTGAGCCGATCAAAAGATGCTTCTATGCTATCATGGCCAACGTTAATGGGTCACCAGAAGCTGTCGATTGCCATATTCACAGCGTGAGATACGATATGGCCGTCAATTGAGAAGCTTGCGGCGACACAGATGGCCTCATCAGGTCACCTACGACGTTGTAGCGAGGGCTATACTATACGACCAACCAATGCTTGAGCCGATCAAAAGATGCTTCTATGCTATCATGGCCAACGTTAATGGGTCACCAGAAGCTGTCGATTGCCATATTCACAGCGTGAGATACGATATGGCCGTCAATTGAGAAGCTTGCGGCGACACAGATGGCCTCATCAGGTCACCTACGACGTTGTAGCGAGGGCTATACGACCAACCAATGCTTGAGCCGATCAAAAGATGCTTCTATGCTATCATGGCCAACGTTAATGGGTCACCAGAAGCTGTCGATTGCCATATTCACAGCGTGAGATACGATATGGCCGTCAATTGAGAAGCTTGCGGCGACACAGATGGCCTCATCAGGTCACCTACGACGTTGTAGCGAGGGCTATACGACCAACCAATGCTTGAGCCGATCAAAAGATGCTTCTATGCTATCATGGCCAACGTTAATGGGTCACCAGAAGCTGTCGATTGCCATATTCACAGCGTGAGATACGATATGGCCGTCAATTGAGAAGCTTGCGGCGACACAGATGGCCTCATCAGGTCACCTACGACGTTGTAGCGAGGGCTATACTATACGACCAACCAATGCTTGAGCCGATCAAAAGATGCTTCTATGCTATCATGGCCAACGTTAATGGGTCACCAGAAGCTGTCGATTGCCATATTCACAGCGTGAGATACGATATGGCCGTCAATTGAGAAGCTTGCGGCGACACAGATGGCCTCATCAGGTCACCTACGACGTTGTAGCGAGGGCTATACTATACGACCAACCAATGCTTGAGCCGATCAAAAGATGCTTCTATGCTATCATGGCCAACGTTAATGGGTCACCAGAAGCTGTCGATTGCCATATTCACAGCGTGAGATACGATATGGCCGTCAATTGAGAAGCTTGCGGCGACACAGATGGCCTCATCAGGTCACCTACGACGTTGTAGCGAGGGCTATACGACCAACCAATGCTTGAGCCGATCAAAAGATGCTTCTATGATATCATGGCCAACGTTAATGGGTCACCAGAAGCTGTCGATTGCCATATTCACAGCGTGAGATACGATATGGCCGTCAATTGAGAAGCTTGCGGCGACACAGATGGCCTCATCAGGTCACCTACGACGTTGTAGCGAGGGCTATACGACCAACCAATGCTTGAGCCGATCAAAAGATGCCTCTATGCTATCATGGCCAACGTTAATGGGGGCAATTGACAGCTTCTTTCACAGCGT
Source organism: Skeletonema marinoi (assembly GCA_030544225.1). Lineage (NCBI taxonomy): Eukaryota > Bacillariophyta > Thalassiosirophyceae > Thalassiosirales > Thalassiosiraceae > Skeletonema > Skeletonema marinoi. Next base: position 2,276,313 of record CM060486.1, on the reverse strand, counting down.
GAGATACGATATGGTTCTAGAGAGTTCTTACGGCCACCCATATTGGGCCTCATCAGGTCACCTACGATGCTTTAGCAACGCTGTTACTGTAGAAAAAGAGCTTGAGTAGTGGCATATATATCGTTCTATACTATTGTAACCAATCATATAACCACTAGAAGTTAAACTGTTGATTGCCATATTCACGGCGTTTGATACGATAAGGTGCTATGTCTTACTTTCGGCCATCCCAAATTGGGTGGTTGCGAGGCTGGGCTTCTTTCCTTCAGGACTTCTATTGCAGTAATTTTCAATTGAGTGCCGCCCAGTTGTTGTCGCAGTCTGGCACCAATTCCATTGCTCTGTGCCGAACCGAATCTGTCTGCAGGTTACCAAACCTTCTCCCTCTTCAATCAATCCATCGCTTGAGCAGTTCACCAAAGATCCAAAGAAGACTGCCCGGTAAAGGTGCAGCTGTCGCTCTCATTATGATCGGTTTGGCTTTCATCGGAGAAGCGACGCCTAACGGTGGCGGATCTTCCAACAAGGAGATTTCAATCTTGGGACAACCCGCGAGTACATTCTTCATTGTAGCATCTAGTTGCACAATAATCCCAGTTGAAGTCCCTGTGCCTAGTGAGACCTTCATTGTGGATATTCTCATTGGCTAAGTGTACATCCCTCCTACTTGTTTCATCTTTGTCTTCTAATCAATAAGATGAGGAGGTATCGTGCTGCTGAGCCGATGGGGGACTGTAGAGTGATGTTTCCTGCCTTCAATAGATGAAAAGAGAAGCAATGGATCATGGATGGTTAGACGAGGCATTGTAAATAGGTATGAGAACCAATGGCTCCAATCACCGTCCAAAAGAGAATCACGTGCAATATATTCGATGGGGGACGTTAGCTCGAGATCGATAGATGATTCCCCATGGCATGCAAATTACGGCTAACCAGCAGTTGACGCGTGAATACCTCGCTTGTAAACAGTGGGGAAATAAACGCAGACGTCAACCTACTTCCGCGTATTCGCACACCATGAAAACCACAACTATGATGCAGCCGAGCACCCTGCAACCACCAAAGCAGAGGGCGACCCGAAGGCCATTAACTTTATCAAACACATTACACTCCTGACTTTCTCTTGCTTCTTCTTCTTTCCGTAATAAGGATCTAATCACAATGAAGAACTAACCTTTGATGCCGCCACCTCTCGTTGTCGTTGGCTGTATGCAGTTGACATGAGTTGTTGACGATACCTCCGAGGGTTGTTGTTGTGCTTTTTTTATGAGAGAGGCGAGGCAGGAGGCAGGAGCAGGTGAGGGCGAGTCCTGCGGGATCCAAGTCCAAAGAGATCTTTTGCCGTTATTTCTGATTGACGAGAAAGTGATTTGATTTACCGTTTTCCCCCTTTTCCGCCGTTCACATAGCATCGAGGCCGGCTCTAAAATGGCCCTCATCTGGTTAGGAGTACCTACTTGTGAAGATAGAAAAGTCTTTGTATCTCATAATACAATAGAAATTATTTTCTTACTTTTATTTTGCATGTATGGTTGGCACAATATGACACTTGTGTGTTCATGATGTCGTATTGATTGTGTCTATATTATTTATGATGCATACAATTCTCCACACAACATGTGATCAAGGCAAAATGCTTTCATTTCTGGTTTCCGTGAGCAGTTGTTTTGGATGTGTGTAGTGAAGCAGCACTCACTTCCCTTGCAAAGCATTCTGCACTCAGCTGCGTCATTCTCTAGCTGATCTTCATTGCATGCTCTAGCCAATATTAACAGTTCAGAATCACTGTCTCCTTGGCTTGTTTGAGGTTGTGTATTCACAACTGGCTGAGCTGACACTGGCGAAGCATTATTTGTATTAACAGTCAAGTCGTCATAATTAGAGTTTGGCCTGTTCCTCAGCTCAACAAACACGTTTTCGCACACCGAATGTTCAGCACACTGCAGCGGTTGGGTATTAGTACAAGAATCAGATATGTAAAAACAACATTCATATTCCTGACACCACTTGCTACAAGCATTCAAGTTTTGCTGAAGATTACTTGCAGCGCATCGTGATTTCATTGCTTCTACTGAATCTTGATGATTTTCAATCACGGAGCCCGAAGTGAACGATGGCCCAGATCCATAATTGTTTGGCACGCCAGGTGTTATCGATGGAGTAGGCGCAGGAATTGTGGCTTGACTGGAGGATTGACTCGGCGACGGAGCACTAATCTGCGCACCTGGTGAAGGGAGTGCGTTGGAAGAACTGCTCGGCGTCAGCCCAACCATGTCACATATTTCGTATTCGTCACACCACTCCTTCTCCAAATGATAGCACGAGAACTTGTATACATCTTCAAAGCAGCACTGACGTGTTTTGCATTTTGCTTCACACTTCGCGAAAGAGTTTGCATCATTGACATTACTGCAAATATCTTCTATGTTTTCCGCTTCCCTGGTATCGCCTCCAATAAGAACTTTGCAAGCCGAATAGTCATTGCATTCTTCTGCACCCAGAGCACCCTGACACGATGATCGAATCGATGGATCAACCAAGCAACACATTCTGGACTCGCATTTTTGATGACAATTAGAAACCCATTCTTCAGTAGGTTCCACGCCACCACTGATGATACAAGCATCATTCACAGCAATCTTGACTGCATACTTATTTGCAGCTTTTGATGGGGGTTTCCACAAATTATGTGTTGCAACTAATGCTTCACAATTCCCATAAGCACTGCACTCCTCTTCACGAAATCCTTCACAGTCCCATCCCATCTCGGCGGCATCTTCAGGAAAGCAGCAGAGATATGATTGGCATTTATTGAAGCACTGTTCTATTCCTTCCAAAGTTCTGAGATTGTCAACTGAGCATACACTGTCGATGGAAACATACAAATCGTGTTCGCTGCTGCTACTGCTACCAACCAAGCCAACTGCATTAATGTCGAGCGAATCTTCGTCAGAAGAGCCCTCATCATAGAATTTGTATTCAGCGACTGCGCATGCCTTGTATTCATCACACCAATCCTTCTCCAAATCATAACAAGAGTAAGTCGGATTAGATTCGAAACAGCACGACCGCTTTTCACATGTTTCTCTGCATGCATAATATAAATTCTCATCTGAGGCCACTTTATCGATACAAAGCTCATCCACACTAAATTCTTTCTCTTCCACCTCCAACGCATCACTGGCAACGCCACTTTCAGTAACTAATTGCTCACATAGACTGTAGAGCTCGCATTCATCATCGCCCACAGTATCTCTACATGAGCTTTGTAATATATAGTCACTGAAACAGCAGAGTCTCTCTGCGCACACTCCGTGGCATTTTGTCACTAATTCCTCAGTCACTTTCGTCGGATCATCGCCAAAGTAACATGCATCATAGACCCGTTTTTCCGTCTCTACTCGAGTAGACAACGTTGTTGGGGATGCAACCAGTTCAGTACCAGCAGGGGGGACTACGAGTTTCTTGCATGGCTCATACGCACTGCACCCTGCTGGAATTCGACCGGAGCAATTTTGATCCGCAAGCTTTGAATCCGTAGTGAAGCAGCAAAGATGTGTTTGGCACTTACTGTGGCATGTTTGTAGTCCGGAAAGCGTCTTGAGGGTGCTCTCGGCGCACGCGTTTTCAAGCGATAGGGTGAAAGTGTCAACTTCGTTTCCCACAGTCGTACCAGTATTTCCACTTGGATATTGAACAGTGCTTCCAGGGCCCGATGCACTGTTGCCATTACTCGCATCATCGTCGAACTCCTGTAAGTCAAGCTCAATGAAAGTCTTCACCACACCGCCATCCTTAGTGATCATCTGTTCGCACAAAGCAAACAGCTCACATTCATCCTCGCCGACAGCCGCTCGACACGAACTCTCTAGCCTGTAGCTGTCGAAGCAGCACAATCTGGACCGACACACGTTGTTGCATTTTGTGACCAGCTCTTGCGTAACCCTTGATTCATCATTGTCGAAGTAGCACTGTAAAGTAATGAACAAAAGTTTAGCACATGAATAAATTGGATAGCAGCAAAAGCACAAGTAATACAGTGACCCCAAACTTACGGCATCGAATACCTCCTTCTCTATCAACTCCTCTGAAGTAGATTCACCAGGACTGTCATCATCGAACTCCTGTAAGTCAAGCTCAATGAAATCCTTCACCACACCACCATCCTTAGTGATCATCTGTTCGCACAAAGCAAACAGCTCACATTCATCCTCGCCGACAGCCGCTCGACACGAACTCTCTAGCCTGTAGCTGTCGAAGCAGCACAATCTGGACCGACACACATTGTTGCATTTTGTGACCAGCTCTTGTGTGACTCTTGATTCATCATTGTCGAAGTAACACTGTGAAGTAATGAACAAAAGTTTAGTAAATGAATAAATTGGACAACAGCAAATGCAGAAGTAATACAGTGACCCCAAACTTACGGCATCGAATACCTCCTTCTCTATCAACTCCTCTGAAGTAGATTCACCAGGACTGTCATCATCGAACTCCTGTAAGTCAAGCTCAATGAAAGTCTTCACCACACCACCATCCTTAGTGATCATCTGTTCGCACAAAGCAAACAGCTCACATTCATTCTCGCCGACAGTCGCTCGACACGAACTCTCTAGAATGTAGCTGTCGAAGCAGCACAATCTGGACCGACATACGTTATTGCATTTCGTGACAAGCGCTTGTGTGACTCTTGATTCATCATTGTCGAAGTAACACTGCAATAAGGATGAAAAGTTAGAAAGTGAATAAACAAATACACAAGTAATACAGTGACCCCAAACTTACGGCATCGAATACCTCCTTCTCTATCAACTCCTCTGGAGTAGATACACCAACACCGTCATCATCGAACTCCTTCAAGTCAAGCTCAATGAAAGTCTTCACCACACCACCATCCTTAGTGATCATCTGTTCGCACAGAGCAAACAGCTCACATTCATTCTCGCCGACAGCCGCTCGACACGAACTTTCTAGCTTGTAGCTGTCGAAGCAGCACAATCTGGACCGACACACGTTATTGCATTTTGTGACCAGCTCTTGTGTGACTCTTGATTCATCATTGTCGAAGTAGCACTGAAATAATGATGAAAGGTTAGTAAGCGATTAAAAAAATACACAAGTAATACAGTGACCCCAAACTTACGGCATCGAATACCTCCTTCTCTATCAAAGTGGATTCATCAGGACTGTCATCGTCGAACTCCTTCAAGTCAAGCTCAATGAAATCCTTCACCACACCACCATCCTTAGTGATCATCTGTTCGCACAAAGCAAACAGCTCACATTCATTCTCGCCTACAGTCGCTCTACACGAACTTTCTAGCCTGTAGCTGTCGAAGCAACACAATCTCGACCGACACACATTGTTGCATTTTGTGACCAGCTCTTGTGTGACTCTTGATTCATCATTGTCGAAGTAACACTGTGAAGTAATGAACAAAAGTTTAGTAAATGAATAAATTGGACAACAGCAAATGCAGAAGTAATACAGTGACCCCAAACTTACGGCATCGAATACCTCCTTCTCTATCAACTCCTCTGAAGTAGATTCACCAGGACTGTCATCATCGAACTCCTGTAAGTCAAGCTCAATGAAATCCTTCACCACAACACCATCATCAGTGATCATCTGTTCGCACAAAGCAAACAGCTCACATTCATTCTCGCCCACAGTCGCTCTACACGAACTTTCTAGCTTGTAGCTGTCGAAGCAACAGTATCTGGACCGACACACATTGTTGCATTTTGTGACCAGCTCTTGTGTGACTCTTGATTCATCATTGTCGAAGTAGCACTGTAAAAGTAATGAACAAAAGTTTAGCAAGTGAATAAATTGGACAACAGCAAATACACATGTTATAAAGTGACCCAAACTTACGGCATCGAATACCTCCTTCTCTATCAACTCCTCTGAAGTAGATTCACCAGGACCAACACCGTCATCGTGGAACTCCTGTAAGTCAAGCTCAATGAAAGTCTTCACCACACCGCCATCCTTAGTGATCATCTGCTCACACGGAGAGTAAAGCTCACATTCATTCTCGCCGACAGTCGCTAGACACGAACTCTCTAGCTTATAGCTGTCGAAGCAACAGTATCTGGACCGACACACGTTATTGCATTTCGTGAACAACTCCTGTGTAACTCTTGATTCATCATTGCCGAAGTAGCACTGCAAAGCAATACGAAGAAAGTTTGGTAAGTGAATAATGCTGGCATAAAAATACACAAGTAATCATCAGTGACTTGAAACTCACAGCATCGAATACAGCCTTTTCAATCTCCGGTGGGGTTGGAGAGGATGTGTTGCTCCCTCCACTAGTTCCACCATTGCTATTACTTATAGTACCACCTCCCGCAAGCCCTCCTGAGAACTTGAGGTTAGTTTTTTCACATGCCTTGTATTCATCGCACCATTCCTTCTCCATTTCATAACAAGAATAACCAGGCTTGTCAAAGCAGCACGCGCGATTCTCAACGCACAAACCTTTACATGCATCGTACAAATCTGTATCTTCGTTCACTTTGCTAGTGCAAAGATGACCCACATCAAACTCGTTTTCTTTCAGTTCTACGGCGCTGTTAACCTCTACACCGTCGTCTGTTACCAATTGCTCACATAGACTGTAGAGTTCGCATTCATCGTCTCCCACAGTAGCCCTGCATGAGCTTTGAAGCAAATAGTCGCTGAAACAACAGAGCCTCTGTGCACAGACACCATGACAATTTTTCACCATTTCCCCAGTAATTTTTAAGGGATCAGCACCAAAGTAACATGCATCAAACACAATCTTCTCAATGTCAGCAGAATCTAACGTTTTCACCGGTTCGTTGCCATGAATAGGATTTACAAGTCTCTTACAAGGCTCGTACACATTGCATGCCGCTGGACGTTGATTGGAACAATCTTGCTTAAATTGGTCGTCATCTGAAACAAAGCAGCACAGATGTGACTGACATTTGTTGTGACACTTGTAGATCCCGCCGATAGTTTCGAGATTGTCCTCCGAGCATGCTTCGTCTAACGCAGCAGCGAATTCTTCTACTGCCACCACATCCGAGCCAGTACTGCTCCCTGCATTATTGTTGTTGTTGCTGTTATTGTCCTGGCCACCGTCAGCTGGCAAGTTATAATACGATTCACACCCAGCGTAGGCGAGACAGTTCTTATCAGGATCATTCGCACATCCATCTTCGTAAAAGCAACATAAATGATCACTGCATACGTCTTGACACTCAGCCCGACCTCCGATTGTGTTGAGAGATGATGCTGAACAAACTTTATCAATGCGTTCTGCAAGTTCCAACAACTCCTTAGTCGACGACTTTTTGTTCGGATATAATACCTGACAAGCGTTGTAGTCTTCACAATTTAAATGACCCAATTGCACATCATCGCAGGCATACTCTCCTGAGAAGCAGCAATGGGCAGGTTGGCAAACATTACTACATTGAAGGGCTCCAAACTGTGCAATATGTTCAGCCTTGCATGGAGTGGAAACATCGACAACATAATTATACTCAGCACTATTCCAGCCTGCCACATCCTTCATATGATTCAAGTGCTCACAGGATCCATACTGTTGACAAAAGCCAACACTTGAGGCACAACTAACCGCAGTCTGCATGGGATTCTTCGCGCCAGCTCCATAATAACTTTCGAATATTTGTTCGATGGGTAGGTAGGAGGATGAAACATAGCAACACGCTCCCTGCCTGCAAGCTTCAATACATTCACTGGGAGGGTTAAGATTGGCTGCATTACATTTCTTCATCACCTCATTGGCAATTGAAGGGTTTTGATTGGATGTCGATGTCGTCCCACCTGATGATGACGATGATGTTGTCGACGAAGAAGGTGCAACAGCATGTCCACTTCCCCTCCAACTTTCCGCCACACTGGCACACAAATCTTGATAATCTTCGCAGTATCGATCATCTGCCAAATTGCAATCAAACATGTCAGGAAAGCAGCAACGAGAAGGCCGACAGACATTCGCACAATTATCAAATCCCCCTGGAGTTTCAAGTGCTGCCGAAGAACACAAGATGGGTAGGTTCGATGGAGGTGCATAAAGGATGGTCTTGGAACCAAGAGCACCCCCGCCACTGCTGCTTCCGCTGCCACCACTTGATGCATCATCCGAATGCAACTCAAGCGCCATACAAGCAGCACGATACGTAGCACACTCCTCCGCCTGCTCCTCCCAACAATTATTCTTATTGGTAGCAGGCAAGGAACAACACTCCGCCATACTACATTCCGTTTGACACTTTTGACGACCCGACTCCGTAATCCAATCGGAACAAATTTCGTGCAAGTCGAGTGGTGGTGGTGGAAGTTTGGCTGCGTTGGTTTGTTTGTCGAATGTTTTTCCTCCTCCATTGTCGATTGTTGGTGCTCCAAATCCAGATCCAGCGTTGTTGTTACCGCTGTCATTATTATTCTGGCCACCACCATCAGCAACAACAGACTTGGACCCATCCCTAGCAATAATATATCCAATGGAAGAAGCACAAAACATAATAGTCCCAAATAGCACCAAGTAGAAAAGACACATTAAGAATCGTTTTGTCCTCCCACCCCCAAAGGCACCGCAGCATGTCATCCAGTGCTTTAGATAGGCGCAGACTAAGCCGGTGCGGTAACGTGTTGGTTTGTTAGTACGTCTTTGTTTGCTGGGTGTGCTGGAATATCTATGACTGCCATTATTGGGGCTTCGGTAAAAGTCACCCTCGCCAAATCCTTGATCTTCATCGTCGTCGTCATCATTACCATTGACAGCCATGGCCTTATGAGCTGAAGCAGGAGTACCACCACCATTAGATGATCTTCCATTGGAACGACGGACTGCAGCACCACCATTCCCATTATCTTGAGGTGTGTCTGAATAGGGAGAACGGATTGGAGTGTCTGGATTGTCCGAGTAGGGAGGCAAGGGGGGCTCTTCTTCGTCATCATCGTCTTGGGTGGATAGAGGAGCGTGCTCGCTGTAATCTTTTTGGAGGGAGCTCCACAGCGACATGGTGGTTTTGGTTTATTGGGCTGATACTATGGCAGATTTATCAGATTGATGAACAGTGAACAGTGCGTGATGCGGATCTTCACTGCAACTTTTGGAGTGGAATGAAGCCTTTCACTTGAGGTAATTAGTGTCTGATCGGACGGACGGGGTCTTTTGTGAGTCACGAGTATCCGTCGAATGTAGCCAGTTGATTTCTCTGAAAAGATCTCCATCTCCACTCTCATCTTCTCTCTATCTCTTCTCCTCGGCAATGGGATTTTTGATTTTGATTTTGGCATAAGTAAAGCTTACACCAACGCTCGCACTAACAAACAATGAACACGGTTGCCCGCACAGCGACAAGGAGAGTCATCTCCAATGCCTCGCGTAGAGCTGCATCTACGCTGAAGCAAGGCGAAGATGAGGCCCGTCGTGCCGTTCTTCCCCTCATGGCTGGAGCAGCCACGGTCGGAGGTTTGTACTTTTTAAACCAACAGCAAGAAAACAACAACACATCATATGCACAATGTCTCTCCAAAGGCGACAATACAGCAAAATCAGTCGAAGATAAATTCGCCACCTACTGGCCTCGCAACATCATGATCCTATTCGGACCCCCAGGAGCAGGCAAGGGGACACACGGACCCAAAATTGAAGATATGCTCGGCATCCCCCAACTATCCACGGGAGATATGCTCCGTGCCGCTGTCGCTGCCAAATCAGACGTGGGACTCAAGGCTGCCGCGGTCATGAAGGCGGGTGGATTGGTCTCGGATGATATTGTCATTGGTATCATTCGTGATCGTATTCGTGAACCTGATTGCAAATTTGGGTTTATTTTGGATGGGTTCCCCCGTACGTTGGTCCAAGCGAAGGAATTGGATAACATGTTGGCTGAAGAAGGTGCTCGTGTGACCAAGGTGGTGGAATTGCAAGTTCCGGATGAGGTATTGGAGGAGCGGATTTGTGGACGGTGGATTCATAAAAAGAGTGGGAGGAGTTATCACGTCAAGTATGCTCCTCCGAAGAGTATGAAGAAGGATGGGGATGGTAAACCAATTCCTGATAGTATGATTGATGATGAGACTGGTGAACCGTTGATGCAACGACCGGATGATACAGCGTCAGCATTGGTCAAGAGGTTGAATGGATATCATGGGGAGACTGTTCCGATTCTCAAGCATTATTCACCGAAAGGAGTTGTGGCGGAGGTTAATGCAAATCAAGGCATGGATGGTGTTTGGGGAGAAGTATTGGCTGCTCTGAAGCGAAAGTCATCAGCTGTATCATCTGATGCTCCTTCTTCCTCTTCGTCAACATCTGACGAATCGCCTCTATCATCATTATCTCAATTTAAACCAACATGGCAACTCCCTGATGGAATAGAAAATCACATTGAAGCTCTTATTGTCAAATCAGCCATTGGTGGGACACTTGGTGCCGCCGCCTTTCGATCGGCAGGTGGAGCCATGTTTGGAGTTGGTTGTGCAGTTGGGAGCTTTGTAGAGAGGGGAATTTTGGACGAGGGGGCAGATGTGGCTATGCCCAAGTTTGAGTTGCCATCCAGTATTACAGATTTGTTCAACAAAAAAGATTAAGTGAAAGTAGTTTAGCAAACAATTTTGTTACCGTCAACCATTCGAATTGCGTATGCTTGCCCTAAACTATCGTGAATGAAAACTCAGCTCTATCTCGCAGGTATTTAAGAAGAAAAACCTAGATTATGCACTACAAATGAGAATACATTTAAGCTATGGCCGGCAGTATATCCGTCAATTCTATCGCCGTATCTCGACCTTCCTTCTTTGCCAAGGTGCCCGTTTCCGAATCTGCAGCAGTCCAGTCATCATCGGAGTATTCTTCATATTCATCATCTTCTACCGATAAAGGCGAATCCTGCCGTTGCAGAGGGAATGGGTCCTGATGCTGCGAACTGCTATCCTCATTTTCACTCAATACATACTTCTTTTTTCGCCTCGCCATGATGACAAGGTGAATGATAAATGCCGATGTAAACAGCGCCAAAGTAGAGTATACAGCCACATGGCGAATGTCGTCTTGTCTAAACTGAAGCATCCCAATCGAAATGTCTGTGCAGCTATCACGACCAATAAAAAACTGGGCTTCGTCATCATAACATGGCACGCATTGAGTTCCGTCTGCATCTTCTTCAGTGGGAACAATAGCATGCCCGAAATCAGAGTAAGTACCCCTCGCACAAGCAATGTTGTCACAGCTATAGAGCAAATCAAACATTGTCCCCTTTGGACCAACTCCATTGCTGTTAATTCCTTCCGTGATGCAAAGCAAAACTGGGATGCCACCTTGTAACTCATTTCCCTGGATGTCGAAATCAATGAGTTTGTCCACAAATCTAAATTCACTGGGCACAAATCCTGTTATGAAATTGTCAGACAGATCTAGAGAATGCAATTCACTCAAGAATCCCAACTCTGAAATCAGAGGCCCTCGCAGCCCCAATGAAGGTAATCTAATCGCAGTCACTTTCCCGGAATCACTACATTCTATCCCAGGCCGTTGACAAGCTGGAGATCCAGCTTCCCAGAAGTATCTCTGGTCTAGCCATTCCTCGCCATGCATATGATCAAAGAATAAATCCAGTATTTCTACCTCACTCAACTTTGGTCTGCATTCCTTGTCTCTTTGACCTAGATATCTGCGAAATTCACTTCCATCCTCCTCACATCGGGTACAGGGCGCTACTCCTTCGAAGCTGATAGAATTCGCTGGACAAACCACGTTGTCACATAGATCATGTTCAGCTTCATCGTTCACGAAGACTTCATTCAAACCTTTTTTGCAAATGGCAGGAGCTATCGTTCCAGTCAGTTTGTTCCCGTCAACGTACAATTCCTTCAAATTAGGGAGCTGAGCTAGACCCGATGGTAGCGTGCCTGATAACATGTTGCCCTGAAGAAAGAGCTGTACTAATGGCAACGGATTCGCCCCGATGCCACTCCCACGATATAACACCTTTGGTATGGTTCCAACTAGCCTGTTATTCTCCAGAAAGAGTCCTTGTAGACTTGCAAAGTTTCCAATGTTATTTGGTATTGTACCAGTCAATAAGTTGTATCCCAAGTCGAAATATTGTAGATTCTTCAAGACCGTTTCTGTTTGAGCTTCTTTGTCGTAAAAGCCACTGTCTCCATTCAATGGTATTGTATAGTTGAACCCGTTATGCGAAATATCAAACTTGACAATAGACTTAAGGTACGGTGCCGTATCATCTCCAATCTCTGGATGTCCAAACAAATGTTTGGGAATAGCCCCATAAAATCTATTCTTGGAAATGTCTAACACCATCAATGAATCTGATTGAAAATCTGGAAATGTCCCTATTATGTCATTCTTTGTTACGTCAAATATTTCAAGATTTGGAAGATCTGTGATCAATTTCGGAATGGGCCCTTGAATTTGATTTGCGGATAGGTTGATAAAGCGCAGTGTTTTGAGCTTGCCGAGTGCTGAAGGAAACGTTGGCCCCGCTGCTGCTTCACCTTTTTCAAGATTGCGTTGTTTGCGTGTATGGATAGAATCAAGTGTCTGCTTACTACTCTTGTGAAGATACAAATCTTTAATTTCTTCATACTCAAGCAGCCGATCCTGATAATGCCTTGCTGTAGTATCATCTTCATCTGTTTGGCTCATGCCAAGTAGAGTCTCTGTCCAAAAGCCATTTCCCAAATTCAACCCAATGAGCGAGTTATCAATTGGATCACACGTAATGCCACTCCAATAGCAGACTGGTTCTTCGCTTTGTTCACTCCATCCTTTCACATTAGAGGGCAGCGTTAGGTGGTTTTGATTAGGCTTTACGAGGGTCAAAAGGATTTCTTTCAGCTCAGAATCGTCCATCGCATAGGTAGATGATGATCAATAATAGAGGAATGATAACGATAACGATGTGCCTGTGATTGTAATCGTGTGCAATACTCTATCTCTAGCTAGTAGTGAAGCGTTTGGGTCATCATGGTCACAGCAGTTTTGAGATTTTGAGAACCTCATCGTACCTAACAACATCATCACTACTGGTACCTACCGATGGCCACGCAAAAGCCAGCAAACGCGATGAAAGCATGTTGTTGAATGGATAAGAGCATCACTAAGTATTGTATTGTGAAGATTAAATATCAAGCAGCATCAGAGCAAGCACGTACTACAACTCACTCATCATCCCTTCCGTAACTTCCAACATCGTAAGCAATCATGGTCAAGCACGGCGCAACAAAGAAAAGAAGGTCAGGCAGGACAGGTCGCACCAAACTCAAGAACCGAAATCATCAATTCTACAAGCCACCCAACATTCTCGATAAAACAGTGCGTGCAATGTGGAATCCACGCAAATCACCTGCCCAAAATATGGCTGACATGGGGCTACAGTCGGGAGTCAATTCATCTATAGATAAACGTGCTGAAAGTGCAAAAGAACAATGGAAAGCACCAGAGGCCAAGCCGGATGGAAGCAAAGCTATTGAACTGTTTGACATTCCTCAGACAAACAGCAGCGCGAATGGTATAACCAAGCTTGCAGGGAAAACATATGCACAAACATTACTGCCCGTGTCGATTGAGGATCAAAAGTACATTCGTAAATGTCTTGCTAAGCATGGCGATGATTATAAGAGAATGATGAGAGATATCAAGACGAATGATATGCAACATACACAATCAAAATTGAAGAATATGGCAGAGAAATTTTACCAGCTGACAAAGGATCAAGTGAAGGTGGATGTTCCAGAGAAAGTCATGCATTTAATGGTGAACTATCAAGAAGAAGAAGAGGACGATAGCAGCAGTGAATAAGTTATTACTGTGTTCTCATGTTGATGCAATCATGCTGCAAGCAAATGAAACTTGGAATAAAACAAATCAAAGTGTAAAAATGCATATTATTTTGTACTCTATAGTATAGCAATCCCTCCTACTTTCGCGTACCGGAAATCAATACCCATCCATTTTCTTCATCGGCAACCTTGACATCATCGAAGAACTCAGTGTAGGCCTCTACAACAGATTCTGCCTGGACTGATAAAACACCTGACAAGCCAATCTTACCTCCAGACTTTACCAAAGAAGCTAGCACAGGAGCCAAACCGACCAACGGCCTGGCCAAGATATTGGCAGCACACAAATCATACACTTGTCCGTTCAAGTCACTGGGCAATGTCTCTATTCCCTTGTTTCGCTTTCTCTGCATTGCTCGCAAGACTACGCTCAGAGCCTCATCATCTAACGACTCAATGTCTGGCAGATAATTCTTCATTTCAACTCCGTTCTTTTCCGCATTATCATCGGCAATACGTATGGCATCTGCATCAATCTCTACACCCACTGTTTTGATTGAGCTTAGTGAGCTTGTAGGCTCTTGCTTTCGCTTCCCTTGATTGTAGTCACGAACAACTGCAGCTGCAGCAATTCCCAACACACCGGAGCCCGCTCCATAGTCAACAAAGTTGATACACTCTGTATCAGATTTCAATAACTCTTCTGTGGTGTCTCTTACCCAATCAAGACAAAGACGTGTAGTTGGATGCTCACCAGTACCGAATGCAATTCCTCCTTCCAGCTCAATTTGAACATAAGCACGCTCCTCCTGCTTTTGTTCCAAATCTTCATTGTAAAAGTTCACAACAGCGCCTTCACGCTTCACTCCGGTATCAAACTGAGCAGCCATAGCAGCTTGCATCTTCTCTCTTTCCATCTCCTGACAAGCCTTCATGACCACATTGTCCTCATGCCACGGGAATCTTAATACAAACTTGCTATCACGTGTAATGATTGGTGTCCATGACTCTTGGACATGTTTAATCCAATCCATATCAGGTACATCATCAACTGTGTAACGTGGCGCAGCTGGCAGACTAAACGTGTACCTCAAGGAGTCAATGATAGATGGAACATCTATAGAAGCAGGAAAATGAGCAGAGACATCACAACGCTTCCAAATATTTCTTCCAACAGCACGATCCTCGAGTACCATAGCATACGTATTTTCAATCATGACGTCCTCAACATCATTTGTACATGATGTTTCACCCGGTTCATCAAACACTGGGTCCTCTTCAGGTGTATCTTTATCTGTATCAGTGATGGAGACGGAGCATGCACCAATCTCCATCAAGAATTCAGATAGACCTCGTACATCCATTGTTGTATCTTCAGTTGGATCATAATTATTATCATCTGCTGCGTTGGTACTAGCTGCAGATAATTCTAGGAACTTGATCTCTCTCAATGCCCACGAATCAGATTCCCAATCCTCTTCCTCTTCGTCATCTTCACTATCCACAATTTCCTCTGATGATTCTTTGGATAAAACCCTCAAGCCAACACGCTGACGGTAGTGAGTTGATGTTTGTGCTACTCTTGAGAATGGAGCAGCTTGAAAGGCAAGTGCACAAGAGATGTATGCTATGAAAAAAGCTACGGATGAAGCCATGGTGGCTGATGTTATCACCGAATTCATTTTCAAATGCTCAAGAGTGTATTGTAGTTGATATCGCTGTGCTAACTGTGAGGAACCAGCGACCAAATCTTGACATCTATGGGCAAATAAGATGCCAATGTCCGCCGCCATTTTTGCGTGTGGTTGATTGGTCGTGGGTGAGGTTCATTAAAGGGGAATAAGGTACATCTAATCGGGATCATTTTGGGAACCATTGATCAAATCAAATCAAAAGGATTCCTCCACGCTGAGCAATACGTGGAGGTTTGAACCCACGTCGGCCCGCCTTTCCTCGATGCGATAGATGCAGTTCAACAAAGCGCATCTCTCGCGGCCACTAACAAAAGTAGAGCAACCATCAAGCAAACGCACGTGTGTTCTCCTGTTCCTATATTGATCCGTTCGATTACAATATACATACCAATCTCTGCCCATCGCTACGCAGTCTTCTCTCTGGCGCCTGTATTTATCCTTCACTAATTTTTTCGAGGGTGCTGACAGAAGACTCCGTTTTGGAAAACTGATTACTTCTTGCGTTCGATACATCGATCGCAGTACTAAAAAACACAAACGCACGAGATCTCTACGCATATTAATCTTCATTTTATTTCAGCTAGTATCAAGCTAGTTATCACACCCGAATACTAAAGCTACACACATATTATATTTCATCATGGTTTGGAATGGACGCAACGAAAGTTTAGGTCTCGGCTTGAAAGCCGCTACCGCTACCACCGCTGGTGATGTCGAAGTCAGTAAAACAAACGATATCGCATCACCATCACCTGCAACCGCTTCCATCAAGTCTTCTTCTTCTACTGCGGACAAGACGACTTCTACCAGCACCGCTGCCTTTAATCCTCAGCCCAGCACGTCAGCCTCTTCAGGTAGAAGTGTGTGGAATGGGACTCATCACAAGATTATGGAAATTAGTGAAAAGTCCCCAAGCAACAAGGATGCCAGCAATGATGATAGTATCAGCAAGGTTATCGAGACTGTCGAAAAGACTACCATCTCATCAACCGACAGTATTGTCACCAAGGAGCAACGTGTTGTTGTTTCTTCTCCGACGACTACTGTAGATACCACCCCTGTTGCAGTAACCAAAGATCAAGGCAAGGAAGATGATGTCACCACGAACAGTACCGCTGGATCATCCACTACAAACACACTTGATGAAGATCCTGCCATGCCGGATACAGTAACCATGGCTTCTTCGGAATCGGCGGAAGAGAAGAAGTCGGAGGAGGAGGATCAACCCTCTATTCCTTCTTCTACTGGAGATTCCAATGATGAAGGTGGTGCTACCACCGCTACTTCTGCGTCTGCACGTAACGGAACTGCAAATGCCAACACTACCAACAACAACAACAAGCAGAAGAACGCCAACCACAACAAAAACAAGAAGGCTCAGGGTAACAACCAACAACAGCAACAACGACGAACTGGTAACAACAAGAATCGAAGTAACTCTGTTGCTAATAACAAGCAGAACAATAAAGGCAACAATGGTGCTGCTGGAAGAAGGAAAGGTTAGTGATGCATTGCAGCATGCATATGATGTACATGCTCCATATATTACTGATGTTGCGCTCTCTGTTTCATTGTCTAACAAATCATCTTGTATGTGTGTTTTTTACGTCACCTTCAGCCAACAAAGAAAAGGAGGTAGTCTGCGCATTTTTCCTCAAAAACATGTGTAACCGTGGAGCTGCATGCACCTTCCGCCATGACAATGCCGCAGTGGGTGGTACAGTGAAGACGACGAAACAACATCACAACAAGAAATACCACAAACAATCGAGTGCTGGCAACACGGCTGCTGCTTCTACTGCTGCGCCTCCTTCGAAACCTCCTACTACATCATCTGCCTATCCTTTCGTATCCAAACGCGTTTTCGATCCATACAAGGCAAAAGCGATAACGCTTGCTAAGGGAGCTCAAGATCAGGAAGATCGTTCTGCTGTCTGTACTGCGTTCAGAATATCTGAAGATGGCCTTGTGAAAGAGGAAATTGCGGACCCACCTTTCTTTTCGATTGATGTGGAGTGTATTGCGACGGGATATGGTTCATGTGCCAATGGTATCAATGATGGTTGTGACAATGAGGGTAAGAATGGTGCTGATGTACCCGAGGGTATGTACAATGAGAGGTCTCATCGTTATCCCGGACGTGTTGCAATGGTTGATACGGACGGAAACGTTCTTGCGGATATTGTCATCCGTCCTCCTCAGGATGGAAAGGGTATTGTGAGTTATCTCACTCCTCTTACTGGTCTTACAGAGGAGATTTGTCTCGGTGCGGATGCCAAAAGTTTGGAAGAGGCTGTTCAGACCATTAAGGGCTTGTTGCCCAAGGATGGTGTCCTTGTGGGACAAGCAATTGATCATGATGTGGAGTGGCTTGGATTGACACCTGGAAAGGACTTTGCTCGCATGGTGGACATTAGCGAGATCTTTCGTCAAAGAATGCCTTTCAATTTGAATGAGGCATCTGAAGTCATGAAGAAAATTGAATCTGGTGAGATCGCCAGCCCATCGTCGTCTGATGTATCATCCGATGAATATTTGGGCTTCGCGACACGGTATCGCCATTTCTCACTGCGACACGTTTGCTTGAATCTATTGAGCGAAGACATCCAGTCCGGTGTTCACAACCCAATTTCGGATGCCAGTTATTCGCTGAAGTTATTTCACAAGTATCGCAATGCCGGCGTGACTCAGCTTCGAATTGTTCGAGACGGGCTACACAGGGCACCGCCAACACCGAGTTTTTCTCAGGAATTTACACCTGTGATTGATGGAGTTTGTGTGAGTGCGGCGGGTTACAAGTACAAGCGCGCAGCCAGGAAAATTTCGAGGTGGTACGCTGGAAAGAAGGCTGCCCAGTGTTAGGTTTTTAGGTTACATGGATTGACATGAATACTACTATTTGTTCTATAATAGTTTGTTTGGGATCTAGGGGCTAGATTATTGGGAGAGAGGGCTCTGTATTCCCATATGGTAGAGACTACAATTCAGCTGTCACTAATTTTCGGCAACATTGCTAATGCAGGAAATTTTATGCGATTGTGACAAGAATATGATTGTAGATATCTATTAGCTAAAGAAGTTTTACATTAGACTTCAGTTTATTCGTCTGCAGGATGTGTCTCGCTCTGATCCCGATATTCTAGCGCTGCATATAAGCGAGGTCCATTGGCTTGTGAGCTCCACAGATCTAGTTTCGCCCCACTGAGTACTTCGTCAACTAACGTTAGAACGACGCGTGCAATTAAGTTGCCAATCTGTGATCGAAGGACGCCGCCTCCTACTCTACGCTCAGCCCACTCTAACCATCCATCAAGGAATGAGAGGCTGTCGCTTATATCTTGTGCTGTAGCCATAACTGCAGCTTCAAACTCATCAGGCCTCGTTCGTCTGTGGTTGTGTCTGAAGCCACCAACACCAATTTGTTGAAACATGTCGGCCTCTGTTATTGGTTTAAACGAAACAGATAACGCATGGCCGAGGATTTGGAACTGAAGACCGTCTGCAAAATCTGAAACGATTGCTGTCACGAGAGTGATGATATTGCCAACCATTGCTCTTTGCCAATCAAGCGGGAACAGTTTAAGAAGTGGGGCTGATATTTGGCAGTGTGAAATGAGAGTCTCGACCACTGCATCTCTTTGTATGAAAGCGTCGTCACTAAGCTCATAACCATGTTGTCTTGTTGAGGATGATCTATGCGACGAGTGCCTCTTCTTTTTCTTCCTGGAGCCCTTTCGGATTGCTCTCTTTAGCGTCTCTTCTGCATAGTTTTCTCCGAACTTCTTGTTTACAGGGGGTAGGTCTGGATCTCCTTCAATGTAAACTCGTATATCTGAATGACCCATGATATTCACGCCATGCAGACAAGATAGCAGTCTAGCAAGGACCATCATAATAGCAGAGCAGACACCTTTGTATGCAGCGGTTTCAATCGTCTCTCCGAGCTTCTCTCCCAAGCTACCGCCATTCCTCCCGAATCCAGTACGAAGCAACCAACTTCCACCGCCTCCACCGTTTCCATTTCTTCGCACTTTACCCCCCCGTTCAAGTTGATCCAAGTTTTCATACAATTTCCTTGCGTCAGCTGAGGGTGTGAGTAAATCATCGCCGACGCTCTCATCGTCATCATCGTCTAAAGAATCTGATTGGCCTGACCATAGTTGAGTATGGTTCATTGGTATAAGCCGTGCATTACTTACCAGCTCACCGATATATTCATTCACTAAACTAGACGGCGGAAAGTTGAATTCACGAACTGTTCTAACGTCACCAAAGGTCTGATTGGTTGACGGATCATACTTCTTTGTGTAGTTAAATAGAGGATTGGGTGCTTGTAACAAATCATCTCTTTCGCATTGTAGCTCTAACAAACGCTCACCCCCACGTTGTAGCAAGTGATCAATTTCTTCTACACGCTCCCGACGGCGTTGTTCCAAGGCATCTGGTGACGAGTCAAGCGATGGTGTAACAACAACGTAATCGGAGCTGCTGGTATTCTCGCCTGCTGCTGCAGCAGAGGCTTGCTGACCTCTCCGAAACCATCTCCGCCCAGCACGGTTATTACCCCTTGCGTTGGTCCTCTGATTTCTGCGATTCCTCCTCTGACGGGCAACGCGGCGTGCAAGCATTTCTGCCTCCAATGCGCCGGCATCATGAATCCCTAGCTCTTCGTCTATTGAAATCACGACAGCATTATTTCTTCTTGTTATCACTGCATGGCTCGAATTGGTTGTGGTGTATATCTTGCCACTAACGAAACCATGTAGACCAGTGACATTGGCTACTGCCTTTCTTACAGGGCGTAATACACGTGAAAGTCTTAGATCATCGTTGAGTGTTGATAGTCCAAAAGATGACAAGATATCAATGGGCACCCAATAGCCGGATGATACGTAGTCTTGTTGACTTTCAACAGATGACGTCTGTTCATCTGCAATAGCTGATTCGTTCAACTGTGGAGTTTGAGTTGTGGTGATATTTTGTACCAATGTAGCATTGTTATTCAGTGACTCGGTTTCGTTAGCTGTAGTCTTGGATGCATTCGTTGATTCTTCCACAGATTCAGATGGCATCGAAGACGAGTCTATATGATCCTTCTTGGCTTTTGATCTCTTCTTGCTTTTTTCTGAATCGTCATGTTCAGGTTGATGATCAGCCTTGCGATGCTTTTTTGGATGATGTGGTACAACGAATGCTGTTCCTTTATCTCCTGATTTGATCGCGTCCTTCTTTTGTGGTTTAGACTTGTTCGAGTCAGTTGGCTCATCTTCAACAGCCACATCTGATGTTATTTCAAATTCAGAATCTTGATTACTGCTCTCATCATCGCTCTCGGTGGAAGGCGAAGTCATGATTGCACCACCACCTCCTCTCCCATCAGGTCCGTGTGGAATCTTATCAGTGTTATCTATTTGGTTTGAAGTTTTTGTAGAAGATAGGTCGTTTGATGCTGGCCCACGAAACCATGAAACGACGGAGCCGACTACGCCACCCCCTCCAGTCTGCTTTTCTTGATTACTTTTGTAGTCTGCATCTGTATTAGTTTCTGATGGCGATGATGCTATTGTAGACTGATCATCGTGAACAGTGCTATTTGAAATTGTTACATTAGCTATAACGTCAACAGGATCAACAACTACCGGATCACTAGTATGCTCTGGTTCTTTTTCCTCTTCCCTTTCTTCATCAATGCCACCCCTAAGCACAAGCGTATCAGAGAGTAATCGACTTCGTCTCCTCCAATTTATTCTTGAGCGTTGCGCTGACTTCCTTTCAAAGGAGGCCACTGCAGGTATGATGGATAGCTCATCTTCATTGCTGCTAAATGCTACTATGCACAAGTATATGATTATGGAAGAGGCTGCTGCCACTGCAGCGTTGCTACGCCGCCGATGATGACGATGATGCACATTGCGTCTCTTCATTATGATACTTGGCAATAAGATAAGAGTGATCTGCACCAGCAACATTCACTGCCCCACTGCCAAGTTCAAGTGGCTGTCATCGTTGCATTGATTTCAAACCTCCCCAGCAACCTCAAACCTCAAATAACGGCTGACGTTGGGGGGCAGAAAAGGGTCTCGAACAGGGCATTAAAGGGCCACCAATCTAACAAACAACTTCCACAAAATTCACTAGAACCATGAGATGACAGCCACACTATCAGACCAAATAGCACAGTGTGCACTCAACCACTACCATACCGTGCTGCCAAGTAATGGAGGGAAACCCCAAAGCACGGAATGGACCGTCTACGCTGCAATCGTTGCCTGCAGACAGCATCCAAACGATAGTAATGACCAAGAACTTTGGGTTGTCAGCTGTGCCACTGGTTCAAAATGCACTTCTATTAGACCAGTAGTATCATCATTGCCCACACAAACCTCGCAGAAACAGGGGAGGAAACGCCCTCATCCGGATCTAAGTAGCAAAGATGATGATCATAAGATATGTGCCTGCTTCAATGGGATGATATTGAAAGATTCGCATGCAGAGACATTAGCTAGAAGAGGCCTCATGGCAGTTCTTTGGGATGAAGTGGAGAACTTGCTGCAGAACAAACCAACACCACCACGACCTTTGTTGGAAGCTATTTCTGCTTCTGAAAGCAGGCAGCAATTTCAACTCCGAAATGATATATCTCTTCACATGTACATCTCAGATAATCCTTGTGGTGATGCAACAATTTACAGGATCAAGAAATCAAGCAGCAATAACACAGATCAACCAGAGACGTCAATCAATTTCACTGGGGCCAAAATTATCTTGTCGGGTAGCAATGGACAAAGTGTGGTGAAACAAGATGAATCAATATCGTCTACTTTGACTTGTTCAAGTGCAACAGGCTCAAAGCAATCATCATCAACCGTGATTACTGTGGGAAGAGAAGATGTGCAACAGCTTGGAGCATTGCGCCTCAAATCTTCACGGTCCAACATTCCATCGCATCTACGGTCAATGTCAATGTCGTGTTCTGATAAACTTGTTCGATGGGGAGTGCTTGGGTTGGGTGGTGCACTCTTGTCGATGTACATTCCTAATCCAATCGTTCTTTCCTCGATTTGTGTCAGCAAAGATCCTCGAGCAGTTGATGGCAACGCTGATCTTGGGCAGCTGGAAGCTCTGCGTCGTGCTATAAAAGAGCGTATAGAGAGTGCATTGATGTCAATTGCAGAGAAGGAGAAAGGTTGGAACGTTAATCCTCCAGAGGTTGCTGTGGTTACTGATGTGTTTGAAAACTCAAAATCTTCTTCAGAGTTTAGGCATGATACAAAAATGAACGCACTTGCAGATAATACACCAAACAACAAAGGACGTGTGAAAAAAGAATCTGTATGTGGAATGAGTATCAACTGGCACCAGACTATCGTCCAGGAAGCAGCAAATGCTGAGGTAACAATTGGTGCAACTGGGCTGAAGAGAGGCAAGAAGCCGAAATGTCCGACCGATGTTATAAACACTGTATCAAGGCTGAGTCGATATCACTTTGCATTGCGCTGCGGTAAGCGTGATCCTGTATCATCCAAGACTGAGACTGATGGCCACTATTCTAGTTACAGAAAATACAAGCAGATAACGTCAAACCATTTATTGACGAGAGTTGCAAATTTAGCCATGAGTGGAGGAGGACCGCTTGCTGGCTGGGTGCGCAGCGGCTCGCAAGATGACTTTGAATTGCCACACGAATAAGTACAGTGTGTTTAATTTACTAAATCTGTTTCTCTATACTTCTAATGATACAAAGCTCTTCTCGCTTCTATAAGCTTCGAAGAGACAAATACAAAATTTGAGGATTCTCATTCCATTGTAAAAACGCCAGTTTCAAATGCATCTTCCTCATCATTATCTTCTCCTTGAACTGATGTGTGAATTCTTGAATCAAAAACATCATTTTCTTCATAGTGACGAGCCACAGCAGGCATTGACTGAGAATACCCACTCTTATGAAAAGGGTGAACAAGCTGTTCTTGTGCAGACAGTTGTCCAGAAGAAGAAGAACTGCTCTTGGATGATGCAAACTCTCCCTCTTCAGTTGCTGTCCGCCAATCGCTGTGGTCATACATGAACTCATGCTCATTTCGGATCGCATTTGCGTGGATGTCGTTCGTAGATGACCAAAGTCTCGACCGGATGCGATCGGAGTAACTGAATCTTGACGGAATAGTTGTGGCAATCACTGTTGAGTCGAACGAAACCTTGCGTCGAGGTCGTCGTGATGCCGAGTGATTCGAAAGCTCACCACGGGAAGTCTTGGATGATTCTCTCCGCAGAAGAGACGGCGTGGTTACTTGAGAGTCAGCAGAGCATGCCAGATATGTGGAAGAATCAGGAGATTTTGGCCTGATGCTCAAAGATGAGTCTGAGGGCAATGAAAATAGATCATAGGCTCCATCAAGAGGCTCTTGATTGGACGATTGTGATTGATCCAACGCATTAAAAGATGAGGACAGGAAGTTTGTCCATGCAGATGAGAGCTCGAATTTTGGCTTGACCTCATAGGAGTAGGACTCATCGAACTTGAGGTCAACTGTGTACTGTTCCGACCTGCGCAGCAAAATCAGCCTTTCTTGGCGTTTGCTGTGTTGCCTTGGTGTTGGGATTAGTAGTCTGTCATCTAACGAGCTGCTCAAGCGAGCACTTTCACAGGCTGTGGAAGGAGTTAAGGCCTTGTGATGGCTTGATGCACAACTGCCCCCAGTGACATCAGAGTGCGTAGATTCAGATTTCGATGAAATCCCAAACCCCAGACGATGCAAGTACTTGGCTCTTACACTATCTCCGTTATCGACACTGTGTCGTCGGTGTCTCATAGATGGTTTTGAATTGGATGAAGCAAGCGAGAGCTGGCAAAAATCACTGCTCACGTCAGTGGCTAACGTGGAATCGTCACCGCCTTTTAAAGAGCCGGCCACTCCGCTACCGATCATCGTGCTCACTGTAGTAGTTTCACTCAACACCCTATGTTAGGCCTCTTATTGTTATTATGAAGATCCAACAAATCAAATTGATATGCGCCGGCTGAGAATACTTAGTGTAAAGTAGGCCGAAAAAGAACTTTTTCACGTTCATGGACGTTCTGTTTTACAGCTCCCCAACAATCTGCACAGAGGTTGCAGGTGGTCGCGGTGACGCACCTCTTCGGAAAATATCTTTGGGAGCTTCTGGTAGGGACTTGAGGAAACGAAGTGTTGGGCCTAAACGAACTTGAAGAGGTATGACGAGGATGATAGGCAAACGGATTTACGTACTTATGAGGTGTTGCAACGACACAGTCGATTCAGCTGTGACGCATGAAGCCTCTCTGTTGCGTTGAGCCTACGAGGAACACAGGGACATCTGACGAGGATCATATACAGCGGCATTTACTTTTACTGACTCTAGGATCATGGACAAGACTACGAGGGATAGTTATTCTCTATTGTTCGAGGGAATCACAAGAGCCGCAAAAAGAAGCAGACTGAAAATCTGGCGCGTTCAGGTGAAAAAATCACTTCCGTGACATGTATGACTACAAATCAACTGTCACAAAAATCAACAACCTCCAAACGAACAGCAAAAAAATCACAACGCTGTGCACTTATTGTTGTTGTCTCGGAGACACTTCACTATCCAACCATGGCAATATCACCCTCAGCTCATCAAAAGCGTCCTCTCCCCTTTGAATCATCACTGCCCTTGTTGGGAGAGGAGGCGGCGTCTCGACCGACCAAATCTGCCAAGCTTCAAGCAACGAAGAAAGTTTCGTTCAATCATGGCGAGCCCAAAGTTCATCTCTTTGATCCCGACAACGGGCATGGTATATCCTACGCTAGCAGAATTGAAGACAACGTTATAGTAATAGATGACGACGACGACGAATCAGACAGCGATGGTAATCATCCACAGCAACAAGTACCTCTGACAGAGGAATTAACAGTGCTATCAACGGTACATGGCCGACAACGGCGAGAATTGCGTGACATTACCAAACACGATCTTCGAACAGTAATGAAATACGGAACCAAATCAAAAGGCAACTTTGTCAATGGTGATCAGCGATGGAAGTTTGAGTTTGGGAATACAGTCTACATCACCGATAACACTTGCAAAAAGGAGATTACATGTTATAAAAAGGCGATTGATATACAGCCGGCGCAGATTACTGAACAGATGTGGAGCAATCATCACAAGGCGGTACGAATTTTGAAGAATGATCCTCAACTAGTGAGTGCCCTTTGCTTGGTTTCTGGTTGTTGCCTTATACCTATTGCTTTATCTAACTTTGTTTGGCCATCATATGCACACATATCTTTTGTATTATCTTTAATCTACACTACAGTGCACCACACACTCGGTAATCATCATCGACCAAAGCGGATCTATGAACAAATGTGATGTTAATGGATTCAGATCTCGATCAGATGCAGCTTTTGGAACTTTAGCATTGGACTATATTGCCGAACAACTTTATCAGCAGGGAGATGAATTCTTTGTGGACGCAGTGACAATAATTGAGATGAACTGTACTGGATCACTGTTTGTGCACAAAGAACCAATGGACTGGATTCTCTTCAACAAAGTTCTCCACCGGCAGAGAACAGCAAAGCCAAGGTCCCATGGAAACTACGTAGAATCGATTGAATTCGCTGAAAACGTCATTAATGACGACCTAAAATGTTTTTCCAATTTCGACTTGGATGATATCGGAGCATACATGCTTGTGCTCTTATCGGATGGATCACCTAGTGACCAGAAAGCAGGAGATCAAATGAGGCGGCGTGATGCTGTCTGCCGTCTCTCCCAAAGACTCAAATCAAAGCTCACTGTGTATGGAATGGGTATTGGTGCCATGGGATCAGATTTTGAACAACTTAAATATCTAGTTGATGCAGCAACAGAGCATGGGGCTGAAGGTCAATTCAATCATGCCGGTTTGTCTCCAGCCGAGCTCAGCACAACGTTCCATACAATGGCAACATCAATGACTACAACCAGAACTGAACTTCTCTCCAACAAAACAAAACGGACAAAGACTGAAAAGAGATATACTATGCGCAAAAGCTACAACGACGTTGACCTTGTACCCTTAAGGAGGGAAACGAAGAATGTCTCAAGGTGGAGGTACGACAATCGCACTAACCCCCCATGGAAGAAAGTTGAGTTCTTGAACAGCGATGCACGTGGATTTGAAGTAGCACAAGATCCGTTCGGGAAAGGTGCTGAACGCCTTGCCTACATGTTTTATGAGATCAAAAAGAAACAAATAGGTTCTGGATATGAGAAAGTCGGAAAGAGCATGGTTGCGAAGAATAGTATTTACAACGAGGACGAGCGATCAAAGGAAAAGTTCCACACTGACTTTTGCCGCTCCCAACAAAAAGCGTGGGAGCTTGCTTTGCAATTCAATCGAGCAGTGGCGAAGGCTCCTCTTTTGAAGCCAGCAAAAGACGAGGTATCGCTTCCACCACCTATCGAATTTCTACAGTGCAATGTATATGACTACGAAGATCATTGGGGCGCCAAGTGCGGCTTGCTTGTTGAAAAGTTTCTGCACGGTCGATTCACTAAGTTCAGCAGCAACAATGGATATGTTCTCAAAGACGACGGATCAGCTACTATTGTACTTGAAGTTGGAGAGGTGAAATTGACAGATTTCCTCCAGGCTTTCTCTCACTGGGTATATGTGTCATCTTCTAACAAAATGTTGGTTTGTGACCTACAAGGTATCCTCGACAGCGAAGGGATACGACCTACCTTTCGCCTCACGGATCCTGCCATTTGCTCCAAAGAGAGACGTTACGGAAAGACGGACATTGGTCTCCAGGGCATACGAAATTGGTGCAGAACCCATCGGTGCTCCCCTATTTGTCGGGCATTATCATTACCACCCATGGGAAATTGCAAAGAGGCGAAGCATTGATTAGTTGGTTTCTTAATTTACCTTCTATCGTTATAGTCGTCAAGCGGATAGAAAAGGATTATTACCACTCCCAGGCCAGTGCAGCTACGAAGAGCACACGTAAATGATGTTGCTCTTCTTTAGAGCAGAGGGATGAACATAGTATGTAGTATATCTGCACGATGGACAATCTAAGTAATCATCTGGCAGTGGTAAAATTCCCTAGAACTCTCCTCAAAATATTTCTAAATTAAAATTTTGAGACGCTCAACAGATGAAGATAGACTTGGGAGGGCAGTTCTCCACAACGCTTTGCCTTGGAGGAAACCTTCGATTGTTTCTCTTAAGTACTTTCCTCTCAACAGATAGAGACTGCATCGTGACATCGCAAAATTGCTTGTATCTTCTGCCGACGACGTCGTCGAATTGGAGGGGCCGTCATTGGCCATGAGGGCTTCCTTTCCCAAGCGACCGCTATTCCAATCGAAAAAGTTCGCACCTTGCTGCCGGGCGATTTGTGCCGTCTACCTCATAGCAACTGTACCGTGGAGAGTCGCGTTCTGCCCTGAGTTCACATTCGACCCGGAGTTTCAATGGTTCATCACTCTTGATTTACTATGCACCATCTTCTTTTCCTTCGAGACGTTTCAGCTACTAACGAAATGGAGCGGAATTTCGTTAGCATCGTCCATCCTCCCTACAATGCACGATCCAACCGAGCAGCAAAAGATTGATGGTCTGAGCAACTCGATGCTCAATTGTCGGCAGAAGGAAACAAGGCTAGCTTGGTGTAACATGTTACTCTTCTTTACTTCCACGGCTCCACTCGAGTATCTTGCCATGCTGCTCTCCAAGGTAGATATAGTCAACTATGTCATGATGAACAGACTCTTGCTACTTTTCTATTTGCCCAAATATTTGAGCAATGTCGCGAGGAGATACATCAAGAGTAGTGGTGTTCAACGAACGTGGTTACTATTCTTTACGATGGGAATGGCTGCTCATTTGTGCGCATGTTGCTTCTACTATGTCGCATTCCAAGAGGCGACGAATGGCGTGACAATGACGTGGCCAGAAGCTGCTGGAATTTATGCCGTCGATAATACAAATGCAGAACCAGTACTTACACAGATGACTTCTGCCAGTGAAGCGTACATCACCTCACTTTACTGGGCCTGTGTTACGATGTAAGTTTATCGAAGTAATCTTTCTTCCAGCTTTTCAACTTTGCTTCTTGCTAATCTTTTCGCCTACTATTTGCGCAGGATTACGACTGGATTTGGCGACATTGTTCCACTGCACATCTCTGAAACTGTATGGTGCATCGTGTCGATGTTCGTTGGAGTCATCATTACTGCTCTTACAATTGCAAACATACAAAGTTTGGTAACAAGTGTCGATGCGCCACGGTTGAACTATCAGAGAAAGATGGAAATGATCAAGAAGTACATGCGCTATCGGAATCTGCCAAAAGGGCTGCAGGATCGGGTATTGGCATTCTACGACTACCAATGGGCAAAACTGAAAGGCGCAGACGAACAAGAGTTCCTAATGGAGTTGCCACAAACTTTACAGCAGCAAGTTACGAATTTCATGTGTAGAGTAAGTGGTCACTTGAATGAATGTGTGAACGCTTGTCACCCGAAGTATGAACCTCACTTTCTGTTTTCAACTCTTTAGGACATAATTGCATCGCTGCCAATTCTCCGAAGAGCTAATAAAGCTCTGCTGAATGCTCTCGTCGAATGTTCAGAGATGAATGTCTACTCGCCGAAAGACTGCATTCTTCAGCGCGGAGAAAGATGCAATGGCGCTCTTCTAGTATCCCACGGCGAAGTCGAGATCCTCAAAGGCAATGTAGTTGAGCGCAAGATGCAGCGTTTAGACAGGTTTGCTGAGGAATGTCTCTTCATCGATAAAGTTGCATCACATACGGTTCGGTCAAAGGGCTTCAGCGAAATTGTATTTGTCCCAAGAGTAGAATTTCAGAGAATATTAGCGTCTCAATGCGACGAAGATCACATTGTTCAAATGAAGAACACTGCAATAGCTCTGTCTCAAAACGTCTCAAAGTCGAAAGCAAACAAAATGTTTGGTAGCGCTGAAGAGTTCACACCGACAGGAATTCAACGTCATTTTCATCCAAGCAGTCTGTCTCGAAAGATCTGGGATTGCATTGTGCTACTGGGCCTCGTTTTCTACACATTCTCAATACCTTTGAGTTTCTTCTACGTTGTTGAAAACACCCCGTTCAGCGAAACTTCAACACTCCTGATTTTGGGGTATGTGGTTGACCTATTCTTTTTGGTAGACATAATTCTGCAATTCAACTATTTCATGTGGATCGACGAAGGGTTGTTAGTTTATGACACGATCCACATTCGTGAAAAGTTTTACAAGCAGCGTAATCGCACCCGAGAGCTGCTTGCATTAATTCCATTTGATCTCATCTCCTGTTTCTTTCGAGGCCGATTCTGCCATTACTTTCGGTTAGGTAAGCATAATGTTTATGATTGAAGAGCTGCTACCTTTGCCCTTCACTCAACTGATGAATTCTTTATTATTTCTCCTCTTTATAACCAGTCAAATTCGTCCGATTACCAAATATATCAATGTATAAGGAAACCATCGACGAGATACTGAATGAGCTGAAGATAGACATCGATTTGGTTCTGTATAGGGTCTTCAAGCTGAACTTCTTCATGGTTGTAGTCTCACATTGGGTGGGGTGTTTGTGGTTCATGATGGGATCATTGAGCAAGAGACTTGGCTACAGTGATAACTGGCTTGATTCAGATGAGAGCAATCTTTCGCTTTCCATTAGTCATTCCGACTACGGAGGTTTCTCTGTCTATCTGCGTTCTGTGTATTTTGCAGTTGTGGGTATGTCCACCGTAGGCTATGGAGACATAGTTCCAACCAATATCTTGGAAACTTTCTACGCAACGATAGTGATATTGTTTGGTGGATTGTTATTGCCCGCTATCGTTGGTGGCCTGGCAGCGTACATGTCCAGCTTTCACAGGACAGAAAAGCTTTTTCGCAAGAGGATTGCCAGGGTCAGACAATACTTACTGAAAATTGATGCGAAAGAGTCCGTGCTTGATAAGTGTCGGAGATACTTTGACTACCACTGGTATTGTCAAGGAGGAGTGATAGAACAGGAAGTTTCAGACGAGCTTCCTACTTCTCTGAGTGTTGAGGTTGCGTTCCAGATCAACGGTGCAAAGTTAAACTCCATACCATTTTTGAAATGTTGCGACGATGCAACGAAGTTACTCTTGGTGACTGTTCTACAGCCGAGGGTGTTCATACCATCCGAATGCGTTGTTAAAGAAGGCGAGAGAGGGAGTGTCATGTACATCATCCAGCGAGGTACACTTGAAGTTTCATGCAGCCAAGTGAAAGGCCCTATCCGAATCCTATCCAGCGGAGATTTCTTCGGAGAAAGTTGTCTCCTCGGTTCCAAGACAAATCGAGCTACTGTCACCGCGGTAGAGTACTGCGACTGTTTTACTCTGAACAAGGACGATTTCAACGAAGTTATTGACGGATCGCCAGCAGCACAGACAATGAAAGTGAATCTGGCCAATTCTATCATGGAATCACAAGCGTCCAATAAACGAGCTTTCCAGAATATATCTCGTTATCCAAAATGCACTGAGCTCATACTTGGGTCAAAGTCGGAAGAGGAACTCCCATCAACACATCATACACTGCTTCCCGATTCACCATTGAACCTCATTTGGAATGTGTCCCTGTTGGCGATCTGTATATACAATGCTTGGATCATTCCGTTTCGTCTTGCATTTGCACATGCAAGGGAGTCTGTCTTTCTTGACTGGATATTTGATGCGTTATTCTTTCTCGACATGATACTCAACTATCGCTATGTGGCATACTTTCACGATGGCGAATTAGTTACAGATACCCCAAAGATCAAGCGAAATTACATGCTCACCCGATTCAAGATGGACTTGATATCGACATTTCCTTTCGATATAGTGGCATTATTGATGCTCCCGAAGGAGGCATCTTGGTCCATCATTGTTCAAGACGGGCTCAGATTGCTGAAGCTGTTTCGCTTACGCCGACATTTCGGCACCCTTGACACTATTTTTAGCTTCTTGTTGGATCATCACATGACAGTAGCACCTCTCAGATTAGCCGAGTTCCTTTCTGGTGTAATTCTCATAGCGCATATTGCAGCTTGTGGATTCTTCACCTTCGCGAGATGGAAACACAGTAATGCTGATTGCACTGCGGGGTCATCCGACTGCTGGGAAGGAACGTGGATCATGAGACAGATCTACAACGACAAGCTACCGCAAGATGGTGGATCTGAATGGCAACTTTATATTCGTTCTCTGAACTGGGCTCTGCCAACTTTGGTAGTGGTTGTGATCGGGGACGTTGTACCAACTACAAGTCCTGAAACTCTGTACGCATTGCTGTGGATGCTTGTTGGCGTTACTATCAACGCTTCCATCGTTGGAAATGTTGCTAACATTGTTGCAAACTTGGAAACTGACTCTTCGGACTTCGCCAATGCCATCGACAACATAAGAAACTTTCTTTCAGTGCACCACTTGAGTCACGACTTCCACGAAAGGGTAAATGACTTTGCACGTTACCTTTGGATGACACATTCTGGAACCGTATCGGAAGACGAATTCATCTTGCGCTTACCACATATGCTCCAAACTCAAATCATAGAGGATACTCGAATGAGACATATCAATGCTTGTCCATTCTTCCATTCACTCCAAAATGACGTTGTTGAATCATTGGCTTTATGCATGCAACAGCTCGTGTTTTGCGCTGGAGATATAATTATTCACGCTGGCGACATGGGCTCTGAGATGTTCTTCCTTGATCGTGGTACAGTGCGTGTTGTGTCTTCCGACCACAAAAGTGTATATGCGACACTTTCCCAGAGAGGTGCATTCTTTGGCGAAACATGCCTCTTCTTCAACAAGCCACGATCAACCTCCGTGTGTGCACAGACGTTTTGTGACGTATTCCAACTTGGAAAAGACGACCTATTCAACGAGCTCAAAAGACGGGATATAGATCTTGCCCAGATGCGTGAGCTATTCTTCAACATCCATAGAGAGAATGAGCGACGCAACAAAGCTATCGAGGGAAACTTGATTCGTTGTAAAGAGCCGCAGTCAAAGCTGAACAAACTTATCGATGCGGATAATCAAGAATCAAATGAGCAGGTGGTCCCAAAAATATTCTTGCCAGGCACTAGTTTCCGTTTCATCTGGGACGTTGTTACCACTCTGGGCATAATTTACTTTGCGTTGAGTGTGCTCTACAAAATCGCCTTTCGCACTGTTGATGAGGAGAACACGGCGGTTGGAATTGAGATCTTGTTTGATCTATTTTTCATCATTGACTGTTACGCCCTCCGCTCAACACAATTTGCTTTCGTGGAGAATGGAATTTTGCATCAAAGCAAGGGCGATATCATCAAGCATTACAAGAAGAACGGAATGATACCTGACGTCGTTGCTTCAATTTCTTTGCTGGATATCATATTCCCTTCATATCACTTCCGTCTACTATCGCTTGTGAGAATCCTTCGCTTGCCCTACTTCTTGGATAGTCTTTGTGCTCACTTGGATGAGAGAGGGATTAGAATCAGCCTTGCATCCAACCTCTTGGCCAAAATTGTACTCTTGTACATGATTGCATGCCATGAAATCTCTTGCATTTGGTTCATCATTCATCGATATGTTGAGCGCGGTAAAAAGCTAACGTGGGCAACATCAGACTGTCCATTGGGCGGAGATACTGGGAGTGACGCTTGCCTGGCAATGTGGAGTGACGAGCTTGAGCAGCACAATGTGTGCAACATGGATTCACTGAACGATTGTTATACTCGCGCCTTTCACTTCTCATTGACGACTCTATCAACGGTTGGCTATGGCGACATATCTCCGGCGACAGAACTAGAAACAATATGGGAACTCTGTGTAGTCCTAGTTGGTGCGTGCTTCTTGGCAGCCCTCATCGGAGCATTTGGTGCGTACCTTCAACAGAATGATACAACAGGTCGAAATTCGTTTTATGCCAAGCTCGACCGTGTGAAACAATACATGAGGTTTCGAAACATACCGCCGGACATCCAAAGCAGTATTCTATTCTTTCATCACTGCCGATGGGAAGCATCGCAGACGCTTGACGAGCGCGAAACTTTGTCGCTTCTACCACAGCCTTTGCAATTAGATATTTCGTTTGCTGTGAAGGAAAAAGTCATTCATACGGTGCCAATCCTTGAATCACTACCGATCATTATTCAAAAGCGTATTGCACACGCACTCCGTCCCCAAGTCTATGCTCCCCGCGACAATCCCATTATTTACAACGTGGGCGATATTGGCTGGGATTTGTTCTTCATTTCTTCAGGTTTTGTATCAATATCACTTCCAGATGATGCGACGGAGTTAGATGCAGCAGGTAAAGCAAATTGGACGGCCATTCAGAACAAATTTGATTCTACTGGGCTCGTCCTTGGCCCAGGCAGCCACATCGGAGAGTCTTGTTTGTGTAGCAACTCAGGTGTCAGACAGGAGACTGTTATTGCTGCCACAAGGGTTGAAATATATGCTCTTTGCAGGGATGACTTGGATGATATCTGCCACGTGATGGGCGCAACGAAGGGGGGCGCGTTGAAGAAGTGCCTCATCTCGAGGGCAGCGCAGGTCGTCATAGACGACGACGTTGATGGCATTGACGATGAAGAAGTTGAAGATACAATGACCCGCAGAAAAAAACAATCATCCTGGCAACGTCATACTTTTTTGTTTCATGCGAGCCCAGCAATAGATTCTGACCACCGATCAGATGACATTCAAAGGCGACGAAGGCGGCTATCTGTACCAGGAGGATATTCATAAAGTAGGATGTACATAATATGCCTGAGAGTTTGTTGTCTTCTAGTTCCAGGACTCACTAAAAACTGTAGGAGTACTTTAGGCATCAACTTTCTCAGATTCATCATCCTCATTGTCGGAAAATGATTGCTCTCGAAGTTCCGCTTCCACTATAGCCAAATCATCCGCTAGGTCTTCGTCCATCTCAACTTCTTTCTCAAATTTTTCATTTTCTTTTCGCACTGCTTCTGAAATTGTATTTCCTTCACCATCAATGAAGTCATCTTCATCATAGTAGACATCTTCGTCAGTGTTGAGACCCATTCGTGCAGCAGCTGCAGCTAACTTCTGCTGCTTTTGTTCTTCCTTTTTCATACGACGATCACGTTTCTTGGATCCA
This sequence comes from Skeletonema marinoi, assembly GCA_030544225.1. NCBI lineage: Eukaryota > Bacillariophyta > Thalassiosirophyceae > Thalassiosirales > Thalassiosiraceae > Skeletonema > Skeletonema marinoi. The sequence goes on along the minus strand of CM060486.1, from coordinate 2,241,644 downwards.
GACGATTTTGCCTTTCCTTTCTTGTGCTTTGATTCTGCACTGTCGTCGCCCCCGTCTGCCCTAGATTGATCTTGCCCACCTTTGATCTTTTTCACGAGAACAATATCAGGCATTACAAAGTTTGAAGTGACATCGTTCTCAATTGACCACTCGGCCTCACTTGATAAAACAGTGGATGCCAAATCGTAACCTAGAACAACGTCACCGGGTGACAGCAAATGGCCCAAATGTGTCACGCACATGAATGTTTCATCATTGACACCAAAATCGGTTTCACGTGCAACTTCAACATCTGCTAGAGCATACTTGCTCACACCAGACTGAGGTCCTTCATATACTTGATCAGAATCACCTGAATTGTACCGATCTCGTTCACCATCGCATAGCTCCACATCTAGCACAACAAACCGCACCAATCGTCGAGAAGAGAGAAATAGGCGATAGGAGGACTCTCCCCTCCAATACGTGTCAGAATGCAATTCAGTGCACTGTGATGCAACATCAAATTCTCGAGAGGGCGAGACAGTAATCAGTCGAACAGCTGATGATACTCTCAGTACTAAACACAATTTTCCAGTCAGTTTGCCTGCTCCTTTGGCCTGTTTCCCTATGACAACCAAATCATCCCTACAAAGAGGTACCATCTCGCATGCAAGAGTGTGTCGCACATTAGCAGTATTGTTCGTCTTATCCTCACTCACAAGTGACTGTGTCGTCTTTATCCTCATAGGTGCCACCTTGGACAAGTATTGTGTGAAGTGACGAGCCTTATCCGGTGTAGGGAAATAGAAATCGAACCCAGCCTTCTTCGTTTGAACAGAAAGGATGTGCTTTCTCATTAAAGCATTACGGGCAATTGCCAGCTCGAGAATCAGTAAGCCCTTGCGTGAATCGTCTCTCTTTTGGCGGAGTTGAACAATAGCTGACCATGTGCTTTGTCTCGCTTCTTTGGTGCAGTCTGGACATTCCTTCCATCTAACAATGAATTCAACTTTGATACGTTGTTGGATGGAAACATCATTGATATCAGCTTTGATTGTGAGCATCAGACGCTGCCTCATGCTATTCGGCTCGGTCCAAATAAACATACTATCCAAAACCTGTAACGCCTGAACACCAGCACGTTTCACATACTGAGTGCTCTTTCCAGATAGAGCGGGTATTTGTTTCAGAAGCAGGGCCATCATCTCTGGGCTCTCTGGTTCAAGATAGATGAAGTGTTTGTTGTTGCTTTCTCGTTCATAACGTCTGCATTTGCGGCACTGGTGTACAACGAGATCACAGCCACCGGGACCTCGCCGTACCAAGGAGGCGATATCTACTGTTGCTAGGCACGAAGCACATTGATTGGAAGAGTTGGGTGCGATGATCGTGCCGCATCTAAAGATATTTGTAGAAAGTTAGAAACCACATCACACAATGAATATCAAGACATACAAGCAGCATCAACTTACGTGCAGCAAGGGATCATTGAGGTCGTCAATCCTGAAGTGATCGTCATCTTTCGGATATGTTTGGATGATAGTATGAACTAAGAAGAAGAAGATGAATAGAGTCATGTCGTGTGTGGACTCGAGTGTGTTCATTTAAAGTGGGACGCCTCCATATTTGGGATTTTACGTGTGGACGATGACGATGGCGGCGCTTATAATTTGTTAGTAACACCATGTTGATTTGACTGTAGTAATACGAGATTACGGTGCAATCTGCGTTGTGTCTGAATTAAATGGTTTATCATTACCCATATTGACTCTACCATCAACTAGCGACAACGTGACTGGACAGATAGCAAGCACATTGGAGCACAAAACGGAAGAAAAAGCAAGCGGAAAAATTTGATTGCAGAGGCGACGAGACGAAGAGCAAGCAAAAGAGTTGGCAGAATAAGTTGGCCGAATAGGCTACACGATCCGGTTGAAAGACCTTTGGACAAGATCCATAAATGAAAGGGAAAGTTAACCGGTGAGAGTCCGGGATATAAATACAAAGGAAAGCCGGTGAGAGTCCGGGATATAAATACAAAGGAAACCGGTGAGAGTCCGGGATATAAATACAAAGGAAAGCCGGTGAGAGTCCGGGATATAAATACAAAGGCAAGCCGGTGAGAGTCCGGGATATAAATACAAAGGAAACCGGTGAAAGTCCCTGGGAGGAAGCCCCATGAAACAAAGAATGAATGTATGTATGCACTGGTGAAAGACCATTGGGAGGAAGCCCCATTAACAAGAAGAAGAAGGGGGTTCGTAGAGGCCGCCGTGGTTCGTAGAGGCCACAAAATAAGAAAGGGGGTTCGTAGAGGCCGCCGTGGTTCGTAGAAAACAGGTGTAGACAGAGCTTTGGAAAGAAGCCCCGTAGAATAGAGGCCAGGTGAAGGCAGAACAGCAAAAAGTATTGCAAGCAGACACAGAACAACAGATAACAGCATAGTGACGGAAAAAGCAACAGTAGCCGCAGCATATTTGAAATTTATTGATTGAATTCGTCCTTTGCAGATACTGACTTTGAATCTCTTGGAACTTTTCCCATTCTTTTAGTAGCACACAGGAGCGACAAACATCACCCTTGACGAGCTGTTCAAATCGAGCATGCTTACTGGATTTCGACGCAAGATAAATTGGGATGGGCCAGTGATAGCCGAAGAATGAAATTGAGGAGAAGCGAATAGCTCAGACTGCTTAAATAGCGGGAGAGAAAACGAGTTGAACAGGCCAATTAGTATTAGTCTAGCCGAGACGAGTAGTTGATGTTTGATAATAGGACGGTCGGTTGAAGTTAAGATAGCATGGAGGACAGGAAGGCGCAAGTTAGCACATAACGCTTTGAATGCCAATCATGGGAGAGTGATGACTGGTAAGTGGCAAGAGGTTGGCGGAAATATTGGACTCTCGTTAAAGACATGAGTGATGGTGGTATCTTTTGGTCACAGTGAGCACGATAATTTCAAGCTAGGGAGAGTGATTGATGTAACTCAAAATTCTCGTGATTGCATGGACGGTGCCGGAACTTATCCGCGGCATAGCAGCACGGTACATTAATGAGCTTGGTACAGAAGATGACAGAGGGGTGATCACGGATAGGACGACGGATATGACTGCTGAAGAAGATGATATGACGATATGTTGGATAGAAATGCTGAAGAGATAGCAATGGCAATGAGCAATAACAGAAATGGAGTAAACTTGCTGTTTGGTAGTACCGTACAATACCAGGGAAATACAGAGTTGGAGAGATGCACCCGTGTATATATTGGAAGTGCAATAGAGAATTGGAGAGTTGAACTTGGTGTTAAGAATGCAGTTAACGCAAGGTGGTCCGGCAAAGACTGGAATGAAATGAATACGGACAGCAATGATTGTGCTAAGCGAGTGATAGGAGAAATGACAGCGATAGGTAGGTAAGTGACAAGCGGCACTTCTCGGAAATGACAGCGATAGCTATGAGATGAAGAACCTCGGTCGGTAGAAATGGCTTCAATGGAACAGATCCAGGTTACGGAAAATCACAAGGATTGCAATTGCAACAACGAGCGAATCCCGCTGGAGTCAGAAGCTGGCTTTGACCAAGGTAAGTGGCGAACGGGGACACCACCACAAGGAACGATGAAAGCAAATTTGAAGGTAAAAATCAAATGACGAAGACAACTAGCGCGGGCAACGTCACGAGGTTACGGGGACATACAGGAACCAGGAACGCGTTCACGGGGACAATATTAAAAGCACAGATAAGGAGTGGAGATGGTAGGAGAAAAGATATACGAGAGTTGATTTTCTGAATTGATGAGCTTCGTGTTAGAGATCAAGAGAGGTTAAAAGATTGAGGGTTGCAAAAGGGAGAGGTTGAGAATGAGCTGAATGCAATCGAAAAGAAGAGACGACGACGTACCCCCTACAGCATGTAGGTTGCTGCGGTTATGGGTTCCGCAAGCGAGGAATTCTCGCGCACAAAAGTATGCACAATACACGTCAACAAATAATGCTGAGGATTATCAAAGAAGGATTGGTTTGGAATAAGGGGTTTATTGGAGACGAATCATTCGCCTATTATGAAGAGCCTCACGATTCGCGGGGACCATTTAAAGTGGGACGCCTCCATATTTGGGATTTTACGTGTGGACGATGACGATGGCGGCGCTTATAATTTGTTAGTAACACCATGTTGATTTGACTGTAGGAGATTACGGTGCAATCTGCGTTGTGTCTGAATTTAAATGTGTTTGTACTAAAAAAGTACGCACGGTGCGGGCCGCACACAAATTGGCCACCGAGGTTTGGCAGGAGTTGGGATTACATAACCCCCAATCCAGCCCTACCTTTTGGTACGTGCCCCAAACACCCTAAACATGTTGGTATTGATCAGCGGCGCAGCAAGATTCTTGTCATCGGTACGGCTGTTACTATGGCTATGGTGTTTGGCAAGGAAATGGGCAGAGTAGGTAAGTAATATGGTAGGTCTGCTGTGAATTGGTCTAGTTTAGTATTAGTATTCCACTGTCTGTCACGGCCCTGGAAAGTTTGTCCAGGATGGGTTGCTCCTTATATCGCTGGCAGAAATTAGCTTTTGCGGAATGCTGAAGTCCCTGTTCATGTTCATCGGCCTCAGCACCCTGAAAGGACAACATACACCCAGTTCGCACTGTTAGTCCCAGTTATTCACGATGAGTGTGTTCTTGTTCTTGGACATCCCCTGCAGCTTGTGCCCAGTTGTCGCAATGTTGGAGTCACTGGTATCTGTGTGATAGCCACATTCCCGATCAAGATCCGTATGTCGTTGGTCACGTCTTGGAATTCACAAGCACAAGCCTCCATACTCACATCCTTCAGTGTTCAGTACGGCAATCGTCAACCTCGTTAAACTCTTTCAAGAGATCTTCAGCTTCACACTTGTAAACTAATACTATTTCTTCACAGATTCAACTGCTCCTTCTTGTTGCTCAAAATGACATGAATCGAGTCACAACAAATTTCTGAAAATCCCAACTACCGGACACTCCCAGCTACAAAAATTATCTGCGGAGGAGGAGGAGGCAGGAGAAGACCACCGCTGCTGATTTGAGCCGTCCACCGTCCACCGCACCCCCAGCTCACCTCCACCTATCAAAAGAAGCAGCTCATTGACCTTTCCACAGCGTGCATGCCCAGTCGGTTTTGCCCCCTGTTTTCTCTTTTTCCCCTATTCTCCAATTTTTGAGACTGCAAGTGAATTTTATCACAATTTTGTTAGTGAAATTAACTAGTGACATGGCTCCAAATGGCCAAAATTAAGTTTCGGGGAAGTGCTTTATAGGCTTGAACCGAGGTACAACTCTTTTGGTGACTATTATGCGAGTGTGTTCTGTGATTTTCAGGAGGTTGGAGTGTATTTTCTCGCCGAGATATGGCTGTAACCGTTCACCCATACTGTAAGGATTTTTTGTTAGACAATTTTGGCTAGCAAAACTTATAGTGCTCAGTCACACATGCATATCTCAGCGGGAAAATGGAATTTCGGCATAAACAACATACTTATAGTCTTTCCATTATAGTCGCCGAAAAGATAGTGCCACTGGAAAAGCATATCATTCGACTCCCGAAGATTTAATTTTGGCCATTTGGGCTGCTCTCTAGTTAAATTCACTAACTAAATTGTGATAAAATTCACTTGCAGTCTCAAAATTCGGAGAATAGGGGGAAAAGAGAAAAATGCCCGAAAGTGGGATGCTGTGGAAAGGTAATCTTCTACCGAAGCTTGGACACCGTCGCACACCCTAAGTATCTGGCCCTGCGAATCAAGCCCTCTAGAGGCTGGGTTGGTACATTTGAGAAATCTTTGTGTTTTTGTGGTGTGAATGTGTGTATGAGTCGTACTAAATGACTCTTCTAGTCAAAGCAGGCTATTCTAGGCTATTCCAACTTCAACAACCGACGCGACGAGGTCGCCTCCCTCGACGAGGGATAAGTATGTTTGGGGTTTGCAAGTCATCATGGGCGATCAGCTGCCAGCTGCCAGCTGCCAGCTGCCGGATATTCCAAGGGAACATCAACGAACATCTATCAGCAGTGTGTTGCGTGCGTGTGTGTTTAGCTTATCTGAAAGCACCTCAACGTAAACATCATCACCATAATACCACTCTCTACAGTCATGAAAGTAGCTCCTTCTTTCTCAATCAGTGCCGCTCTTGCGACTCTTTACGCTAGCAGTGCATTAGTTGCTCCTACTGCGGCAACGACATGTGACGATGCCGTTTTTGAAGCAAGCCCGCCAACTGTGGTGACGGACATCATCTCATCAATTGATGTCGGGCTTGCAGGTAACTGTACCGGGGAAGGCCTGTTTCAAATGCCTCGTATGACCTGGACGATCGAGCCAAACCCAGATGATTCTGTCAACACCACTTCTATCTCCTTGTCGCCTTCCAACATAGGCACTGTGGTAACTGAAGGTTATAATGTGATGGGTATCGATCTGTACCCTGCTGCGGTGGCGAACGCAATTGAAATTGGAGTTCTCATCCAAGCTCCAAAGGATGGTCTGAATAGAGTGTCAGTGAAAAATGGGGCACCATTCTTCGTTAACATCGCCAAAGGATTCACTCGTTTGACATCCCTTTATCTTGGTGGAGCAGACACATGTAACCCGGTACGAGTTGACTATATTGAGGCAGACTGCCCTTTTTGCAATGATCTCTATGCCCCCGAAGAAGTGAAAGGAATCGGTCCATCTATTGTGGCCGACCTCAGTGAAGTCAATGTAGAGGATGTTATTGGCCAATCTACATTTATACAATCAATTAGTGTCACTAGCTTTGGCCGATCTGTTTACAATCTGAGCCTGGCCTTGCCTGAGTACGGCGAAAACGGTGTGCCAGTTCAGTTCCAGTTCGAATCAGCTAGCTCAAAGATTGAGATAAAAGGAAGTTTTGATTGTGCATTTGAAGAGACCAGCATGACCTATGGGGGGCAGTGTGCATTTACGAGCAATCCTGCATCGGGCTGCAAAGACTGTTCAAACGAAATGATTATTGATGGATCTATCAATGGCTACTTCAATGTATCTGCCACGAGCCCATTGGACGTTCACATGTCGGATGGTGGATGTGATCACTTGGCTCCGTTCTCATATTACGACAAAGGCATGGGCCAAGTCAAGTGCATTGAAGGCAATGCGACTGTGAATGTCGAGCCCTTGCCTTGTATCAGCGCTGATATTGGTACCGTAGAATGTGGCACCGATCCTTTTTATGGATCTACAATTGACTATCCATGCTTCTGTGTAGCTCCGTTGCCGGATCGGCAGTGTCCTCCCAATGTTAGCTCAGGAGTTTCCCTTGGCGCTGGTTGGATCGTTTCCTTGCTTCTTCCGATTGCTGCTGCTTTGTTTGCTTAGTGATTGTAGAGATAAATGATGGTTTTGTGTTTGTAGAATAACCAAGAATAACAAGTTAATTAAGGTAATTATGGTACTTCTTCCTTAATGCGGGCATTTGTATTGGTTGCTACCTCTAGAGGTGTTGTTGAGAGTGACGCCAGTGATCACAAGCACAGCAACATCCTCTCGTAAGTTCCAATGAGTTCCATGAAAGAAGAAGAAGTTCCAGAGCTGATCATCAAACTTCAAAATTCAAAAACAACCTCGCCATGATGACTACTTCTTCTCAATAGAGTATGACTATCATGAAGGCACTCCTCCGCCACCCTTCGCTAATAGCCGCTGTATGGCTGCTTGCTGTTGCTGCTAGTGGTGTACATGGGGCACTCAACTTTAAGATTTTCAACGATCCAAAGAGCGTATTCACAAAAGAAGGAAAGTCATCCTGCACTTCGGCTGCAGTTGCATGTGTTCCGGTAGATGTAGATGTAGATGCAATGGCAGCCGGGGAAATGCTGAAAGCACAAGACAAAGAAGACTACTGTTTATTAAAGCATTACTTTCCAGGAGTATGTGAGGGAAGGTATCTCGAAATTGGAGCTGGTGATGGCATTACATTCTCAAACAGTTGGGTCTTTTACAATTCTGATTTGGGTTGGTCGGGTGTGAATGTGGAACTCAATCCTGATAGTTATGAACAACTGGTTCGCAATAGACACAACGACATTGCAAATATACAAGCTGCAGTTTGCTCGGATACTCAGCCTGTACACTATGCTCATGATGTGACGAGCACTCATGTTGGTGGCATTTGGGAGTTTACAACTGAACAGTATCGAGAGAAATTTTGGCCTGGTATAACGTTATTCAACACTATTGAAATCATGTGCACACCAATACAGAGTATCTTGGATCAAACTTTGGGGAAGAATGCAAAGCACTACTTTGATTTCGCAACTATCGATATAGAAGGGGCTGAATTAAATTCCTTGCTAGGTATTGATTGGAGTCGGACAAAGTTTGGCATTTTAATAGTTGAAAAGAATAAGAGTGACGAAATCAACCAACAAATGCATGATCTCCTTCGAGTCAAAGGCTACACGCTGATGGAAAACGATGAGGACGAGTGCGGAATTCGTAATTGGTATTACAAGAATGATAACTTCGAACAGATATATTCTCGCATAAGGGCCCCGATGAGTCAAGGCTGGATGTAGCTGTTCAGTGAGCAGCACAGTTCAAAGAAAATGACTATGTGCATAAAAACAGCAAAGCAATCTGTTTTACGTAATGTTATCTATACTGTAATATCCTGTTCATTAAAAGAATGCAAACTTGTTGTTCATTCCTTTGGGCAGGTTGTCCGGAATAGGTTGCTGTGGTTCATGATTCTTCTTAATAGGCTGGCCCCGTGCGTTTCCTCGACCATTGCTGGTAGGCTGAGATTGGTACTGAGAAAAACCGCTAGCAGGCTGCGCACTTCTCTGATTGTCTTTGGTCGGTCGAGGTTGGTACTGAGAAGAACTGCCAGCAGATGGCACACTTCTTTGGTAATTGTTGGTAGGTTGAGGTTGGTACTGAGAAGAAGCGCCGGCAGGCTGTGCACTTCTTTGATTACTTTTGGTAGGTTGAGGTTGGTACTGAGAAGAACCGCCAGCAGATGGCACACTTCTTTGACCATTGCTGGTAGGTTGAGATTGGTAATGAGAAGAATTGCCAGCAGGCTGTGCACTTCTTTGATTGTTCCTGGTAGGATGAGGTTGATACTGAGTAGAACCGTCAACATGCTGTGCACTTCTTTGGTTATTGCTGGTAGGATGAGCTTGGTAGCGAGAAGAAGTGTCAGTAGACTGCACACTTCTTTGATTGTTGTGGGTAGGTTGAGCTTGATAGTGAGAAGAATTGCTTGCAGGCTGTGCACTTGTCTGATTACTGACGGTAGGGGTAGGCTGCGTTTGGTAATGAAAAGAATCGTTAGCAGGCTGTTGCTCCGGAAGTATTTGCAGATGTGGGCTCGCAGGAGGGAGTGCTTGCGGCTGATGGTCCATAGGAGAACTTCGATGTTGAGAATGTCCTTGTACATCATTCGCCACGAAAGGGGAGGGGACAAGGGCTTGCGTGATTTCTTCATATGTTGGCGGCTGCTGTGGCACTAGCGTTATCTGGGTTGACATCTCCTGTACTTGAATATTACTCTGGTGGGGAGGATGTTGCGTTTGCACTCGACTACTTACAACACTGGTAGAAGATTCTGGCATAGTTGGTAAAGTTTTCGGTTGATACCTTTGTTGTGGTTGTGCCTGCTCCTGCGGTTGATACATTTGTTGCGGTTGTTGCGCCTGCTGCTGCGGTTGATACCTTTGCTGCGATTGTTGCGCATGCTGCTGCGGAACAAGTGCCGAGAAGCGTTCGGAAGTTGGTGCAGACTGCGGATGTTCCGTTCCATTGCTTCCGGTGCTTGTCCCATTCGCTTGTTCGCCAGCAGCGCTTTGTCGATTCCTCACCTCTCTCAATTCAGATGGTTCAGCTGAATGAACACCTGAAGAAAAATCTGTATATTCATCTTGGTCGTCAGATACATTCAGGCTCCGGAAGCTCATCAGGTTACTTGATGAAAGATCTGATGCTGAATCGGAAGTCACGCTTGGATTTGGGTTTTTAGGCCGGCTCTTCTTCACAGGTGTCGCGCCTTGCTTCTTTCTAACCATAAGCCTGCGTTGCTCTTCTATGCGAGATTGAATAGAGCTTTTTACAGAGGATTGGTCTGTGTATTGAGTTGATGCGATGCTAGAGGAAACTGTTTGTTTCGATGTATCTGTCGTTTGGTCCCAGTCGCTACCGCTAGAAATCGTAACGGGAAGCCTTCCTGTTCCCAATCCTCTCAAGCCTAAATCAAAGATTTCTGGGAGTTCAAAGAAACTTCTTCCATCAATAGTCAAGTTGTATTGCTTCCACTTTGGGTTACGCTTCTCTGGGGAGCCAGCTTTTGGTTTATATGCATAACACTTTAACTCAAAGATATGATCAGCCATACGCCACGCCGCCTCAACGATATCAGCTCTCCTTGCTGAGTTAGATCGCTTACCGGCTGTGTATTGAATTTCTCTACCATCGATAGCAATTGTTCTTTTCCCACCAGTAATTGACCAAGTAATGGAAAGATCATGCTCTTGACCCCTACAATCAACTCCAGCTTGCCCGGAAGCAAGGGCTTGAGGGTTGGCAAACCCAAATCTGAAGTGAATGATGCGCTTACTGGTAGACATTTGCTTGCCAGCATTTTGAACATGGAATCCAATTTGATATGGGCATCTCCCCCGCCCACCATCTGCCACTGTTGTTGCTGAAGTTGACCCACAGACCGAAGCATTACCATTTTGGGATCGCTGGTTGCCCTCCTGCCGTGAACAATAGGTTGAGGCCTGGCTCTCACCTCCATAACTCTGTCTGCTTTGCTCATCACTGTAAGTTGAATTGAAGCTTCCGCGGAGGCTTTGTTGAGCACTCATTATGCCACTGTTGAAGCTGCCATTATTACCTCGTGATTGATACCTCTGATTGCCGCTCTCATAATAAGACTGATCATCGCCATAATAGTTGCTTCCTTGACTATATGGTGTATAGTCAGTTCTATCGCTATCTGAATGATCCAAGGAATTATTATACTGCGCTGGCTGCTGATGCCTGCCTCTTCGCTGCGGAGCATAAGACATTTCTTTATACTAAGTTAGTCTCCTTGATCGATGAAGAATAATATCGAAATGGAACAAGAATTGCAACAACGTAGAAGAAGAAAGCCTTTCAGCCACACAGATACAGTTGTTGAAAGCCTCTCCTGTGTAGATTGGTCCTTGTATTCTATCTGTCTCTAGTGCTATGGCTATATATTGACAACAGGTCGTGGATTTTGGCCATCATGGTCATTATCTCCGTGAAAACTGGCACAAGGCACAGAGGTGATCACGAGTGTCTGATCAGACTCGTGACCAAAATATCTTGAAATTTTTTACTTGCCTTTCAATTGAAATTATTGTACTTCTTATGCAGATGCTGATCCTTACATTTATATTGACCACTACATGGTGGTACAGTTGAATCAACTTCTTTTCTGTCTGCGTTGCAGTGTATCATGATGAATTAAGCCCCTGATATACTCTGAGCAAAGCCAGCACTCCACCACCACGCATAGTAATCTTCCAACATAGGCACTTCTTATCAATAACAGAGCTGCATACTCTGATTCCAATAGCACTCTCCATGGCCAAGTTGTTTTAGATAATCTATCAGCAGCCCAGAAATATGAGCCAAAGGGAGCAATAAATAGGCCAAATATTGCTATGGTCCCGAATGGACTTCGAAAGTTGTTCTTGAAGACAGCTTCGATCCAAAACGGAGCTTTTCGTCCTCTTTGAAAGTCCTTCCAGTGTCCACTTTCAGAATTTGCTTGATTGCATTGTGAACAGACCATTGTGATCCACTCTAAGCATATAAGTGCTGTCCAACATAACACTTTTGGAATTAATCTCTCGTCATCTTGCTTCAAGCTTTCAATAATTGCTGCTATCCAGATTAACGTCCGAAGAATATTGTCTGCCAGAATATCAAGTAGCACACCGAATTTTGAACATTGATTTAATTTTCGTGCTGCCATACCATCAAACAAATCCAGCAAACTTGCTGCTATCCACGTATTCAGTGCCATTGACACTTGTTGTTGTATTGCAGATACGAGACCGTAAACTGAGAGAATTATCCGAAGATATCCCATTAGATTAGGGATGTAGAGGACGATTGGCCATGATGACTCGGAAGTGACAAGGCCTGCATCATCTTGAGGAGGATGAGAAGGCTCAACTGAAGATTCTCTATCGGTGCGGTCATTATCAGCGTTTGAGTCCGGGCTGTCGTCAATTACATGACCTTCGCCATAATCACGCTTGTACCTCCTCCCAGGACTTGTTGACATTATAAGTAGATAGTGGTGCTATTGTATCTCAGAAGATCTCAGAGGTGCTCTGTGCTTGCGTAGCTGAGGAAATAAGAGAGTACATAGCCTTACATAGCGTCTGATCACTGATCATTGTTTTTGTTGTGTTCGAGTAGGTTCGCTGTTACCAGCGTTACACCATGGTAACAAAAACATCACACCACTTCTCCAAAATCCAAAGCAACGACCACCACAGCCAATCGATCCATCCATCTTCATAGAGCTTCATAGCCAACGATGACATTACCAAGGTCATCAATAAACGCTCTAAGATCCAATCTTGATCGTGCTCTATCAGCCAAAGATCCGGCGGCAATCGCTACTGCAGTAGATGTACCGTTACAAAACACAAATGTCATCGGCGGCCCATCAGGCGGCAATAGCTCCTCCACTTCTGGATCCGTGCATCGAGAACAACTCAAAGTTGATGGCGTGGATTGGTCAAATGTGCTGAATTATCTGCTGGATGTTTATTTGGCAATTGCATCGGTAAGTACCTCTTTCTATTTATCTGAGATATAATACGCTCAGCTACAACTCATGCACAGGAAAATAAATTGGACGTTGGATAAAGATGTTTGGTTCCATCAAAAGGGTGGTTCCAAATTTCGATAGTGATAACGTCCTACATTTCTATATTGTGCTATATAATGCGCGGGGATTGCCTGTATCATCAGTATGGTCAATCCACCCGAGCGACATTCCCCATTATGCTTCGTTCCCCAGGTGTAGATGGGAACCCAGTGCTCCAACATTCATTTGCAAATTGGTGGTACAACTACTTATTTTTCAATGTAAACAGCAGTCGCCCTAACCATCTTGCTCTTCTGCCTTTTCGTATATTCAAAGAATGACCTAGCAAGCACCTACGAAGCACAATCATCCCTGCACTCAGCTCTGAATCACAACCTTAGTTCCACGAAAGGAAACTGGCTCATCCCGGGCATACACACTGTCTGTCGGAATACCCATCGGACTGCAGCTCTTGCTGATGAATACGTCAACCGCAATGCTGGGACTAGGAATGATCATAAACGGCTGCAGAGTGCGGTGACGTTGCTGCAGGCGAGTTACAGTAAGACTTTGAATGATCGAGTAGAACTCCGACCAAGTGAGCCACTGAGTGAAGAAGGTTCGAAGAAAGTGGGTGTACTCTATATTGTCAACCAGCTCTTCAGTATGTACTTCCAGCTCAATACACTTCGATTGTGCAAGAACCTCCTCAAGCCAGTTGAGAGTAGGTCAATACATGAAAGTGGAACCATGGGAGAGATGGTTACCTATAGATACTACGTTGGTCGCTTGAACATGTTTGAAGATCAGTACGAGTTGGCAGAGCAAAATTTTGACTATGCGCTGAAACATTGTCACAAATCTTCAGTGGCAAACAAGAAGAGAATACTGAATTATTTAATACCGGTCAAATTGCTTAGAGGGAGGCTGCCAACAAACAAATGTGAGTAGTCGTATTCTACATCTTTTGTCCTTGTCAACGCTATATTACAAGGAGAGCTAACATAACTTTTTTTCATGTCTGTTACATTTCAGTGCTTGAGAAGTATTCTCTCTATGAGTTTGTACCTTTACTGAATGGGATGAGGACTGGAAACTTGATGGAATTCAGTGACGGCTTAATGAAGAATCAGGATCTGTTCATCAGAAGAGGAACCTATTTACTGCTTGAAAAATGCAAAATGATTTGCTACCGTAACCTCTTCAAGCGAATTTGGAAAATAGTAGGGACAGAGCAGATCAAATTAGATTACATCGCAGCAAGCTTCAAGTGGCTTGGTATGCCAATCGATTTAGATGAGGTTGAATGTATCCTGGCAAACCTCATTTTTAAGTCATTTATCCGAGGTTATCTATCACACGCGAAAAGGGTACTCGTTCTGAGTAAGAAAGATCCTTTCCCAACAGCCAAGGTAATTAAATAATATCAACTACATAACACATTCGATTAGTTCACAAAGGTACAGTAACGTGGACTAAGTGTCATCAATGAATGGCTCTCATCACAGAGATAGTGTTTGCGTGATCTACTTCACATTGGGCAAAAGTTGACTCCCATCGATTCCGACGATACGCTGCTCAAGTGGGCAATCCACACGGGAGTTCACAACTTTGCAGCCAGCAAAAGTGACATCCCAAAAGAATTCTTCAACATCATGTAAGTGGTACTATCGCCAGCGCTGGTTTGCTGTGTGTCTTCGACCTTATTTACTATTTTGCTTACAATATCCTTCTCTCGTATATTCATTAGGTATCACATGTTCTCAAGCGGAGACGAGCTTGTCTTGGAGGCATGCAAGGACTTTGTCGATAGCGATGATGCGGAAGTCATGGACAAAATGATCGAGAGGGAGTGGTCCATCTACTGCAAGAACAATCAAATCGTCCCAAAGTCCGACGCTACATCTGTGGCCGAGGAGTCGCAAGAGGAGCTCAAGACTGTTGTTGAGCACAAGGTCGAGGGCAAGGACAAGGAGATTCCCGAGGTCCTTACTACCGCGTGCTCATGCCTAGCGGAGTTGAACGACGTCACAGCGAACGAAGCTACCGCTATCTTGGCCTCCTACGCCAAGGGGAACCAGGTCGTCGTTGACGTGTACGAGACTTACATGCAAGACGGCGATACGGATACTTTCCTCAGTATGCTGCGTGTGATTGCCCCAACGTTGGCTCAGCATGAGGAGGAAGACTTCAAACAGCTCTTGCGTGAAGCCTTCCAGCACTTTGTAGAGGACGAGTCTTTCCGAGCCGTCGACCTTGCTGCTCTCCGACTTGCTGCTGTGAGGAAGGACAAGCTTCTCATTTCATCACTGTTGGACTTCAAGAATGACGATGATGTTAATGCCTTGAATGCGAACTTGTTAGTTCACGGATGATGATTACTAAGCTTCTTTGAGTGATGATTCCAAAGCCTTGGAGCATTGGTTACTGTGTGTCAAGAGAGGTGTATGATAAGTGCTTTAGGTGTGCTTTGGGAGTGCAATCATATTCGAGCAGCTCTCTGCAAGTTACATAGATAAATTAATTTACTTTGACTAAACGTTGAATGTCCTAATGATAGCTATATTTGCTGACTGAGTCAGGCATCGCCGTGCTCATTTGTTTCTTCATCTCCTCTCTCCTCCAAGGAGCTCTCTTTACTGCATTACAGGTGCCTTGTCGGTGGATACTGCAACTGCCTTCTTTGACTTTGTCCATAGTTCACGATTGTATGGGAAAGCTTTTGCATCCAACGAGACCTCTCTCGCAACATCCCAAGAGCTGGCTACGCCAGCGAAGACACCTTTTTCATCAACAACGACAAGGTGATGAACAAACTTCTTTTGAATAAGGTCAGCAATATCGTCTGTTTGCGTGTCAGTCTTGACACAAATGAGATCCTTAGACGTCATGAAGGCATCTGCAATGGTGTTAGATGGTACTTCTCCTGCATATGCTCTTGTGATATCTGTCTTTGTGATGATTCCTAACTCGCCACGAAGAAGTAAATACATATCATGTTAGTGAGCTGTCAGAGGTCAAACGGGCTTGTAAAGGTCAATGCTCTCTTACCGACGGGCTTCCTGTCTTCGACGATAATGACACACGAGACGTTATTGGTTGCAAGCTGCTTTGCAATTTGAGACAAAGTTGTATCTGGAGTCGCGATCTCCGTTGTAGTGGACATGTATTCTGATACCTTCATGATTGATGTAGTAAATGTAATGTAAGAGTTGTAAGTATTGATTCCTTGAATTCTATTGTTGTCTGCTCTTGTGCCTTGATTGTGAGCGCTACCAGGGTGTCATCGATTGGATAGGAGCGGAACGAAGTCCGAGGACAAGTGTTCGGGCCATAAGTATGGATGAGAACTGTGAGATGATTCGAGCACGAGAGTTTGTCAAAGTCGCTCCGCAAAGATAGCTATCTCAAAATATCACAGACAGACGCCACAGCTTCGCGGTTGCCTGGGAAAATGTGGTTTTGGAGGGTATTCGCCCTATTATTTGACCCCTAAAAAGGCAGATAATCTGTAAAGGCATGATATTAGCTGGATGTAACGCGTTGCCCTCCAACAAAGTCTAATTCTATGCCCCCCTAAAATTATAGATTTGGGCACCATGAATCTCAGGGGCATCGGGACCTTTCACCATGACATTACTTCATCTGATGACATGCACCCTCTTTCATAGTCGTTGCACGTGTAGATAGCAATCAATTTTGTCGGCAAGCAAATAGAAAATGGTTATTGTATCCACTTTTGCGAGGCGACTTCTCGTTTCCAAGGTAAGTGTCGTTGTGATGGTTACGATTGGCGTTGAATTGTTTCTGACTTCCATCTCACATCATATGGCATCATTACCATCAACCACCACTTTATTCATGAATTAAATCGCACCGTAGGCATCTCCATCGAGTTCTGCTCCCCTAGCCTCGATTGCCGCACGAGCTTTGTCCAGTCAGGCTTTTGCTCAGGGAAATGGACGTTCCAGTCATGCTGACACCAACCTAATGGCGATGGCAGCTGCCACAGCGGCTGGCCTTGCTGCTACTGCTGCTGGTGGGGTAGCTTACTGCGAAAGAGAAGGAGCAGTTCGTGACCCCAAGACTACATATGGGGTTAATGCTGAAAATGTTCTAAAGGCAGAAATTACCAAACGGCTGACAGAGCAAGTACAGAAGGAGGAGGATGTTGTAACACTGGAACCAGTGGAGGAGGAGTTGACACAGGTTGTACCTGTTGCAACAAGTGCCAAAGCAGATCCTCATGAAGAGGGCCCCACGCAAATGACACCTGATGAGGCACGTCTCGAAGCTGCCACTCTCAAGGCCAAGAAGCACGGTGGTGGGCTCAAGTTATTTAGCGGAAATGGTAACATGGGACTCTCCTTGGAAATTGCCAAGCTTTTGGGAGTCAACCTTGGTCGCGCTACTGTCAGTCGTTTCGCCGATGGAGAGACTAATGTTATGATTCACGAAAATGTTCGTGGGAAGGATGTATATGTCATTCAGCCGACATGTCCCCCTGTGAACAATAATCTCATGGAGCTTCTCCTTTTGGTGTCCTGTCTCAATAGGGCATCTGCTAGACGTGTCACTGTTGTCATCCCATACTATGGATACGCAAGACAAGATCGTAAGATGCAAGCTAGGGTTCCTATTTCAGCAGCAGATGTCGCTCGTCTTCTTGAGTCGATGGGAGTAGATCGTGTCATCGCGGTTGATTTGCACTGTGGACAAATCCAGGGATTCTTTGGGCCTCGTGTTCCTGTGGATAATCTTGATGGTGGGGTTGTTGGTATCGATCACTTTGGAGGTAAAGATTTGCATAACCCCGTTATTGTGAGTCCTGATGCTGGTGGAGTGTACCGTGCCAAGAAGTTCAAGGAGGGACTTGCATACAAGTACGGTTGGGAGGATGCCGGAATTGCTATGATCATCAAACAGCGCGCTCGTGCTGGATCTGTCGACGCCATGGATCTTGTTGGAGATGTGAAGGATTGTGATTGTATTATTGTTGATGATATGATTGATACTGCTGGAACATTGTGCAAGGCTGCTGACGTTCTTGTGGATAAGGGAGCACGACGTGTCTTTGCCTTCGCATCGCATGGGCTTTTGTCTGGACCTGGAAATGATAGGATTGCCAACTCCAAGTTGGAGGAGTGCGTTATTTTGAACACAATTCCCAGCACAGCACAACGGGCAGCCAATGAGAAACTCGTTGAGCTCAGTGTTGCACCATTATTGGCACAAACAATCTTCAACATTCACGCAAAGAGAAGTATTTCAGCTCTTTTCAAGTAAATTTGGTTTTGCAAATAATTCACAACAATTAGTGCACTGGGTATAAATCATGGGGAAATGGAAATGATTAAGCTAAATTCAAGCAAACAGGAGGGCCATTCTTAACTACAGCTCCAAAACTCATGTCCGCCAAGACTCACTGTGTTGCCAAAAGAAATAAGGAACAATAGAAAAGTCGTCAGTTAGACACATAAGTATCGTATCAGTCTAAAAAATCTTGTTCTAAATAATTTACTCGGCATGAAAGAGCTGCTTGCATTATTGCACTTCCAAAGCACAATATCATTCACTTCTCTTGACACACAGTAACCAATGCCTCCAAGGCTTTGGAATCATCTCTCCTAGAAGCCTAGTAATCATCATCCGCAAACTCTACGATCGTATCAGCAGCCACCGTCAACAAGTTCGCCTTCAAGGCATCAACGTTGTCGTCATTCTTGAAGTCCAACAGTGATGAAATGAGAAGCTTGTCCTTCCTCACGGCAGCAAGTCGGAGAGCAGCAAGGTCGACGGCTCGGAAAGACTCGTCCTCTACAAAGTGCTGGAAGGCTTCACGCAAGAGTTGTTTGGAGTCTTCCTCCTCATGCTCTGCCAACGTTGGGGCAACCACACGCAGCATACTGAGGAAAGTATCCGTATCGCCGTCTTGCATGTAAGTCTCGTACACGTCAGCGACGATCTGGTTCCCCTTGGCGTAGGAGGCCAAGATAGCGGCAGCTTCGTTTTCTGTCACGTCATTCAACTCCGTTAGACAAGAGCACGCGGTAGTAAGGACCTCAGGGATCTCCTTGCCCTTGTCCTTGCCCTCGGCCATGCCCTTGTGCTCAACAACAGTCTTGAGCTCCTCCTCCGACTCCTCGGCCACCGATGTAGCGTCTGCCTTTGGAAGAATCTGATTGTTCTTGCAGTAGATGGACCACTCCCTCTCGATCATGTTGTCCATGACTTCTGCATCATCGCTGTCGACAAAGGCCTTGCATGCCTCCAAGACAAGCTCATCTCCGCTTGAGAACATGTGATACCTAATGAATGTACCAGAGAGAGAGAGAGAGAGAGATTGTAAGCAAACGAATGAGCTGATAGACATGCAGTAGGTCAGCGCTGGTGATATAGTATCACTTACATGATGTTGAAGAATTCTTTTGGGATGTCACTTTTGCTGGCTGCAAAGTTGTGAACTCCCGTGTGGATTGCCCACTTGAGCAGCGTATCATCAGAATCGATGGGAGTCAACTTTTGCCCAATGTGAAGGAGATCACGCAACATGAGACTGCATCGTTGATTCTCATTCTCGCAGGCAACAAGGAAGTCGGGATTCTGGTACAAATCGAACAACCTCTCAATGTCTTCATCGTCCGAGAAGATTGCATGGAGCAGAGTGGCATACTGTCCCGTGGTGATGTCATTGCACTCGTAGAGCTCGTCTGTGGCAATCACAAACTCGCTAAGTCCAAAGATTGTCTTGGCAGACTTCTTGGCAGCACCCTCCTCCATGAGCAGCATAGCTTCTTCATCTGAACTTCCACCAATCAAGACACTCGCAATGTCTTTTAGCCCCTTGATGAAAAAGGACATGTTCTCCGCGTAGACAGCAACACGGAAAGCCGCTCGGAAGAGTACATTGGAATCAGCATTATCTACTCCAAAACGCAACAATGCATTCTTCTCCATGGCGTTGAACTCTTTGGGGCTGTTCATCAACTCAATGAATGCGTCCGTGTAGAGCATGCTTTCGTGAAGACCCGAGGACTCATTTCCCTGAGATGTTTCATCAGAAAAGACGGAAGCATCAGCAGTATCCTTCCATGACGCCTTTCCTTGGTTGTTCTCTTCCAAGAAGGAGTCCAAGTCGGCAGTAACGAGTTCAAAAGAAGGTACAGAATCCATCGTCTTGATTGCCTCTTGAAGGCGGCCGGATGACAACGTGGAGAAGGGAATGATGATATCTCCATGCTCCTTGAACATGGAGGATCCATCCTCGGTGAACAACGTCCCCGTTGACTTGAGTCCAACAATCTCCTTGGAGATGCCAAGCGATGCAATGAGTGTCTCGGAAAGCTCAAAATCAGTCACCTGCGAATTTCAATGCGGAAAAATGAGTAGTCAGCAATTATTGTAGAGCAAGAAGCCGCTCCCCTCCACCGGCACAAAGGCAAACAACAGCACTTACATCATTGTGGAGCATGACCATCACCTCTTTTCCTCCGTGGACAATCTTGATCCAGTCTTTGTTGGACGCATCAAATTTTAATGCATCCGTCATTGCCTTCGAGGAAACATCCGCAAGGCCAAGAGGAGGCACATCAGGCTTTTTGGAGTCCACGAGGCGCTTCCCTACAATGGCAATGGGAGATGCTCCATCATTTATATTGGAAAAGGAGTTGTCCACATTTTCCTTGTTGGCATTTGATATTGCCGTAATGTTGAGATTGAACGATTCAGGGGAGGATTCTTTCGAAGAAGGGAGGGACGTCTGGTTGGAGACATCGGGAGAAGACTCCTTTGAGGAGGGGACCTCGTCACTCTTGTTGGGGGAGACCCATGCATGGATGTTGCCGGCCACTGCAGGGCTGCCCTGCGCATTGTCATTGTTGCTGTTGCCATCGCGGGGTGTTGCGTCGACGGTGGGAGAGAATGGAGAGCGTGCATCCTGCGGAAGGTCCTTCAGATTCAGAGCGCTCTTCATGGCCGATGATTTATCGATGGAATCCAGTGCTTTAATGTCATCCAACACTTTGATGATAGTATCCTCGCCAGTGGGGGTGGCTGTATCAATAGCAGTCGGCATGGTTGCTTTGATCGAGATGCTTCCAAAGTGAAAGTGACAGCAAGCCAAGAGCAAAGCAAGAGAGAATTGAGGGCGTTTCTCGTAGCCGTACATACGTTTCAAATACCTCATTTACAGTACCCCTCATTTTTCATTGTTGCGTTGTCGTTTGTCGTGAGCAAAAGCACCAGCAACAACGTCTATTGCTCTTGCTTGGTTGGGTGCAGTGCGTGGTAGAGGGCAAAGCAACAATCGTAGGGCTGTATCATAGAGTAGTAGAGATGAACCTCGACCTTGAACAATCTGCGCCTCTGCGGAGGAGAGGGCCAAGGCCTGAGGGCAATGATGATGGAATGCCAATGATACCTCCACCTCCGCCTGGTCTTCCACCAAGGCACCCGCTTCAATTGATGAAGAGGACTGCTATCATGGGAGGAACTTTATATGCTATGCACGGTAAGTAGCATGAGGTGTTGTTAGGTGTATTCTTAGTGCTGCTGCTAGAGTCTACTACACCTTCCACATATGACATTGTCTAATTATTGGTACTTCATTTTTATATCCTTCATGAACTCGCAACACAGATATCAACTTATTCCACAACATCATACACAGCCCTGAAATAAAGCATGAATGGTTCAAGATAGGTCTGGCTAGCTCCATCGCCATTATGGCAATCAAAGCATACTTAGAATTGTATCAAGGGAAAAAGAATAAGAAGAAAGTAGAATATGAAAACTTTCGTGCTGCTACTCATGCATCAATTGTCTTGATACTGATTGCTTGGATATCGTTTCATAAGTCATTGTCACCATTGTATGGTGGATTTAAGACGATGTTGATTATGATTGGGTTTGGATTTGGAGTGCTCCTGCAGGCAGCCTTAATGATTCCAGTTTGGGGACAGAACTTGCTCTCGTTTGTCATTTTGACTTTCTTCTTGCAGCAGTATAAATAATAAGAATGAAGATGATGATATCATACGTCAACATTAAGAAGCATTGCTGGATCAAAGGATACGACACATCATCAACAGCTCCTGCGTCTCTCAACATCTGGACTTGAACAACATCCTGTGTTGGTCAAAATAAAGACTGGTAGTATAAGTCGACACTCTGTTTACTACTAGCAGATTTTAATTAGTTATACCCCTTTATCCCGTACTATATTATGAGCCAGATTGTCTTCCGTATTTTATCGTCATGTGGAAGTATTCTAACTCCCCAAACGGTGACAGTTGCGGTCAAAACTATGTTGCTGTTGCCCAACAGGAAGCATCAAAGCTCTCCCGAAAAACACACAGCATCATCACTTTATTGAAACGAATGTACACGAACTTTTATCATTTTTTCCTTGCATTTATGCCGATTGCTTCTCTTTCTCAGCTTCTAGAGCAATTTGTTCCGCCATCTGTACATCTTTCTCTGCCTTTTTCAGAGCCATCTCTGCCTTCTCCTCAAGACGGTCAGCCATTCTCTTCTTTTCACGGATCTCAATTTCCTTCATCATGGTCTCCATCATATCAAGCTTGCCCTTTTGTTTGAAGTAAAGGTCGCTATCAGACTGCAGAATTGACACGTGAACAAAACGAATAAAATATGTCAGAATAAAGGTAGACAGAGACTCGTCAAGGATAACAGATGGAAAACATCAACTTACGCATGCTGTGTAGAATGGCTTTCCCATGCATGTTCCAACCCACTCCTCCATACAGTCGTAAGCAACAGACATATCCTGCTCTACGCCTACAATATCCATAAGACGCACTAATCCAATTCCGAAGAATCGGGAGTACATCCAGTATTCGTCAGCCTTAGCCGCGTTGGAAATAGCAGCAAGAGGAGAGTCACCCTCTCCCTTCAAAGCACTGGCGATCTCATCCTTGGTCTTTCCCTGTGCCCATGCTTCCAAACTGGCGGCTTCGGCATCAATCTCAGCCTCATCAAGACCAGCAGATGTAATCATGGCAGTCTTAATTTTCTTGGCAGTGTCCTGCTCAGGGTAATTTTTCAACACAAGATCCAAGACTGCGACCAATCCCAAACTGAAAACAGGATCCTTGTTGAAACGAGCATTGACGACAATGAGGTGCAAGCTTCCAACAAGATCAGTGCAAATTCCCTTGTAGAGAGCATTTACAGGCGTGCCGAGCATGTCGGTGAATTGTGAGAAGGCCTCGCCAACAGTGCGGACCTGAGCACCAGCAAGATGTCCGTATTTACGGGCGAAGTCACTGTCGGCCTTTCCTGGCAAATAACTAACCTCTCTATCGAGTGCATCTGAGATACTGCTTGAAAAGAATGGAGTTTCTGACATGGAGAGACTGGTGGCTCTGTTGTTCACTGATTGCGATGTGAAGGCCGATACCGATGGGGCAAGGGCGGCAAGGATAATTGATGATCTGGAGAATTTCATTGTATATTTGTATAGTGCTGCAGGCAAATTATTGTTTCGTGATTGTGAAAGTTAGCGTTAGAACAAAGCTGAGTGAGATATTTTTGGATTGTAATTGTGATCAAAAAATGGTGAGTAGGACTACGATTGTATCGTCGTCTACGCTGGCAACATTACCAACACGCACCTTAACAACTGATATTGGCAAGTATATGCTGACGCGATTTGCTGACGCTGCTGCTGGTTGCGATTGGGTTCGGAAAGCGGAAGGAAGGCAGGCGCTTGTGGAGCTGGCCAAGCTAGACCGCTGACGTGTGCTGGTGCTTGGGCCGCTCCTTTGTGCGTTGTTGTGGTTCCCGCGCTTTTGGTGCGTGTCTTTTTGCAAGAAGGTACAGTAGCTGTATGTACTGGTAAGTCATTATTCTTTATCTATGTGTATTGAACCGACCAAAAAGTAACAGATGTAACTTTGTAAGTGTAACCCGTGTAACAGTTGTGTGGACGTGAAGTGAGATATGATAGAAGTGACCTAATCTCCTATATTGTACCTTGTAGGCATTAGTAACTGAGAGATTCTGACCACCTTCATAAAGTGATGAATACTATCGATTTCTCCTTTACATTGTGTAGTTAGATGGAACCAAGCAGTCCATGATAAGGTGCTGCGTCAGAGTGTACCATCTTGGCATCCATATTCAAATTTCTTTGATGATTGCAAACCGAGACAAAACAGGTTGATGGTCAGATGCATCGTTTTCATATCCACTCAAGACACCGCAGTTTACACAATCCAGCTTCAGCCTACAATCTTCAACTCTGGTCGACGATAAAGCATCACTGTGCCAAAGAATGTGGTCTAAACGTTTCCGCAGCTGCCAAACTCTTCCAAAGTAGTTCCACCTATGTGTCTCTTTGCTACGTGGGACATATTGACTCAAAGCATTTGAATAGCCTTCTTGTATTAGATGCCTTATTGCTCCACTGTCATCTCCTTCATTGAAATCACCTGCAATAATATCAATTTTTCTTTTTGCTTCTTGTGACCTACGTATCAACTCCTTGACTTCGTTTATCCGAATTGGTTCTGTTTTCCTTGCCGTATCAAGCCATGCACTTCCATCTAAATTGACTGGTGGTCGCAAGTGTATGTTTGCAACTGTGATTGTAACATTACCATTACCTTGCGTAGAAGTTCTTGTTATCGACGATCCTCTCATAGGTATCATTGGTATTGACACATCACACAGCATTAATGGAAATACAGACCCAGACACTTTGTCAGAAAAGTCAAGCATTTGAATCTTGTCAACGTCAAGCGGAAATTGTGATAAGATGGCACTGCCGCCAGCCTTCCGATCAGATGGACCGGGATGATGAAAGTAAGTGTACACAAATTCTAGTGCAACAGCATCCTCGCGTAGAAGTTCCTCCCATGATGGGTTTGTCTCTTGTAGTAATATGATTTGAGCCCCCGATGAGAATATAGCGCGTAGGATACGCCGTCTCCGAGTAGGATTGTGTGCTGCTTCGTTGTTTACATTGTAGGAAAGAACATCTATTGTGGTCAAAGGAGTAGGTGATGATTGTTCGTCTTTAGTAGGCGACTCAATGGCCAAATCTGCTGGAGAAAACCGATAACTTCGAAGCAGGGCAATCGGATGAGGAAAGAACTGATTAGAAAAGGCGATGATATCTCTAAGTAGTACCCAAATGGTCGCCATGGTTCATGGGAGCGAGTGCATGAAGAGATGCGATGATGAGAAATGAGAAGGCTAGTGTCAAAATAGTGAGAGTGCGCCAAAAAACGGCATTGACATACTTTCCTGCTACTCCTCCTTGGAATCAGTATCTCTACGGCCACGAATTTGAATGAAAAAAGACTCCCACAAGAACATCCATCTTTTTTTTGTAAGACCGGTTTTGTGGAGTAAACAAACGACCACCTCCGACCAAGGGCCTCCGCACCAAGAGCCATTGAAACGACTAAGTACAATACCGTTTATTGTCATCATTGGCGGTGAAGATCAATTTCTATCATTCTTCATACATATATAAGTGCTACTTCACCAAACCAGCCATATATCTTGCAATCATAAGCATTTGCAGACGCGTATTATCTGTTTTGCAAATAAAAAAATGATGAGACACCGGCAGCATCGAAATAACATGTGTTCTTCCGGCGCTATGAGCACTGCATTGCGGTGGTGCCTCCTAGCCACAGCTGCCCTATATGCTACGAAACCCATGACTGTATCCGCGGAGGATGCAGATATATTTTTCACACGTGAAGAGACAGAAGCAATCTCAGCACAGTGCGAAAATTTGGATTATGTGACTGGCCCCCTCTATGCGAGTGATGCAGATGGCAACGGTGTCTTGAGCCAGGACGAATTTGTAGTATTTACTGACCTTGTTTCGGGAGGGTGGCTCTCGGACATGGGCGTGGCAGACAGCTTCCAGGACATGCCATTGGTGCTTCAGGAGGCTAACGTCGTGCTGACATGTCTATGTGAGTTGTATTCGACGGAACCATGGGGACAACCTGGCTGCTGTGATAACACTGCTACCAGCGGTATTCGTACGAATGGATCGGGTCCAGATGAAAAACCAGATACGGTACAATTGGAATATTTGACGTATGTGTGCGGGACCATGTCAGAGACTCTGGGGAGATTGAATGCCAAATTGGTTGCTCCTCCTTCGGCTGCTCCATCGGATCATCCTTCTGCCTCTCCCTCGATGAAACCAACAATGACACCAACAGTTCAACCTTCACTTTCACCTGTTACTGCTGGTCCAACTGCTTCCCCATCTGATTCGCCTACAACTAGCTCGCCTACGGGATCGCCTACATCTCTCTCGCCCACTGGATCGCCTTCTACATTGACACCAACATCGACGCCAACATCATCACCAGTGACTACATCACCTACAATGTCACCAATTGCATCACCTACAATGGCACCGATTGATCCTGGCAGTCCAACAAAGACACCAACGGCAACTCCATCTGTGTCTTCCTCGGAATCTCCGTCTACGATTCCATCTGTGGCTCCCACGTTATCCACAGCCCCAACGGCTGCGCCATCCTTCACTGCTTCCTCGGAACCTTCTGCATCCTTCCCCCCAACGATTAGTTCGGTTCCAACATTGTTTTCTGGAGAATTCCCCTTGCCTGTTAATTTTGTTCAATATTTCGGTGGGGAAGTTACAGCTGAATCGATTATGGAAGGAGAGACTAATCAGGTGAAGGCAATGATGGAAGTTGCTCTTTTGAAATTGGCCAATCTTGTGATTGAGGAGTTGAACAATGGAGCACGTCGCCAGTTGATGTTGAGAAGGAGGGAATTGTTGGTCAAGGAAGCCACTAATGCAACAGTGACTGATGTGCAAGATATTCGTAAGTGTTGATATTTGTTTGCTCTTTCAGGTTGCCATTTTCATTTTGTCATCACAATATTAACCTCTTTTCTTCCACGTTTCTATTCTTTCCTACAGAATGCACTCCAGGTTTGCCAGGCAATGCTACTACTGAAGACGAGTGTCTTGCATGGGACGCTAATATTCTTCTCGAAATGATAAATGAGGCGGATCCAAATGAGCGGGCAAATGAGATCCGACAAATTATGCTCTCTAGACTCGCTGCTGGATGGCTCGACGACGACGAAAACTTTAATCAAGAAGAGGCATTGAAGCCTCCAACTGATGGAAATGGGGATGAAAATGAAACGGATCCTATAAACAAAGAGGTGAAGCAGTTGAATCAGAATCCTCTTTCTGTTGGCGGCATGGTCGGTATCGCGTTAGCCTCGTTGGTTTTGGTTCTGTTGGTTGCACTGTTTGCCGTTAACAGAGCAGGACGACGCGAGGATGCTACCGAGGAACGGAATTCGGTAAAGGATTCCGATACTCTGGCAAATGATTTGGATCCTGTTCCTACAGATGATATTTCCGAGGTCACGGAAACCTTTTCTTACACTAGTGGTGCGTACTTGCTTCACGGCCAGAAAGATTCTTCAGGGGGATCAGCGTTGGGAAAACTTCCAGACGAATCGGAAGATGAAAGCTTTTATGATCCCAGCGTTGGAGGAGATGAGGAGGGTGGTTACATTGACCCCACGGTAAATGAGTCTTCGCAGAATGCATCATATTTGGCAGCGATGGGTGCTGCTTCCACCTTGGTTGCATCCACAAGTCGCAAGACGCCTCGTTCGTCACCTACAGAAGATAGTTCATTTTTTTCGCCCGAATCGACTGCAAGTAGTGCCGCTGCGTTAGGATCATCACCAGCCTCTGCTGGCAGTGGAGGAGGTGCTGGGACGACGAGTGCGGGGGGGTCATCCGGTGAAGGTATTAGCAGCGGAGCAGTTGCTGGCATTGGTGGAGCTGTTGCGCTTACAGCTGGAGCCGTTGCTGCCGGCGCATACATGGCAACCAAGAAGGACGAGACTGATGATGAGGACTACATTGGTGAAATCGAGCCAATGGAGAATGAGACTCCTATGAATTCTAATTCACAAATGGATGAACTTGATGTAGCCATTGAAGCTGGAGACTGGGGGCATGTCGGTGCACTTGCGGCTGTTCTTGCAGCGGAAGGGCGGAGAACACCTCCACAAGGATTGAAATCGCCTCGTTCTATCACCTCGGGTGATGGAGCATCGTCGCGCTCCCGTGGGACGAGTACTAACCAATCAATGGATCAAGCACGTGCTGCAGAGATTGACAAACTTGTAGAAGCTGGAGATTGGCAAGGCGTGGTATTGGCTGCGGCCCGATTCGAGGCGGACCAGACGATGGATGGTGAATCACACTCCGCCACATCTGCCTCGAGATCTTCGAGGTGGTCAGGTTCCGGACGAAGTTCTGCAAGTGGAACGCAACGAAGTTTTGGAACAACAGATCATTCAAGTCACGGAGCCGGTCGCTCACAAGCAGAAATCAGGGCAGAGGTAGAAGCCCTAGTTCGACGCGTTGTCCCTGAGGAGGCAGATAATGTCGATGAAATGTTGAACCAGTTTAAGGGAAGGGAGGAAGAACTTGTGGAGACACTGAGGCGTATGCAGGAAAGAGCCATTGCCAGTCGAGCAAGGCTTGCTGTTCAAAAGTCTGTCAAGTTGGAAGCAAAGGCAAGGGCACGATCTGCCAGTGTCAAAACGATTGCCTCTCAGGGAAGCAGTAAGGAGCTTGAGCAGGCAATTGAGGAAGGAAATTGGTTGGCGGTTGGCCAAGCCGCTCAGAAGATCAGCGACCAAAATGAAGGCGGCCTTTCTGTAGAAGATAAGGAGAGATTACGACAGAAGATATCTCAATCGCCAGCTATGAACAATCAAGCTTTCTCTACCGAGAGCGTCAACTTGGATGAGTTAATTGAAAAGGGAGATTGGTCCGGGGTAATTGCTGCCGCAAAAGCAGCGAGTGAAGGGGCCTCCGCCAGCAATGCGGGTAACATTTCCAAGGAAGAGCAAGATGCTCTTGCCCAAGCTAGCATGTGGCAGGAAATTGCCAATCAGAGTAAGCAAGATGGAGGACCAGATTCTTCAGGTGCCGGAGATGCAGCAGACTGGGCAATTTCACGAAGTCTGAATGCTCTGAATACTCCTGCTGGTGAGATGCAAAGTCGAACGATCAACGATATTGCAGATGAAGAATCAAGCGATGCATCTCAGTACGAGTCGGCTAGTTACTCCAGGTCGCCAGACTACAAAGGTAGCATGGTATAGCTGTATGCATAACTTGTTGGAAGCTCAGGCAGCCACTCTGGAAAAAAGTGTTTTAATCTATGTCATCTTGAGGAAGCCTGTCTGTTATGTGTATGTCGTCACGCGTTACTTAGTTCAGTTAAATGTGTAGCAAAATAATAACCAATTGTAAGATATTCGTTGCTAGGTGTGCTCTTCATAAGTAAACTTCAAACGCTCTATCTTCATTATACTAGTTTGAAGGGTTTCCACAAAAATCCCCACTGGTCTAACTTTACTAATCGAGTTGTTGCGTGAGACAAGCCTTCGTGTATACAATAAAATAGGGATATTTTACAAGTTTTGAACAGCCCAGACACCAAATGCAATAGTAGCAATCAAACCACCAAACGAGAATAAAAGAATAGGGGCATCTCCTCCATCCAAAGTCGTTCCAATCCTATCTCCAACCTTCTTAGCATACCTCCTCCTGGGACCGGAGCATTGAGGGCAACGGAATCCAGCTCCCTGTTCTTCAAAGTACATTCCAGCGCATTCGCCACGGTTGTAAATGTATCCGCAGTCCTTGCATACCCATTCTCCTTGCCAGAATTGGGCAGCCCTCTCTGCTTCCTCGGCCTTTTGTGCTTCGGTTTTGCGCTTTCCAAATACGTTAAGGGAGGTTGGGGCTACAGCCGATCGTGGGGCGACAAGAGTGCGGGGAGTGGCAGGTGCGAATGCAAATGCAGAGCTCGCCAATAGGCAGATAGCGGAGATGATAGCAATGATACTCTTCATGGTTTACTTAGGTGTAGTTCTGCTGGATGATACTGTACGTTTCGGTGGGGTTGTTGATGATCAATGCAAGCAGTGCTGAGTCGAGAGTGATGATGATGTTGAGGAACACGCATGTGTGTTTACTTCCTCCACTCAGAAAAAGATGATTTCGTGGTGTGTGACGATCACCAGATCCAACATGACGTCATCCGTGAGGAAGAAAAAAGCTCACATCTCACATCAATCTCTCCGCACCTGCTGCCCAACAAGCAAAGCCAAGGAAGCAGCAAAGCCAGCTGCTACTGGCTACTCCTACAATATTATCCATCACATATCTAATGGGCTGATTCATAAAAGGTTGTGGCTAACCATGGCAAGAAAATACTTGATCACTGCAGCTGCTGCAGTATGCATTATAATTCTCGCATCTGTACCACAATGTTGTCAATCCTTCACAACAACAACAACAACAACAACAATGCATGAAGTGCATCCAACAATATCAAAGCGGAAGAATGCATCACCACATCTACAAATGATCTTTCGCGACCTGGTTTCCAATGATGAAATCGATCTCCGTGTGAGCATAACTTCTATACAAAAGAAAGATGACTTTGAGAAATTTCTTCAAGAGGATGATAGATTATGTGTCATCAAGTTCTATGCTCCTTTTTGCAAAGCCTGCAAAGCATTTGGCAAGAAGTTTCGAAAATTGGCAATAGATAGAGGCGATCCAATAAATTCAATTGGAGAGGTTGCAAGGCATGGTGATGCTCGCTTTGCTGAGATTGACTTCAGCAGCAAGTTGGTAAAAGAGCTTGGGATTAAGAAATTTCCGACTGTACTTATATTTCGTGGAAGTGAGAAGCTCAGTGAGATTACTTGCAAAAATGATGCAATAGAAAAGATAACTGCCGATATGGATAGTCTTTGACACTGAGATGAGAGGAAAGAGATACCAGCTCAATGGTAATACAATAACACAATAATGTGATTAGAGTTTACCTCATCAAACACACCTCTCGTCAACCAAGCTTAGATGACTAGCTATCACACTGAAGTCAAAAATTGTCCGCTTTGCCATGTGTCATTTACTGAAAGATTGTGAATTTCTCCAAATTTGATACAATGGTCTCAAAACTCATGAAAATAATGCCCTGGCCAGGGACAACTCTTCCCAGGCGAGGAACAACGCCAGCGTAGAATGCTCCAATTCCTTCTTTTGATAATACTTGTTTGAAGCAGTCTAAGGTGCCAGTATACTGTGATGATTTTGTACCTTGCATTCGTGTCTAATGCAGCATAAAAAGAGGTAAACATGTGTAAGAGTGATTGTTTGCAGCAAATGCTAGATACATATAAATTCAAAGGTATTTACCTTGACAACATCAAAAGGGTTGTTTCCAAGTGTTGAAAAGCACCCAGCACTCATTCCTCCTGCCAATCCTAGAAGAGGTGTCATTTTCTTCTCTCCATCATTTGTGACGATACGTTTGTATTCATTAAACCACATGAAACGCAGTCCCTGGTTAGAACCTTGCTTCATTGCTGTAGCTGCTGCTCCTTTGTAGATACCAGAGGCACCCTCCGTTTGTAAAATGTGCTTCATCCCACTCACAAAAGGTTGATTCAGTTCAATACACTTTGTCTTTACCGTCTCAACAGGTGCAACGATAATCAATGCTTCGGCAACGCCAGCTCCCAATCCAGCGACAAAGTTCTTTCCTGGCGTTAAGTTTCCATCTTTGTCACGTAATCTATCTTTTATCAAGGCATTTAGGCCAAAACGGATCCCTGCCTTTGGCATAGAGCCGATGAGTGTTGGTGTTAAGCCTCTGTAGAGACTGAAGAAACCAGTGGTCCGAACGTAGTAAGAGAGGCCAGATATCATTCCGTTATACGGCCGCGCTGCACCCTTGGCTTTGGATTGTAGTTGCAGTTGTGTCTTGATGAACTCCATCGGCCACACACAAATAGCCTCTATGCCACCGGCTATACAGCCGGCTGCCATTGGAGTCCATGGATTCTTCTTCTTTGCCGGTGCGCTCATCGTTTTCCTACAGTGTTCCACTCTTGATAAAGTGCCGATGCCGAGGCCGAATTGAAATTCTCATTTTTTGATTTTGGAGATGATGGTCGCCAAAATCTCTTAGCCCCATCATTGTGTTAGTAAAGGAGCTGCCACTCTCTTTCCGTCCATGAACCTAACGAGATGAAAGATGGTATGCAGATGTTCGTAGAAGAGTGCAAGACGAGATGGCTCTTAATTAAGTCATCTAATTAAGCTTATTCCATTATCTATTTACCAACATTAAACCATTCTTGATAGATGTCGAAGCAGGCAAATCGTGTGCTGCATTTTCCCTTGCAATCTATTCGATGCAGCCTTTTGTTTCTGTCTGAGTTGCGCAATTGTATGGGCGAATTCTTTCAACTTGAGCTTCTGGGGGTCTTCCTCATCCTCGGTTAGGTTTTCTTTCTCGTCCTCCTTGACGTCTGTGTCAATTTGGATTATAATGTTGCTATGAACATGTAAAAAGCGGTGCAAATACGCATTCACTGCTTCAAAACTCTGGTTCGATTCACATGCCTCTACCAACCATAATGATGCAAGATGTAGTAAGTGCAATCCATCGTCAAGATCATGCGCGCCATAGCAAAGAGAAGAAATCTCTACGTCAATCGAAGATGGTCCCATTGATGACAAATATCTGGTAACCTCTGAATAGGAGCCTTCATCGCTACAATTTTGCAAGAGATCCGCCAACTTCGATCTATGGTGCACAACTTTCCTGCGCTTGGTCGCCTTCGTAGGCTCAACTTCATCAGTTTGCGATTGCTTTGCTTCATCGCTCGCTTCTTCGCTGGTATCGGCATTGTTGTCGGCGTCATCACCATTCTCATCGTCGGACCAAACAGCGTCCCATCCATCATCTTTATTACTCGTATCATTCATGGCAGATGAGTCGGCATTGCCGGCATTGTCTTCACCACCATTAGTACTCGAGTCGATCCCACTTCTCCACTGCAAGAAGAATGGAGCCTGTGGAGGTTTTTGAGGAGCTTCTTTTGGCTTATTCCTTTCTTTCACAAGCTCGAGATGAAATAAGTTCTTCCAGTGTCCAGGAGGAAGGCCACTTAGTGTTATCAACCCTTCTTCTTTTGCTTGCGGCGGGACACCATCACTTGTACCGTCTTCATCGTTATCGCCATTGATAGACGAGTCATCCTTAGCTGCTACAGAACGTGGCATACTGATAGATAAAGACTGCTCAGCCTCTTCTTGCTCACACTCTGCTACTGGTTGAGGCTCATTCATCTTAGCAGATTCACTTGGAGTCCCATCAAGAAGCACCATGCGGAAGAATGTCTTGTCGCACCAGAGACTGATTCCCAGACGTCCAACATGTGATGTTGCTAAGAATTCACCGGTGGGACTGAGCGCCATAGAGGTGGGTGGCGAAGCAAATGACACTGTTGATTTTGTAAGAATAAGATAGTTAGTGGCGAATCTAAGACTGTGATCAATAAACAGCAACGGCAGGAGCAAATGAAAACTTACTCCAATCAACACACAATCCAGTTGGTACGTCCCAAACGCGGATTGTACCGTCAAGAGATGACGTGAAGAGCTTACGACCATCGGGACCAAATCCCATATCCGAAATAGGACCTGTGTGACTCAGTCTCATTGCATCAGGAGATGCATATCGACTGCCTCCAAAGTATCTCACGATTGACAACGAAGAGCAGTCAAATACTGCAACTCCAAAATCTCTCATTGCAATTGCTGCCAAGTCTGAATCACGCACATGAGTGAGTTTGGTTGCTGGAGAGGGTAGCATGATTGGGCTCTTTTTGTTTGGCATGTGTGTAACAAAATTCCAAAGCACCAACTTGGAATCTGCCCCAACAGTTACAACGGTCTTATTCAAAGAATCGATCGCAATGCCAACAACAGCACCTTCATGAGATGCTCGTTGAACAATTGCCTTCCTCTTCTCCTCTGCCTCTATGAAACTTATGCGGTCACGCTCAGCTTGATCAATATCAGATGGCATGACACCATCCTTCATAGAATTCTTCTCCAGCATTCGCATCGTGCGACCGACGTCTCCTGCAACTTTGATGCCTTTCTTACGACGTCGCTCCTCTTCTTCTGTCAATGATGCTGCATCGCGAGGAAACGATCCACGAGGAATACCACTTTGGATATTGTACTTGTATACAACTCCTCCAACTGTTCCAACCAACGCAAAGTTTCCGCAGGCAGAGATTGCTACTGATGTCGCATGCGCTGTTCGTGGTGGTCTTTTCTTCATAGCACTTACATTCCACTGTGGTTGCCTCAATACTGGACCTGTTTGAGATCCCCTTTTGGTGCTCCAAACATATGCCATTGCATGATCTTTATGAATTGTTACCAAATCTCCCCAGTCTCTGCTTCGTGCCTCACTAGTGGCCAAGCCTGCAACCTCAGGCAGTAACAACTCAGCACGGCCTTCTGGGCCAACCAAGCCCAGCTTTTTCGCCTTTCGTTCTAAACCTGGACCTTGGCTGTATTCTTTGTCGAGATTTGTCCGGGCTGTACTGAACAGGCGCAGGGAGAGGTCTCCAGGTCCTCCGCAGCTTAAGATTTGACAAGAGGCTGCATCTGTACCATCCGATGCATTGGCGAGAATACCGCCTCCGCCAACACCAGGATGAAGATAACGAAGTAACCTTGGTGGAGAAGTATGTCCTTTGCGTTGACGTAGAATCCTGCCCGAATGATCGGGGGCGTCAAACACATGAAGCAACACGGAATTAGACGCCATACCGGTAGAGAGGAGAAGAGGTTCTCCAGGGAGATACTGCAGCTTGGAAACCCCACCATGATGAGTCGCTTCCATTTGAGTAAGAAGAGTGCGCCGTGTCGTTCCATCATTGTCGTCTTCAACAGGTGTTAAATCCCATACAGATACTGAACCATCGTCACAGCCTACTGCGAGAGGAGCCACGCCCTGACGTGTGGCATTGCCATCGGTACGGAACGAGATTGATGACACGGCATTATCAGGCCTCGACTTCTTTGAGGTTTGTTTTCCTTTATGATGAAGAGAAAACAGCTCTACGTCATGGAGGGTATTGATCAAGTGAGCAGAGCCAGTGGAGGTCCCAACAGCAACAGTGTCAACGGCAGGACTTTGTTCCAACGTTGTAATTATTCCATCAGAGTTAGAAAGGCATTGAAAGGAATGAAGCATTTTTCCCGATCGTACATTGAGGAGTATCATTGATGTAGTCTGTTTTGTGCCATTCCTAGCAGCACTGATTGGTCGGCCACCAAGTAGTATTTTGTTCACATAGGTGGCAGGGTGCAAACCAACATGCGGAATGAAGTTTGACCCAATCCCCCTCAAATCTACCGTCTTGATGATCTTCATTGATGTTCTCGAGGCTTGGACAATTAATACCCGTCCATAGCAGTCGTTTGCAGGAGTTGCCTCGCTGTCTGCAATAGACTTTTCATCGTCTTCGCTGCTGTCACTAGAAGAAGATGAAGATGTAACTGCATTTGATTCTCCAGCCAAATCACTTTCGTCATCGCTTTCGTCGTCTGAATCGTTTCCTACCACATCTACTCCAGCGTTGTCCTTCTTGTTTGTTTTGACAACATCATCCCTAGCACATACTATTGCTAGAAGAAGCGTATTTTCCATCTTCCCTTCCTTCTCTCCTGTCATGGCCATGCGTCGTTTGCCCAAATTAATCATATCTACGATGCCCCAACGATTCTTCCTTCCAGTTTTCTTCTCTGCTAGAAATGGGAATGCATCCAAACAAACCAAAGGACGTGTCCTCGAGTACAGAGTAACAGACACTGCTCTACCTAACAATTTGGGCCCATGTGTTGCAACCGTCACAGAGAGGGATGAGTCTGATATTGCCTGATGCATTTCTTCTTCGTCTCCGCCGCTATACTGTGCATTACTTGTGTCGATACTGCGCATCACACGCATACGATGATGTTCAGAGCTAGGGGGCAATGCCCGAGACACTAATGTAGGCACCAACTTGGAAATTGTCAATATTTGAAAGCGTTCTCCCAATGGCACTGTCACAAATGTTTCTTCAGATGACTGTCCTTGAGGTTGTAAGTGAAATTTGCCCCTCTTTGATAGAAACAGATGCGATGATGGCGAGTATGAGAGGTTCTTAGCATTGGCTGCAGGATGAGCTGCCGTTAGTAAGCCTAGTGAGCGATGTGGCTGGAATAGACGAGATGAACCAGCATCGTCCGTTTGCATGCTGGAAGTTTTAGGTGATGTTTCGGGCTGTGATGAAGCAGACGACGATGCATCCTCCTTGCTCGAAGAGTCGGTGGCTGCGGATGCTGCTGTGGAGTTAGAGTCCGACCGCAGCTTTCGTTTACTACTTTTGGATGCTGCCATGGTTTATCTCTGACAGAGGTGAATGAGCCGGCTGTTTATACGGCGCTACTCGATCAATACTTGTCGAGGCAGATTTATCATCATATGATAGTTTGTTGTTTGTTGGTGATGGCATTAGGAAAAATAAAGAAGGGAAAATGAGAATAATGACGGACGGACAGGCCACGCAGCCAAGAGATCGAATGCTCAGGTTGCTGTTTGGGACGCTGTTCTCGGTAATGATAGCTCAAGTTTGGTTTCGTCACCGCGTCTATTTACTCATAATGATTCACAAGTACTGCCCTGACTGATGTTGTTGTTTCGAGACAGTCAAGCCGCGATGTGACTCAGACGGGGGGCTTGCCAATTCTATCGTCTGGTAGAGTAAAACTGAGACTACACTTGATCTATTTCAGTAAAGTGACACAAATCTTCAGAACTCCTAGTGCATAATAGATATAACATTTATTTACACCTCAAGCAGCTAACTTCGAAGCCAAGCGAACAGCATGAACAATTCCTCCACAAAATGCAATCAAATTTGTGAGACTTGAAATTCCATGAAACTTGCCAAAGGACTTTGCCAGAGACTTGTACTCGTCACTGTCTCGTTTACCATCGTCTTCTAATTTGTAACGATCAAACATGACTTGTGTAGATGTAGGCTCCAGATACAGCAAGTTCAAGAGCGTGGCGAAGAATGCAACCAAAAGAGACACTTCGGATGTCTTGCTGAGAACATCCGGCATGGCAGTCAAAGTTAAGATCTGTTTTGAGGTGAAGAAAGATGTTGCACTTGTTAGAGAAGAAAATTTTATTGTGAGATGAAATGGCATAGCAATACAACCGAGTAGATCTTTACCTGCAGAGCAATCATTCCAGTACACAACTTAAAGTACAGCGGGAACAGTTTGCTTTGAAGTGATCCAAATGTCCTTCTTGGCAAGTTCTTGAACATTGTGATGCCAGCGACGAACGTTGTATAAAAGACGGTGCCAAACCATGTACCGAAAGAGAGCATATGAATGGCAGCTGCAGCATTTGAGGAGATAACTAGATGTTTCCCGAACTTGGTTAGAGCATTTGTAGTTGCTGCGGGTGACTTGGATGTGGTATAAACCGCAAAGAGTAGGGCGTAGAGAATTGATATGGCTCGGAAGAAGTTTGAATTGTGCAGAGCTGGCTTGATGAAGGGTTTATCGTCGCTTACTTCACTATCATCCTTTGGTGTGAAGTTGAGAATCACAGGCGACTTTGGAGACGCTGTTGTGGAAGATGATGTGAAGGCAAGATGGTGTGGACTTGATGGCGCTTGGGTCTGAATGGATTTCACAGCAGATGGAGAAAATCCAAACACTACCCCTCCCTTCCCTGTGAGGAGGACAAGCGATAAATGTAGAGCTGCGAGCAAACGATTCATGTTGACCTAATAATGTAGCGGTAGGATTGTGTTCCGGTGTGGTCGGGTCGGGTTCAGATTTGAGAGCAAAGATTTGATTGAAGTCTCTCTATGGTACGTAGGAACTAATACAAAGATTGGCGCAACACCCAGAAACATCACCAACTTCAAACTCAGCTCTCATCTCAGCTCATGATATCACTCATTCTCCATCACTTTCACCGAGATAGTAACACACTCCATGCTTCCACCATGAAGACATCCAGCTGGATTATATCCCTCATATTTGCAATCAACAAATGTGCCGTCGTTTCAGCTTTCGTTAGCCCACAACATGTGCACAAACCTCGTGCAAACGTTTTGCCATCAACATCACAACTAAAGGTGGCCACTGCCTCGCCTCAAATAACACAAGCTGACCTTGCATCGCTATCAGAAAAGGGTTACGTTGTCATTGACAATTTTCTACCCAGAGGTCTGGTTGACGACCTACGTGATGACATCTTGAATCTACGGTCCGAAGGTGCATTCAAGGAGGCAAAGATCGGACAAGACAGTACAAATGAATTGAACACAAATATTAGGATTGCCGAAACATGTTTCCTTGGCAGAAATCGACCCGAGCTACTCAAGTTGGGAGAAAATAGCATTCGTGACAGGTCTGGAGGACTCTATGACATTCTGGACAACTTATGCGATAGCCTTTCGGATCTAAGCATGAAGGAGTCAGCAACTCCACTTGATAGGTCGTTGAATGAGTTGCTCTATGCCTACTATCCCGAGGGCGGGTTTTATCGACGTCACCGTGACGCTATTCCCAATTCTGCATCAGTGTTGCGAAAATACAGTCTCCTTCTTTATCTGAATCGGGATGGTTGGTCTCCGGATAAAGATGCAGGGCAATTGAGAATGCATCTTGATGGTGGAGGTGACGAATGCCCTCCGGGTGTTCAGCCAAACTTTCTTGATGTTGATCCGCTTGGTGGGACACTTGTACTATTCAAAAGTGAAGCAATACCGCATGAAGTTCTCAATACAATGTCAGAACGTTTTGCTCTTGTTGGATGGTTTAATAGGCCCGTGTCTGCATCGGATATTGCAAATCTTGGAGAAGGAGGTAATCTTGTTCAAGTTGGCATGATGGCAGTAGCACTTGCATTGGTTACAGTTGGTGTTACAACAATTCTTGGTCAGTAATCAGTTATTATTGTAGTATGTGTGTTTATTCAAGCCAAAA
This sequence comes from Skeletonema marinoi, assembly GCA_030544225.1. Taxonomy (NCBI): domain Eukaryota; phylum Bacillariophyta; class Thalassiosirophyceae; order Thalassiosirales; family Thalassiosiraceae; genus Skeletonema; species Skeletonema marinoi. Next base: position 2,202,846 of record CM060486.1, on the reverse strand, counting down.
TGAGTTACTCTACTGCACAGCCCGTATCATGTTTTTCGTCTCTTTGCTGAGGTACGTGGTTTCGTCGTACTCTTCTTCTTTTTATCGGTAGTTTCAGAGTCGACTGCCACCACTTTTCTAGCAACCTTCTTTTGCAGCGAAGGAACGATGGCAGATGACCGACCACCACTCTTTACAAAGCTGATTGTTTTTCCATTAAAATCTTTGGAGTTTGTCCCTTTGCTGCCACCACCTCTCCATCGACGATGGAATAGCCACTGTTCAGGAAGTTGCTCTTCTCCGTCGTTCAAGCATTTTACTGCAGTAGAAAGTACATAGTGGATTTCACTCACAAGTTTCGTTGCCTCGGATACAGTCAGAAATGCTTGATCCGGATGAAGCCTTGAACGATACAAGACTTCATCAGCAACCCAGTTACCGACTCCTGAAATGACTTGTCGCTGATCTAACAGTATTGCCTTGATCACCTTCTTTTGATTTACAAATTTGTCGACAATACCTGAATTTGAATCATGTGCAGATGCTGACAATGCATCAGGAGCCAGCTCTTGAAATTCTGGAATGCAATCCTCATCAATAGTACTTTGACCATCATAACTATGAACAAAGACACTTCCAAACCGTCTTGGATCAGAAAAGCATGCTTGTAGCCCATTTGGTGAATTGATGATCAAATGTGTATGCGGTGGCGGATAGGAACATTCGTCTGATAAAGATTCAAGTTTTGGAATGTGATTCGGAGATGATATTCTACCAGTCATGCCCATATGCAGCGATATTAATATTGTTGCTTCCTTGCCTGTAATGTCAGCTTCCTCGGTTATTGCAGCAGTGGCATCTTCTTTGGCACCTGATGTTGTGTCAGAGTTCTTTTCCAACACTACACACAACACTTTGCCCTTCCTCAGTACATCTGTAATGTAGTAGTTGCCCCCGTTTATCAAGTTGATTGTTTGCTCCGAGGGAAATCGCTTTGTTGGCAAGGGAGGAGGGCCAAATTCAAGATGGACGGACTTCTTCAGTTGCTTATTGCTTTCATTACTGACAAGAGACAGTAATTTTTGTCGATAGTGCTCAACCTCGGGAAGCTCGGGCATGTTATTGGCAGATAATAATAATAATCAAAAGAATACAATACCACGCAATAACAGAAGGTATACATCATAGTTGTGCTGCTGCCTGCTGCTTAAAACGGTTGTTGTTGCTGTTGTTTAGCCTTGCTAAATTATCCTGATAACAATAAAAGAGCTTCCTCATTGATTTCATGTATGATAGATCCCAAAATTGAATTATTTTGGTTGATAAAAGGAGCTGCGCACAACATTCTTTCAATCACTCCGACTCTTTGATGTACCACAGTGGAGCTACTGGCACCAACATATCTACTATCTCTCTCAAGGACGACGACAGCAGAGAACACCATCTAGCTCAGGTTATTCACTGCTCTCTCTATTGTGCATCATCGCTGAAAATCTCCGTGAATAAAGCGACCGACACAACGACAAAAATGAAAAACAAACAGCTTCTCCTCCTCACGGCATTGTTATCCTTGGCCCATGTCTCAATATCCGCCGCCCAAGATCGTAAAGATGACAGTCCAGCAACAACTCAACAACTACGAATCTTTCAAACTCTACCCAATAATCCATCAAAAATGTCACCTGCTGAATTATCGGAACTGCACCGCCGTTTACGTGCCACACGAGCCATGGTCTTTGGCGGCAGCAATGCCAACAACAACAACACTCATCATGACACTACCAATAACTTTAGACCGACACTGGAAGTTTATACACCCGCTGAACGACGTAATTATCTTGTCAAGAAGGGGAAGTACTGTTATCCTCCCAATACGAATATTGAATCATCTTTGCAATGGAACGATGTTTTATCAAGATATGATTCACTCATGATCATGTCTGGTGATGGTGGTGCAATGGCAGAGCCCAATGGCAATAATTCAAACAACAATGACAGTAATTATCAAGCAAGTAGGGGACTGGAACGTCTAGCCACTGAATTATGGAAGTATTGCCTCCTATATAATGGCGATGGACATGTCTATGTAGGATATGAAGAGGCTCAATTGTTATACCCCCTACAGGCAGTGTTGAGCGATGCCAATTCCAATTACGGTGTGGTATCAGTAGAAGGCAGAAACGAAAGCAACAATAATCAATACTTTCATGATTCCTTCATGGCTATATCACCATACAACCCTGCCAAAGTGGAGTTATCAACAATGATTCGGGTATTACTCGAAACTTCGAATGATGTTTTGGCACTACATCCAATGTTGCCATTAAAAATGATGCATCAAGTAATTGCCGGCAGTAATAGTGCAGGTGATGATGCTGATAGTTCATCATCATGGACACTGTTACAAAGCCACTGTATCGATTTGGCCAAAGACACTCAGAGCGGTAGTGAAATCAGCCCAATTGAATCAACTATCGGCAGCAGCAGTGGCAGTCTCTACTCAAACTTCCAACTATCATCTTCGTCTCGTTCTCTTACGCTACCACTAAAAATGGGAGATACAAACAGCAATCATGGACAAGACGCTGCAAGCTGTCCTTTGTCTAGTGGAGGGTATTGCTGTTTGGCATTTCTGTCGAATGGTGTTTCTGACGGACCAGCCATTGCGTTGCGCCATCCAATCATGAGTCGAGGTAGTGGATCATCATCTTCTTCTTCTCATGGTAGTGCGCTGCCTTACAAGTTAGAAGTTGAGGCTAGCTCCAAGTTAGGATCAACTTCGAGAGTATCTAAGCAGACACTCAACCTTGGCGTGGTCCCGTCCACTGATCTGCCATACATTTCAACAGTTCGTCTTCTTCATAATCATACGGCCAGCATGCCCACATCACCAGCTACACGCTTCCCCAGTTATCCTGCCAATTCTCCCAACTTCTTTGACATATTGTTTGAAAACGATTGTCTTCCTTATAGGAAACAGTGTCATCGATGCCTCAAGGACGTTTCGAATGAGGCACATCTGAAGAATCAAGGAGAAGAAGGAACTACACAAACAAAACGCAAGTTGAATGACCAACAAATGGATAATGCATGCTCCAAATGTCAACTCGAATGCCCATGCTACTGCGATGTCCTTTGTAAAGTCCGTCCTCTGCCGAAAGAGGTTGTACGCACATACGCCGTAAATCCACCCCAGTACAAGAAGGCAGTGGATCGTCTGGTTCCAAAAATCATCCATCAGACGTGGTTTGAGCCTGTAACAAAGGAAAAGTATCCCAACTTTTCGCGGTTGATTGAGTCCTGGAAGAAGAGTGGATGGGAGTATTACTTTTATGACGATGAATCGGCTAGAGAATTTTTGTCGACTCATTTCCCTCCGGAGGTGGGCGAGGCGTACGACTCGATTACTCCAGGAGCATTCAAGGCTGATTTATTTCGTTACTGTGTGCTTTTGATCCGGGGAGGTGTTTATGCTGATATTGATGTCCTAATTGAGACCAACTTGGATGATGCAATAGCAGATGATGTTGGCTTCATGACTCCTATCGATGAGCCTGGTGTAGATGTAGGTCACCGAAGCTGTCTCTGGAACGGTTTCATTGCATCAGCTCCGGGGCATCCTTTCTTGGTGCGAACTATCGAGATCGTTGTCAACAACATTCGAAACAGATTTACTTCAGTGGACTACGATGATATGCTTTGTCCGAACCCTATTCTATCAGTATCACATACTGTTGATACACTCTTCACTTGCGGACCATGTATTCTCGGGGCTGGCATCAACAATCTTCTTGGCTTACACATGCAAAACCAGTTCGAAGTGGGAGATGTAGATATTTGGCAGAGTGAGCGGTCACAACAGAAAAGTGATGAAAGTGTTTCTGTTCGCCCTGATGATCCGCGCCTCCTCATCCCAGGTCGAACAATCATTCTGGAGCAAAACAAGAATGACATGGGCGCACATCGCTTTACTTTATCTGATCGTCATATTATTGTGGCTGCAACAGATATGCCAGACTACGACGACCGGCCATCAACGAAGGAACACTATAGTAAGACTCACGAACAGGCAGGAGTTTATGGAATTAGGAAGCTCTATACCGATACAAAAAGAGCAAATGAAGAAATCCGTTTTGTCGTGGAATCATTGTAGAGTACCCAAAAATTGTAATATTTGTAGTAATCGAAGCATTTACTTCAACTCATCCAAAGAATCACCTTCCATCTGGTCTTTCCACATCTTTGCGTACATCCCTTTTTCGGCTCCGAGGGCTAACAATTCATCGTGTGATCCTTGCTCCACAACCATGCCTTTATCCAAGACAATAATTACATCTGATTGCCTTGCCGTACTGAGACGATGAGCTATCATCAAAGTGGTTCTTCCTTTGCAGATGGCAGATGTTTGTGGAGTCAAAATGTTTCTTTGGATTTTCTTCTCTGTCGTGGAATCGAGATTGGAAGTGGCTTCGTCAAGTAAAATCAGCTTTGGCTTCTTGATAATGCAGCGTGCCATTCCTACACGTTGTCTTTCACCACCACTTAATTTCATTCCTCGCTCCCCGACGATCGTGTCTAGTTTTTCTGGCAAACTATTTACCAACTGCTCTAACGCTGAAAGCCGAACAGCTTCCCAGACTTCTTCCTCGGTTGCATCCTCTTTACCGTAACAGATGTTGTCTCTCAAAGATGCATGAAATAGAACTGTATCTTGAGCTACTACGCCAATGTTGGAACGGAGAGATTGCTGAAAGAGAGACTTTACATTGATACCATCCACTGAAACAGCACCATCATCTACATCATACAGCCGTAAAATCAGGCGCACGATTGTTGTCTTCCCTCCCCCTGAACTTCCAACAAGAGCTACAGTTTGCCCTGCACGAATTCGGAAGCTGACATTCTTAATTCCGCCAATCTCTTCTGTTTTGGGCCCTTCATCTGTCTCGTCGCTATTCTTTGATGATGCAGCAGCTTTAATCCAAAACCCTGCGCCCTTGCCTCCGCCACCTCCTAAGTATACACCCTTTCCCTTTCCTCCCCATAGGCCTTTCCTGCCAAAGCTACGTCCCCCTCGACCTTTTTCAGGGTTAGTTCCATCGACATCAGGTCCACCAAGCTTTTTTCGACTGGATCTAACTTTGTATCGAAATGTCACATTCTTGAACTCAATGTCTCCAGTAGCGTTGCTATCAACAGATTGCTTGCCCAGCTCTCGTTGGCGTTGTAATGCCTCATCCCATTCTAAAGCATCCTTAGCATCTTGGACTAATGGTTTGGTTTTTAGCATTTTCACTGCTTTCTCTAAATCAGTAAATGCGTCAGTGATCTGACGGTATATGAAGCCAAGCACTGAGAGTGGATTGAATAGCCTTTGGATGTACAATTGTACTATAACAAAGGAACCAGGAGAGAGTCTGGCATTTTCATCTCCACCAATGCCATAGACCGCTGCTCTACCAGCAAGCCAAAGCCCGATACAAACTCCAGCTAATCTGATGCTCTGCTGACCAAGTTGAATCCAAGCGAATAGACCAAGCATATTCACTCTTTCATCAGTGTAGTCTTTTCGAATTATATCGTACTCTTCAACCTCTCTCATCTCCCTCCCAAACATTGCGACTGTTTCGTAGTTCACTAACGTCTCTGTCTCAATGCGTCCAACAGCGTCGCTCTTTTCCAACACCTTTCTTCGTTGTTGCACTTTGGTATTCGTTACATAGTATGTATATAAAATATATGCTAGAACCGACAGAATCGTGCTGATTGCAATAGATGGCATTCCTAGTAGTAGCCAAAACACCCCTCCAACTACACAGGCTTCAAATAAAGTTGGAACCAAGCTAAACAGACAGGCTTCTATAATGGTGCTCGTAGCATCTGCACCTCGTGAGAGAATCCTAAGCAGTTCACCAGAATGTCTCTCAAGGTGATATGACGCTCCAAGAATATTAAGATGGGCAAACAGTGCCGAAGCAAATCTGCGCTCGGCATCCATGGATACAGCACGTTGTGTTACACTTTGAATTGAAGAGAGTGCAGAATCTACGGTTTGTAACAAAAAGTATGAGCCAATCGAAAGAGAGATGGTCGTTGCAACTCGTTGTTGTACATCTTGATCACCGCCACTGGAAGAAAAATCGCTGATGGCATCAACGGCATGCCGGATCGCAAGTGGAGGTAAAACATTAACAATCTTCTCTAGCAAAACTGCGAATAATGCAAGTAGTGCTAATAGCAGGTGACGTCGATCGGATGGTTTCAAAAATGGTGAGACGTGAGCAAACGCCTCTTTCCATGTTGGAGTATTGTTGCTATTATTTTTTGCAGCCGATATGGAAGCTGAGCATTTCTCTTCGTCATCTAAAGCCTCCTTATTTCCATTCTTCACCACCAACGGTGTCGCCTCGGATGGGCGTGATAGTTTTGACGACATGGTGGTATTATGATTGTGAAGTATTTCCGGATCTACAACCCTGCCCTTATTGGCAACAACATTAAAGTAGAGATTGAGGCTTTAGTCTTGCTGAGTCTTGAGTGGATGGAAATAAAAGAAGAGGTTCGAAGTCGGCGGAAAGCGGAGAATGAATCTTCTCAGGTCTACACTAACAACAGGATGCAGACAAGAAGAAGAAGAGAAAGAGTGAGCTAAGATGCTTAGATGCTATCTAGAGAACGAAGGACAGACCAGATCCTGACACACCCCCACACTTGAAGGTGAAGTGAAACAAAGCGAAAGTGGACCAAGATCATGAAAAGGACTGAATGGCCAAAAAGAAAGACACTAGGCTAGAAACTCAGGTTGTTGGGTTGTACACACTCTAACAGGGCTCGTTTGTTTGTTGCGTACGAAAAAAGGCGTTCCGAAGAACACAGCGGTTGTTGTGTGCTCCATGAGAGAATCAAAGAAGAACAGATTCTCAAATAGCAGAGGTTGTAACTCGAGAGAGAAACAGAAGGAAGAGAAAGAGGCACACATAATGTACACCCCCATATTCCAAGGTTGGTGTTCCCACTTAATAAATCCAACAATAGACTGTCATAACAATCCATTATCCAAAATCGTCGTTGATTCCATAAGAAGTTGTTATAGTCTCCCCGCGGGTGGTGGTAGTTATCTCTCCACCGCGATCTTCAAGAAAGAACTCCAAATGTGTAGGAGGAGAAAGCAGCGGATGGATGTCATCACGAAGAGACTTAGGAGCTCTGACACTCAGTCCAAGCTGTGTTGCATAAATCGATGACCAAAGTTGCAACCAGACCGACGAAGACTTGATCTGATCACATTGATCATGAGACAGCTCGGAAAAGGGCAAGGTACTCAAAATATGAGCAACCTTATGAAGTCCATCTACAACAGCGTCAACCGGACGAGCAATATCATCGACAGTTTCTGCTGGAGAGACTTCTGGCGAGGAAGGTATTGGAGTTGGTTGTACCTTGCTGGAAGAGCTCCTTGAGGAGAATAATAACCTCCTAAGACGTCGGCGGCGACATGAACCGATGCCCCATTTATCCATCTTTGCAGGTAACTTACGACCACGAGTCCGGAAAGGATGTCGAGACTCGGACGGACAATAGGGTGCCATCTTAGGCGCTGGATTATTACAATCAAGCATTACGGGAGGGGTTGCTGGGGTGGGACGACGATCATCACACCGTCTAGATTTCAGCGTCTTGGCATAATCAGATGCCCCCTTGCATCGCTGACGAAGTAGGGACCGACGCTGACGACATTTCTGCAGTCGCCTTCGAAAGATAACAACTGAGAACCATCGTTTTATGGTGGATGTGGCCATATGCCGTTGACGTTCCATGCGGTAATCCGCAGAATGCTGAAGGACAACATTCCTACGTTGTGTTGGACAACCATCACGGACAGCAGCTGCCAGAGCACGAATAGCTCGCTTGGCAGAGATGAGTACTTGTTGCGAATCAACAAAGTTGTGCACAGGATTGCACTCCGTCATCTCTGACAAATCATGAAGCCGCCGAGACACAGCAAGAAAATGTACTGCTTGATCGAAAGATTGGTGCAACAGTTGTCGGCCAAATAAAGCCGATTGAGTTGCTGTAGCAGCACACAGGAGGGCGTATCTGACTTGAGGCAGACTAAAAGCACTGTAATAGTGGTTTGTGAAGCCTCGAATGAAATAACGATATTCATCCTCAAGTGATAGATTATTATTCACCCGATGAATGGAGCCTGTAATGTGCTCCATAATCATGTCCTGAAAATCATTTTCTTGCGAAATAGTCTTAGCATACGACGCCATCGTCGTCTCATGAGCCACGGTAACGATGTTTGAAGCACATCGCCACCAGGTGCCCTCCGATGGTAGGAGGTAGGAGGGCAAGACAATAGCATTAACATCCGTAGATGAACATAAAACACCATTGTCATAAGCCTCCCGAAGTAATTGATCATTATAAAAGGGAGGCCGAAAGGAGGACCGTGATGAGAATGGATCCCCTTTCGATGATATCCACAACTGGCTCAATATCAGTTGCGCTCGGTTAGCACAAGAGATGTCGTGAAGTATCTCGGGTGTTGATGACAGCAGGCGGGAATTGCTCGACCAATTGCTTATTAACCAAGAAGGAGCCGGAGACGTACATTGGCCGCTGTCAGCTGATGACTGCTGACTAGGAGAGGCCGTATCAGATAATGCACGTCGGCCGCTGTCAATACGGGGTGGAGGGAGGGTGATACGAGGGGCATTAGCTATCATATCGCCCGACATCGTGAGGAAGGTTGATGTCATCCAAGATCGGTACTGATTCCGACGTAGACCCCTGTAGAAATTGCCTCAAAAAAATAAAATTCAAGGCAGCACAAACGTCGTGTTGATGTTGGTGTCAACGCTGTATGCTACAAGGCTCCAATGGGTACTCCCCCCACCAGCTCCCCCCTGTAATGCGATGGGATTATTATTTATCTCCCTCGAGCAGGAATTATGCGTCAATTTGGGCACAAAACCTCTCAGGTCTACACTAACAACAGGATGCAGACAAGAAGAAGAAGAGAAAGAGTGAGCTAAGATGCTTAGATGCTATCTAGAGAACGAAGGACAGACCAGATCCTGACAAATCTTCATCTAAAACTGCTTGGTTACATACCACTACTCCAAGGGACCTACCTACTACAGAAGAGAAGCAATCCAGAAGAAAAGAGAAGCAAGACCAATTCTAGCAAGATGCTCTGAGTCGTAACAAGGGTGGGCGGGCGTCGTCCTTGCTTGGGTTGCTTTGGGCAAGACAGTTGCACTTCCAACCAATGCTCTCATAATTTCACAAAAGCAAAGTCACCAACAACTACAAATATCAAACAACAAAACAACATCAAACCATCATGTCAAAAGTACACGTCTACCCCAACAAACAACTGCACAGCATCAGTAACAGTAGCAGTAGCAGTAACATTGACATTGAGCAGAAAATGCGTAGCTACATTGCCGCATGGAACAAGAACGACTTGAAACTCGATGTCCTCTTTGACGACCTATACCAGCAAGACTTCCACGGAATTCATGAAGGAACGAAAGTCAATAGGATAGAATTGAAGCAGATGCACACAGATTTGCTTTCCCAAGGAAACCAGGCTAGACTCGTCTACTTCCGAAGAACGGGAGCATGTGCCTATGATATGAAAATTGTATTCGTCAACAAGCAGGGCAACGAATTCAGCTTCCGGAAGTTGATCACAGTAGAGGACGACAAGGTTGGAGGCTCTATTGATTACAGTGGTACACTAGCATCGACAAAGCCTAACGAGAAAGGTTATGGATTGTCTTACTACTGGCACCTGCCTGTTTACCTTTTGAGGAGCAGAAAACAGATTGCAGAAAGAAAGATCAAATAATCGTCATACCGGAACATAATGTAAAGGTCATATTCATATTTCATTAGATAAAATCGAATGCTTCGTCATCATCATTAACTTCTTGTGTCCTTGATTTCATCTTAATCTCCTTTTGCTAACTTACTTTGGCTGAGCAGACTGAAGCTATCCAAATTTTTGTTACGTATATGTCTCTGCACATCACTAGACACACTCATTGATGTCTTTTTCCAATAGCAACTTCTATGCGGGGTGACAATACGTACATCCAGTTATCTATCTACACACATGCATCCCTCTTTATAGTCACACCTATCACAAAGCTTCTCGCCACATCTGCCACACTCTGAAAGAGAGCACTTTCCCCGAATAGCAGGCGAGCATAAATGGCACTCCCCACAGACACAACAATCCTCCTCCCACGAATGCTCTGGACAGATAAATCCACAACCATTCTTGCAATAGTCAAATTGATACCATCCTCGTTTCGCATTCATTGCATCGACACATGAAGGACACATTACATTGACAACGTCTGAGCAGCAATGACACCGAACATTATCCCCGATCTTGTGTTTCAAGCATGATTTACAAAAAGCGCCATTGCAACCTTCTCCAATGCATTGGGCGGCTGCAATCTTACTCATTGGTGCGTTGCAGATTGTACAATTGCCCGCCGATGATGATGACGGATCTACACTCTGCAGGATGGATGTTTTGAGTTGTTTATGCTCTGATTTAGCAGCATTTAGCAATTGAGATTTTTTCCTCTCTAGGGATTGAAGCAGTTGGCTTGTTTCACGATCAATCTGTTCTTCGATCCGTTTGCGTTTTCGAGCGTATTCTACATCTGCATTATGTAGTGATGTTTTTATCTTTGATGTTGATGATGCATCAGTTTCCTCGGATTTCAATCGGGCAGAAGGCGCTGTTGCTGCTGCTTTTTCAGCAGAGGATGATGCAGCCACACCGGTCGCCGTAGATGTGGTGTTGTTGGGTTCCATCATGATGCATTTGATCCGCGGATGGAAGTACATCAAGAATAGAAGGCATCAGAGCAAGGAAAAAGCAAACCTACCGATGCGAACTCTTTTTGGCGGGAATCGTGACTGGCGCCAAAGCCAAACATTCCCCCCCGCCACCGGAACACAGCGTTCCGCAAAAATGGCTGGAACCAAAAAATCAAAAAAAAATCAACTCCTCACAACACCATGCCGCCGCCGCGATGTGCAGTCCGTGTAGACAGTAACCACCCGAATTAACCAATCCAACACGTCTGTAGTCCTTACTAAAACATACCCGAGTGTCGGCTTGCCGTAGTAGAGCATGGCGGGGTCACCAGAGCCTCAAACACGCCGACGATGTCATGCTGTTGACGTCGGGAAAAACCCCATACAATAGTGAATGTGTCCAATTATATGTGCAAGTGCAGCGCTTGCGCCAGTGCCTCCTCAATGTCCATGCAGAGCGAAGGAAGTCGCTCTAGTTGTCCGTCTGGGAAGCATATTGCTCCAATAAATTCCTCTCTGCTTCACGCCCTCCCGATGGAGATCCTACAAGCTACGCAACATCCTTTTCAACAGAAGACGACGAAATTATGCAGCAACGTCATCCATGATTACATGATAGCGATGAAGAAGGACGAAGTCAAAAGTATGGCCAGCGATGGCGAACTTTTGCTGTGTGCTTTGGGATAGATGAATCGGATAGAAGGGCAGGGGGAAGTCCTCAAAGTAGGGATGCGTCATAATAGCGTCAATGTCTATTCGGATCGGGGGATGGCTGCAATAGTTTTGAAATTTCTTTGCATGGCTGTGTTCGTCAATTATGTAGCCAAGTATTGACACGTGAGCGCATTGAAATTTCGAGTCTGCGTGGATTTCTAGATGATGCATGATACAACAAATACTCAACTGCCGAGACGATTGTGGGCTGCTATCAGTGCAGATTGTCCTTCCGCTATCCACTACGCAGCTGAAAACGTTAGGTTGGGGGAGTTTTGATCCGATGTTGGCACTGCTTTTCTCCATCCGATAAGTAATTAGTCCAACGAGGGAGGGTATCGTAATCTTCGTAATACGAGGTAACTCTGTTACTCGAATGAATTGTTTAGAAGGCTAACGTCCGAAAGCCGGATGCAGCCAGTATGAACACATGGAAATTCTGTGTAACTTCGATGACATCTAGGCGAGGGAGATCGGCCCTGAATGGATATGAGATGGAGGGCGTGTAACAAGATCCCGCACCAAAAGACAGCTAGCCAAGCACTGCTGACTTGCGTGGTCATGAAAGAGCCATCAGGGTGATTGGATACAATAGCTGATAACAGGCGCAGGTGTGCAATGTGACTGAACGCACATGCTCCACTTTTTAAGAGATTACTCTTCCCATTCCTCATTCATGATGAGAGGAACTTATGTGATCATGAACCTACACTGCGGGTAGAAGGTAATCATTCGGATTAATGTGCAGGAACGAAGTCAGGAGTTTCCAATATCAAAAAGGGAAGAAGATCTCATTATAAACACCAACATTATAAACACCAACAACTACTTTGCCATTCTATCAGTTATATTGCTACAATAGGGATTACAATGTTCCTCCCCCCTCTTCCTCATCTGCACACCACCTCAACAGACTCTTCCTGATATCAGTCGTCTTCCGCTTATACTGGCTTTCCTCGGTTGTTTTGTGTCTTGCCTGATGTCCTTATCTTTCCCCCGAAATACCTTCTCGGAGATGATGTCGTTCAGATCTTTTGCCACCTTGATCACAGCCTAAACCGTTCTGCTCTGCCTTCGACAATTTGTTCCTTGTCATGTCACCCTCGCCTTATCGTACTCATTGTCGAAGACGTCAAGAAGGTACGTGCGGACGTAGTAATTAGTAATTGTGTAATGGCTCTTCCCGAACCAAACAGCAATGTCTTTAGACTCATTGAGGTTGCATAGAACTGCCTTCATCCGCCAACTTAGTTTTCCTTATGCTCTCTGAGAGTCTCCATCTGCTGCTCCTTCGGTCTTCGGCGGATTAGCAAGGCTGCCACGATGTCGCCCCCCTCAAATCAGCTATATACTTGTCAATAATGGATGACTCATTCTCATCGTATTGACGAAGCGATCCGTTCTGGACTTTATCATCAAGCACGTCAATAGTTCATCGATCTGCTCGAATTTTTCTTTACCGCCAGTCGCCTCTAAACGTCAGCCACAGCACTCTCGTTGATCACAGTGTGGCCCGTTGAATCCCATCAAAGAAACCTTGACGTTCTCTCGCTCACCATAACACAGAGGCCCCATTTAAGACGTCGACTCCCATTCATGGCGCTGGGGGGGTTGATGGTCGAACTACTCCGATGACCGATGACTGAAATAATGCGATGCTTAAAGGGTAGCTAAAGGCACCCGAATCGCTCGAGGGGTCACAGCTGAGAGTAGAGCAGAGACTAAAGCCGTCCCCGGTGGTCGTTAGGGCACTGGCCTCTCCTGGAGAGGGCGTAATGATGGTTGGTGGCGGCGGCGCATGGTGTTGTGAGGAGTTGATTTTTTTTGGATTTTTTGGTCACAGCCATTTTTGCGAACGCTGTGTTCCGGTGGCGGGGGGGAACATCGGCGCCAAGTAAAGCCCAAACCTCCCTCTCACTTCTTAGAGCACAAGGAGTTCAAGAAGTTCATCATGTCGGCGTCGGTCCACACCATCACACCTGCTCACATTTGGTGACGACCTCCAACAAAGAATAGAGCTCTCCAGCTAACTGCACCACTAATCCCATGGCATGGGGGGCTCCGCCTGTGGCAACCAAGTCGCCGTCTTCCCTATCTAACGACCAGCAGTTCCCATCACTGGGGGCTGAGCCGTCAAGAAGTGGCCGACCAATCGGCGGTGGTAGCAGCGTATCACATCATGATGGTGCCGTTCCTTCGAAGAAAATCGAAAAGAAGATGTCATTTGCGGAAACTATCCCTGCTGGTCAAGGAGCAATAAATCTTGGCTATCATGTGACTGGATCGAAAAAGGGCGGATTCCCTGTGACAATAGAGAAGCGTTCCTGCGGGAAAAGAGTTACAGTGGTCCGCAATGTGGTGGGTGACAGCTCTGCGTTACTATCTGGGTTGAAGAAGAAACTAGGGTGTGGAGGCGTGATAAGTAAAGATGGCATTATCGAAATACAGGGTGAGCGTCAGTCTGCGGTTGAGAAATATCTTACAGAGATGAATTGTCTAAAGTCCGTGTCGAAGGCCAAAAAAATTGCTGCAGCTCCAGCGAAGAAGGAGGGAAAGGTGCCAGAGCCGACAAAAGTTGATAAGAAGATGGCAGAGTTAGGGGGCGGTAAGAAGGCTAGCATGCTGCAAGCTGCGGAACTTACCTCAATTACTGAACAGGCTGCAAAAAAGATGAAACCTACAGAGATCAAAGTGCATCTGAAGGCGGCGGGGTTGTCGATCCAAGGAAACAAAAAGGAGTTGCTTGCGAGACTGTTGGAACAGATCAAACGATAAAACGCGATGAGTTTGGTTGGATGTTGAATGTCTCAGTACAGTACAGCACAGCACAGCACAGTCTATCTCTAAAAAGAAAAGCAGTGATACATGTGGCAAATACTTCTGGCAGAAGATGCCAGCAGCCATAAAGGTGACCACATAAAAATTATATTGCGTGCGTGAATGCGTTTACTACTGTTTACTTGTTGGTAGAACTAGAAATGTTTGCTTCACGTTTCAATCGCCTCTCTTTTTGTGCACAGTAGATTTCTCCTCACAATTCACAATACAGATAACATCAAATCAAAACAGAATGTACGGTATGTGAGTATACGTGTACGATCAAGATATGTAGGTACGCTCCGCCATCTCCGACTTCACCGACACTGACGTTTATGACACTCGCTATTGTAGCTCTCAAGCATTACTTGCATCGCTTACCATAGCAAGCCTCACCCGCCTACCCCTTCCATTCCTCTCATCCTCATCTCTTCTTATTCATGAAGGTCTTATTTATCCAATTGATTTCCCTCCTGACGATACTATCATCAGCTTCAGGCAAAACTGAGTGTCGGTTGTCGTCGCTTCCTCCTTGGAGTCACAAAGTGCTAGCTGGCGGTTGCTCTCGGGCTTTTGCGCAAGCTGTGCTTTATCCTGTGGACGCATTGCGTACTCTGGCACAAACTCGAGATGGTAGAACATTAGCTGATGTAGGCACTGGCGCTCTTATCAAAGGGTGTGGGCAAACAAGCTCATTTGCATTATTTACTGGTGCCTTTCAGTTCGGGATTTATGGAGTAGTCCAGCCAAAATATGGGCCTTTGATTGCATCCGCATGTGGAGCTGCTGGGAGTTGTCTTGTGAGTGTTCCGCAAGAGGTTCTAAAGCAGCGACTTGTCACAGGTGTGTACAAGAACTTTCGTGAAGCTGTTCAAAAGATATACAGTAGTGAAGGTGTGCTTGGATTCTACAGTGCTTGGAAACCGACAGTATCACGTAATGTCCCTTTTGTCATTGCAACTTTCAGTTCACGAGAAGTATTACAGCGAAAGATTATAGAGTTCAAAGAACGCAATGAAGAGAAGAAAGGCCAGATGAAATTATCCTCTGGTGACAATCTACTGATAGGTATTTCTTCAGCATTAGTTGCAGGATTAGCAACCCAGCCAATTGATGTCATTAAAACAAGAATGATGACACAGGCTGCATCTAATGCTGCACCACACAAATCAGCATTCGATTGTGCGTCGTCAATAATTCGTACAGAAAGCTGGAGGAAATTGTATTCTGGGTTCGGTCAAAGAGCAGTCTATATGGGGGGTCTATGGGGCATTACTTTTACTCTTGAGCCAGTAGTGACATCATATCTTCGAAATAAACGCGACGCTCAATAAAGTTAACAATTGTCGTCATCATGTTGCAGCTAACCCTTTCGTCAACGACTGAACAAGAGGCTTTGCAACCTTTTTGAATGTTTTACGGAGTCCTTTCGCTGCAATGTGGACCGGATTGTTGGGGTCGGGATTGTACTTTAACGCATTCCTGACAATCAGATCAACGTCCTCTAAGAATTCTTGAAGAGAATCGTAAGACTTTTTGTTGACTTTGTTTTGAATGTAAGTGAGATTCATCGGTTTTTCAATCACATCACAGTAGTCTGGTACACCCATAGCAGCGCAAGTGTTTTTGTCTATGACCACACGAAAAGGATTAGTATTTCCAACTTCAGGAAATTCCAAATCCCACAATGCAGTATATATTGGCTCATATAATCGATGCAAAGCATCTCTAGGTGTGTCCAAGGCTCTTTCACGACGTTCTTCCTCCTCTCTTTCTTTTTTGATCAAACGTTTATGCTCTGCCTCTTCACGCTTAATTCTCTCTCGAAGGATCTTCTCACGCTTCTTTGCCTCCTCAATTTGCAATTGTTGATCAAGTTCAGTGTCTGCACGTTTTCGTTTCACTCCACTGGAGTCCTGTAGGTACCCGATGCTACTTATTTGGGGTGACAGTTGATTTTGACTCTTCTCTACGATTTTTTCCGCAGACTTTGGGTTCAATATCTTCGCGACAAGGGGATCGATGAGCACAACTATTAGCATCATATTTAATACATATGCGCTTTCAGATTCCCACTTTAGAAAACTTACCAGTTCTTTTGCCTTCTTTGCAATCTTCTTCCACTTCTTCCTTTCATCTGCACCCTTCTCCTCATCTTTGAGTTGTTTTGCTATATGTTCTAACCGCTTCTTCCTTGATGCCGCATCTTCTAACGGTGGCAGCAAACCTACATATTGCCCAGCAGCTGCAGCTCCCCCTTCACCTAAACTGAATCCCCACCCGCGACGTGATTTGACATTTTCCGCCTTTAAAGTCGCATTGACAAGGTCACGCTGCTCATGCTCTTTCGACTCACGGAGTGCAAATGCGGCTCTTAGCTTGGCATCCACATCAGTAGTGTTGTTGTTATCACCACCTTCACTTGCATTGTTAGCACTTCCAAAGTCAATATCAATTCTGCGCGTGTTTGGCCTACGTCTCCATCCTGCTGGAGTACTACCATAAGTTTCAACTTGATCTCTTAGATTTGCATTGAGGCGTCGGTAAAGCTTCACATCAGCTGGAAGTACATTTGATTTTTTATTCTGACTGGTGCTAGTTTTTGGGATACTGCTACATGCCTTGGCATGCTTTCGGAAAGCAGTAGGCAGCAGGGAATCGTAGGAGATGTCGAGAGGCTGCCGTTGTTGAAGTGAAGTAAGGAGGGAATTGAGATGTTGTTCGATGTGTTTGTGCTGTTGAGTTGCCACTGATAAGGAGCCCCCTGGTTTGTTGTCCGCGGCTGTTTTGGCAGCTTCATCTGCAGCAGGATTGGAAGGAGCAGCAGCAGCAGCAGCCACAGTATCTGAAGCTGCCGCATCTCCTGACGGTGCCGTCTCCTCCGTCATGATCTAATTACAACGCCTACGCCATTCACCATTGTGTGACACAGGCAGGTTGTTTAGAGTTACACAGATTTGTGCAGGTTTCGATACTTCTGTTACTGGTTACTGATGTTACATCATTTTGATACCTTTCTCGCAATTCTTTCTTCCATCTTCTTTCGTATCTAGATACTCTTGTCACATCAAATGAATTTTTGTGAAGAATTTTTGAAGGATGTGAAAGAGAACCCCACACATCCTCGGAGTGGCCAACAAAGATGCATTTGCAACGGTGGCTAGACAGCAGGTGCATGGCGTCATGAGACAGTTGTGTCAAACAAAACAGCCTCTCTTTGTCAGAGCAGAGAGTAGTAAACATCATCATATAATTCATGAAAATTGTACATTAAAGTGTTTGGCTTCTGCTTGAACGCACTCGTGTTCTTTCAAAACTTCTTCATCGATGCGCCGTATCGTTATTCTTGCCATCGGCATGATGCTGATTTCAAAGAGTTTTAGCTTTACCATGCGAGGTCTAAATCGCAGTCGATGCATCAACTTTCGATTGAACGCATCACTCCCTTCAGATCCTTCCAACTTTGTTATGCCCTTCTCTTTAACCCAAGAGTCGGTAGAACGCGAACTCAATCGAGCTCTGGAGTATGCACGCCTAATGGATAAGCAGCATGGTATATGCACGGAGCCAAGCAGGACTGCATGGAGCATTGTTGATGCTATCTACGAGAAGATGCAAGCAATCCGTACAGAACATGCAGCGCAGCCTTCCACAAGAATCAACCAAGAGCAATCGTCAAGGCAGGAAACAAGACGAACGCAACTGAAGAATGAATCGATTCAGAATCAAGCGTTGTACTTCTTTTGATGAGTAAGCTAGCTTGATCACAAAAGGATCGATGTCGAAGGTGCACAACACTGACGATACAGTGATGAAACAAGGCTTCAAGAAGTAGTGAAATTAGATAAGAATGATAATAGTAGTAATAATAATAATAATAATGGAGCCATTAGATACACAGAGGACCACACTGCAACATACAAGAGTGTCTAGGAAAAAGATAATCTGTTTTGTTTCGTTATATTAAGAAGCAAGTTCAGTACAATGTTGCTTCGGAGGCAACAAAGTGACAATGATACCCAGATAAATGTATCTACACACATAATAGATATGAACAGAACTTTAAAGTAAGTTGGCTGGCCTCCTGGAAGAAGACATTATCTACATCTCTAGTAGCATATTGCTATCTGCCTATCCAACCAACATGAATTTGCCTCTTTTCGCGACAACACTGTTTCCCAGAACGCACTAGCCCGAATTAATGCATCAGTGCTCCGTCAATCGAGGACGAAATCAGATGTCTTCAAAGGATGACACATGAGCAAGACGTATCTGCTTGATGAATAGGCACAGGCTCTTTCGAAGAGCTAGGCCTCCTAGGACTAGTGTCATCAACCTTTGGCTTGACAGCATCTGCCTTGACAGCATCTGCCTTGACATCTTCCCGAACATTCTCGCTTACGGCTTGAGTGGGATCTTCTGCTGCGTCTTCCTCAGCAAACTCCTCGATAGATTCATGCTCTTGCAGTAACAAGAGTGTGTCTGCTTTGCTCTGGACAAACGCTTGTGGAGCAGATCCATGCCTCTCATAGCGACGACTGCTCGTCGCGGTGGAGCCAAAGAAATCTTGGGCACCCGCTGAGTCGACCGGCATTGATTTGACCCTACGACGGGGCCTTCGCGCCTGTCTCTCACCAGCGTTCGTTGCTCCTGTGGGAGAATCATGAAAAGGCGGTCCAGGTAGGTCGCTGGGGGCGACTACTGATGGTGAAATGCCATCATTGTGCATATCCTTGGCATCAGAGTTCGCAGGATCATATGTCGGCGTTACAGGCTCTTGCAGTTCGCTGTAAGGAGGCATGGTGATGGTAGACTGATCAGATTAAGCTCTGTTGAATGTCGAGTGAGCGTATGGGATGGGGATGGATCGCAGCTTCAGTTGTATTGGGAATAATGACTAGTAGCACCCGAATTTCATGGAGGTGAGTGCAGCAGGTAACATGCGGAATATTTTCTGATTGGAGGCATCAAATAAGCACCCTTAATAATTATTTAAATATTCCAAGTATTGTTTCATATATCTACTGTATGAAAGAGTACACATTCTCCAAAACATTAGGTGCTAATTTTAATTGGGTTCCCACTAGTACTTTCGGTGACAGCGACATTGAAGCGGTGACAGCGACATTGAAGCATCTTATTTTGGAGACACCCACCGAATCTCCAAAACATGGTGCTCAAAGCGATAGACACAGACATGGAGATGGATTGTTGTGCTACGTATTACGTGAGTGACTAAAAATACTCCTTAGTATATATATTTACGATGGGGAAAACCCGACGAAGACGCAACAAAAAGTGGTACCACCGCCGGAGCAGCAACCAAGATGACGGTAGTAGCAATAATCTTTCTGAAGTAGAGTTGATACTGGTGGAGAAATTTTTATCGGATTATCGTTCTCTGGCATGCGATGTTCGTAGCCGGCGCAATGGTAGCCTACATTTAGACGCAAATTCATTGGTTGTCGGGGAGCATATATTTCCTTCTTTAACAGAAGAACTCTGCAGTCGGCCGTACATTGAGCTTCCAGAAACGTTAAGTGCCAAAGATCGACGGAAGATTCATGCGCTTTGCTATCAATCACTGGATTTGTATCATACTGGAATCGGTCCAAAGAGTAACCGAAGAATTGCGATTTCAATTTATGCCGATGGTTTTAGATTCATTCCGGATGAAGACTCGGAGTCGTCGTTTTGCAGTTATACAGGGGCATATACATTCCCGTACAGTACGTGCAAGCCGTGGTATTATCTTGATAAAGACACAACTGCGAAACGCCTATCAGAAATTGAAGATGAAAAGCAACTGATTCATCAATATGTTAAATATCCTGAAAAGTCGTTAACGTACAACGATGGGGGACTTCATTCGGATAGCTCTTTGAATCTTGCTGACATGGAACAATTAGATTTGTCGGTCGTAAAGGGTGTCGAAGATACAACTTACGTGCTGATTGACACAGTTGCGAAGTTAAAAACCTGCGTAGACGAGTTAAGATACGGTCATGGACATAATGATACAAACAAGCACACAACAAAATTGAGTGAGATAGCCTTTGATATGGAGATGTATAATCAAGGCACCGCTGTGAGAACATGCCTGATACAACTTACTTCAAATACTATGCAGAAGGACTACATCATCGATCCACTTGCAGCGGGAGTATGGGATGCAATAAGCGCTCATCTAGGTCCTCTCTTTTCAGATCCAAGTATTTTGAAGATCGGGCATGGTATTGGGGGTATGGACGTATCGTCTCTTCACAGAGACTTTGGCATTCTGGTGGTAAATGCATTTGACACGTGCGAAGCATCATCTATTCTCCGGCAAAGCAAAGGTGGGATGAATTTGGCAGCCCTCTGTAAGCACTATGGATTGCAAACTTGGGAACATTATTGTGATCTCAAGGACCGTTTCCAAACAACGAATTGGTGTAAAAGACCACTCTCGAGTGAGGCATTAGAATATGGAAGATATGACGTTCGTTATTTGATAACTTTACGAAGACTTCTGATGAGGGATTTGATTAAGATGGATATGATAAATAGCGTGCCAAATGGGTTTGATAATGTGAGCTGCTGTGATGCTGCCAGCAACTATGATTCGACATCAATGTCAGAAAGTACGAGAGAACTGCTCGTCTCATCTAGCTCACACTGGAGCAGCATCTCGGAGTCGTCAATCGCAACCTGTGGCCATGCAGCGGAGAAAAGTGACACCCGGATGTCGGCAGAAGCAATTATATCGGCATCTGATCTACCCAGTTTCGAAAAATTCATGAAAGCCGTATCGATCAGTCAGAAGCGTTGTCTTAAGTTGTGGGAAGAAGGAGAGAGTGAATCAATCCTACGAAACCCATCATTCATCTCTATGATAAAGCAATCAGCAAATAAGGAGAACCAACGTGGTACATACAATTGGACAGAAAAGAATACTAAGCTATATACAGAGCTTGCAGATTGGCGAACAACGGTTGCTGAACGGGAGAGTGTCGACGTAAACGATGTTTGCTCACTCGACCTTCTGTGCTGGGTTTCATATAAACTGCCACAACATCGATCAGAACTTCGCCGTTTTGAATACATATTGCCTGCGTTAATAGAGGATAAGAGTCTACCTTATTTTGATGAGATGAAGAACATAATATCGTCAATGAATATGGCACGAGCGTTGACAGATACGCAATTTTATTCTTTGAGAACAAAAGTGAAAGAAGACGTGGACACAATATTCGGAAGGAAGCAAAGAAAAATGTTCATAGCAACTAGTGTCTTGTGCATAGTAGCACTAATTCTTACAAAACGAAAACAATGAACAAAGAACAACTCAATATCGGATATTTATCATGACTACAATAAGTAAAACTGAAATAAAAAGACTAAAAAACGAGCCTAACAAGCTTACACATTATGTTTGATAATGACAGTATAGAAGCATCTTTATCACGCTGAAGCTCCTCTGGTCGTATCAGCGCCAATACGACGTCGTAGATGACCAGATGAGGTCCAATTTGGGGTGGCAGCACTCTAGTACCATATCGTATCTAACGCCGTGAATGTCGCAGTCAACAGCTTCTAAGAGCCAAATATGCTTAATTCTGATAGTAAAGAACGATTTATATCTTTACTCAAGCTCTTTATAAGTGTATCAGCCATGCTACAACGTCATAGGCGTCCTGATGAGGCATCTATCATATCTCACGCTGTGAATATGGCAATCTACAGCTTCTGGTGACCCATTATTGTCGGCCATGATAGTAAAGAAGCATCTTTTTCACGGCTCAAGCATTGTTTGCTCGTATCGGCATCGCTACAATGACGTAGGTGACCTGATGAGGCAATGAGACGGCCGACTGAATCTCTGTTGACAGCCATATCGTATCTCACGCTGTGAATATGTCAATCCACAGCTTCTGGTGACTCATTAGAGTTGGCCATGATAGTATAGAAGCATCTTTTTCACGGCTCAAGGATTGATTGCTCGTATGGGCGTTGCTGCAACGTCGTAGGCGTCCTGATGAGACATCCGATTCAGCCGCCAGCTCTACTCTCAGGCACCATATCGTATCTCACGCTGTGAATATGGCAATCCACAGCTTCTGGTGACTCATTAGAGTTGGCCATGATAGTATAGAAGCATCTTTATCACGGCTCAAGCATTGATTACTCCTATGGGCGTTGCTACAACGTCGTAGGCGTCCTGATGAGGCAATGAGATGGCCGACTGAATCTCTGTTGACAGCCATATCGTATCTCACGCTGTGAATATGGCAATCCACAGCTTCTGGTGACTCATTAGAGTTGGCCATGATAGTATAGAAGCATCTTTATCACGGCTCAAGCATTGATTGCTCGTATGGGCGTTGCTACAACGTCGTATGCGTCCTGATGAGGCAATGAGACGGCCGACTGAATCTCTGTTGACAGCCATATCGTATCTCACGCTGTGAATATGGCAATCCACAGCTTCTGGTGACTCATTAGAGTTGGCCATGATAGTATAGAAGCATCTTTATCACGGCTCAAGCATTGATTGCTCGTATGGGCGTTGCTACAACGTCGTAGGCGTCCTGATGAGGCAATGAGATGGCCGACTGAATCTCTGTTGACAGCCATATCGTATCTCACGCTGTGAATATGGCAATCCACAGCTTCTGGTGACTCATTAGAGTTGGCCATGATAGTATAGAAGCATCTTTATCACGGCTCAAGCATTGATTGCTCGTATGGGCGTTGCTACAACGTCGGAGGCGTCCTGATGAGACATCCGATTCAGCCGCCAGCTCTACTCTCAGGCACCATATCGTATCTCACGCTGTGAATATGTCAATCCACAGCTTCTGGTGACTCATTAGAGTTGGCCATGATAGTATAGAAGCATCTTTATCACGGCTCAAGCATTGATTACTCCTATGGGCGTTGCTACAACGTCGTATGCGTCCTGATGAGGCAATGAGACGGCCGACTGAATCTCTGTTGACAGCCATATCGTATCTCACGCTGTGAATATGGCAATCCACAGCTTCTGGTGACTCATTAGAGTTGGCCATGATAGTATAGAAGCATCGTTTTCTCGGCTCAAGCATTGATTGCTCGTATGGGCGTTGCTACAACGTCGGAGGCGTCCTGATGAGACATCCGATTCAGCCGCCAGCTCTACTCTCAGGCACCATATCGTATCTCACGCTGTGAATATGTCAATCCACAGCTTCTGGTGACTCATTAGAGTTGGCCATGATAGTATAGAAGCATCTTTATCACGGCTCAAGCATTGATTACTCCTATGGGCGTTGCTACAACGTCGTATGCGTCCTGATGAGGCAATGAGACGGCCGACTGAATCTCTGTTGACAGCCATATCGTATCTCACGCTGTGAATATGGCAATCCACAGCTTCTGGTGACTCATTAGAGTTGGCCATGATAGTATAGAAGCATCTTTATCACGGCTCAAGCATTGATTGCTCGTATGGGCGTTGCTACAACGTCGGAGGCGTCCTGATGAGACATCCGATTCAGCCGCCAGCTCTACTCTCAGGCACCATATCGTATCTCACGCTGTGAATATGTCAATCCACAGCTTCTGGTGACTCATTAGAGTTGGCCATGATAGTATAGAAGCATCTTTATCACGGCTCAAGCATTGATTACTCCTATGGGCGTTGCTACAACGTCGTATGCGTCCTGATGAGGCAATGAGACGGCCGACTGAATCTCTGTTGACAGCCATATCGTATCTCACGCTGTGAATATGGCAATCCACAGCTTCTGGTGACTCATTAGAGTTGGCCATGATAGTATAGAAGCATCTTTATCACGGCTCAAGCATTGATTGCTCGTATGGGCGTTGCTACAACGTCGTATGCGTCCTGATGAGGCAATGAGACGGCCGACTGAATCTCTGTTGACAGCCATATCGTATCTCACGCTGTGAATATGGCAATCCACAGCTTCTGGTGACTCATTAGAGTTGGCCATGATAGTATAGAAGCATCTTTATCACGGCTCAAGCATTGATTGCTCGTATGGGCGTTGCTACAACGTCGGAGGCGTCCTGATGAGACATCCGATTCAGCCGCCAGCTCTACTCTCAGGCACCATATCGTATCTCACGCTGTGAATATGTCAATCCACAGCTTCTGGTGACTCATTAGAGTTGGCCATGATAGTATAGAAGCATCTTTATCACGGCTCAAGCATTGATTACTCCTATGGGCGTTGCTACAACGTCGTATGCGTCCTGATGAGGCAATGAGACGGCCGACTGAATCTCTGTTGACAGCCATATCGTATCTCACGCTGTGAATATGGCAATCCACAGCTTCTGGTGACTCATTAGAGTTGGCCATGATAGTATAGAAGCATCTTTATCACGGCTCAAGCATTGATTGCTCGTATGGGCGTTGCTACAACGTCGGAGGCGTCCTGATGAGACATCCGATTCAGCCGCCAGCTCTACTCTCAGGCACCATATCGTATCTCACGCTGTGAATATGTCAATCCACAGCTTCTGGTGACTCATTAGAGTTGGCCATGATAGTATAGAAGCATCTTTATCACGGCTCAAGCATTGATTACTCCTATGGGCGTTGCTACAACGTCGTATGCGTCCTGATGAGGCAATGAGACGGCCGACTGAATCTCTGTTGACAGCCATATCGTATCTCACGCTGTGAATATGGCAATCCACAGCTTCTGGTGACTCATTAGAGTTGGCCATGATAGTATAGAAGCATCTTTATCACGGCTCAAGCATTGATTGCTCGTATGGGCGTTGCTACAACGTCGGAGGCGTCCTGATGAGACATCCGATTCAGCCGCCAGCTCTACTCTCAGGCACCATATCGTATCTCACGCTGTGAATATGTCAATCCACAGCTTCTGGTGACTCATTAGAGTTGGCCATGATAGTATAGAAGCATCTTTATCACGGCTCAAGCATTGATTACTCCTATGGGCGTTGCTACAACGTCGTATGCGTCCTGATGAGGCAATGAGACGGCCGACTGAATCTCTGTTGACAGCCATATCGTATCTCACGCTGTGAATATGGCAATCCACAGCTTCTGGTGACTCATTAGAGTTGGCCATGATAGTATAGAAGCATCTTTATCACGGCTCAAGCATTGATTGCTCGTATGGGCGTTGCTACAACGTCGTATGCGTCCTGATGAGGCAATGAGACGGCCGACTGAATCTCTGTTGACAGCCATATCGTATCTCACGCTGTGAATATGGCAATCCACAGCTTCTGGTGACTCATTAGAGTTGGCCATGATAGTATAGAAGCATCTTTATCACGGCTCAAGCATTGATTGCTCGTATGGGCGTTGCTACAACGTCGGAGGCGTCCTGATGAGACATCCGATTCAGCCGCCAGCTCTACTCTCAGGCACCATATCGTATCTCACGCTGTGAATATGTCAATCCACAGCTTCTGGTGACTCATTAGAGTTGGCCATGATAGTATAGAAGCATCTTTATCACGGCTCAAGCATTGATTACTCCTATGGGCGTTGCTACAACGTCGTATGCGTCCTGATGAGGCAATGAGACGGCCGACTGAATCTCTGTTGACAGCCATATCGTATCTCACGCTGTGAATATGTCAATCCACAGCTTCTGGTGACTCATTAGAGTTGGCCATGATAGTATAGAAGCATCGTTTTCTCGGCTCAAGCATTGATTGCTCGTATGGGCGTTGCTACAACGTCGGAGGCGTCCTGATGAGACATCCGATTCAGCCGCCAGCTCTACTCTCAGGCACCATATCGTATCTCACGCTGTGAATATGTCAATCCACAGCTTCTGGTGACTCATTAGAGTTGGCCATGATAGTATAGAAGCATCTTTATCACGGCTCAAGCATTGATTACTCCTATGGGCGTTGCTACAACGTCGTATGCGTCCTGATGAGGCAATGAGACGGCCGACTGAATCTCTGTTGACAGCCATATCGTATCTCACGCTGTGAATATGGCAATCCACAGCTTCTGGTGACTCATTAGAGTTGGCCATGATAGTATAGAAGCATCGTTTTCTCGGCTCAAGCATTGATTGCTCGTATGGGCGTTGCTACAACGTCGGAGGCGTCCTGATGAGACATCCGATTCAGCCGCCAGCTCTACTCTCAGGCACCATATCGTATCTCACGCTGTGAATATGTCAATCCACAGCTTCTGGTGACTCATTAGAGTTGGCCATGATAGTATAGAAGCATCTTTATCACGGCTCAAGCATTGATTACTCCTATGGGCGTTGCTACAACGTCGTATGCGTCCTGATGAGGCAATGAGACGGCCGACTGAATCTCTGTTGACAGCCATATCGTATCTCACGCTGTGAATATGGCAATCCACAGCTTCTGGTGACTCATTAGAGTTGGCCATGATAGTATAGAAGCATCGTTTTCTCGGCTCAAGCATTGATTGCTCGTATGGGCGTTGCTACAACGTCGGAGGCGTCCTGATGAGACATCCGATTCAGCCGCCAGCTCTACTCTCAGGCACCATATCGTATCTCACGCTGTGAATATGTCAATCCACAGCTTCTGGTGACTCATTAGAGTTGGCCATGATAGTATAGAAGCATCTTTATCACGGCTCAAGCATTGATTACTCCTATGGGCGTTGCTACAACGTCGTATGCGTCCTGATGAGGCAATGAGATGGCCGACTGAATCTCTGTTGACAGCCATATCGTATCTCACGCTGTGAATATGTCAATCCACAGCTTCTGGTGACTCATTAGTGTTGGCCATGATAGTATAGAAGCATCTTTATCAAGGCTCAAGCATTGATTGCTCGTATGGGCGTTGCTACAACGTCGTAGGCGTCCTGATGAGGCAATGAGACGGCCGACTGAATCTCTGTTGACAGCCATATCGTATCTCACGCTGTGAATATGGCAATCCACAGCTTCTGGTGACTCATTAGAGTTGGCCATGATAGTATAGAAGCATCGTTTTCTCGGCTCAAGCATTGATTGCTCGTATGGGCGTTGCTACAACGTCGGAGGCGTCCTGATGAGACATCCGATTCAGCCGCCAGCTCTACTCTCAGGCACCATATCGTATCTCACGCTGTGAATATGTCAATCCACAGCTTCTGGTGACTCATTAGAGTTGGCCATGATAGTATAGAAGCATCTTTATCACGGCTCAAGCATTGATTACTCCTATGGGCGTTGCTACAACGTCGTATGCGTCCTGATGAGGCAATGAGACGGCCGACTGAATCTCTGTTGACAGCCATATCGTATCTCACGCTGTGAATATGGCAATCCACAGCTTCTGGTGACTCATTAGAGTTGGCCATGATAGTATAGAAGCATCGTTTTCTCGGCTCAAGCATTGATTGCTCGCATGGGCGTTGCTACAACGTCGGAGGCGTCCTGATGAGGCAATGAGATGGCCGACTGAATCTCTGTTGACAGCCATATCGTATCTCACGCTGTGAATATGTCAATCCACAGCTTCTGGTGACTCATTAGTGTTGGCCATGATAGTATAGAAGCATCTTTATCAAGGCTCAAGCATTGATTGCTCGTATGGGCGTTGCTACAACGTCGTAGGCGTCCTGATGAGGCAATGAGACGGCCGCTAGCTCTACTCTCAGGCACCATATCGTATCTCACGCTGTGAATATGGCAATCCACAGCTTCTGGTGACTCATTAGAGTTGGCCATGATAGTATAGAAGCATCTTTATCACGGCTCAAGCATTGATTACTCCTATGGGCGTTGCTACAACGTCGTATGCGTCCTGATGAGGCAATGAGACGGCCGACTGAATCTCTGTTGACAGCCATATCGTATCTCACGCTGTGAATATGGCAATCCACAGCTTCTGGTGACTCATTAGAGTTGGCCATGATAGTATAGAAGCATCTTTATCACGGCTCAAGCATTGATTACTCCTATGGGCGTTGCTACAACGTCGTAGGCGTCCTGATGAGGCAATGGGACGGCCGACTGAATTTTTGTTGACAGCCATATCGTATCTCACGCTGTGAATATGGTATGGCAATCCACAGCTTCTGGTGACTCATTAGAGTTGGCCATGATAGTATAGAAGCATCTTTATCACGGCTCAAGCATTGATTGCTCGTATGGGCGTTGCTACAACGTCGTAGGCGTCCTGATGAGGCAATGAGACGGCCGACTGAATCTCTGTTGACAGCCATATCGTATCTCACGCTGTGAATATGGCAATCCACAGCTTCTGGTGACTCATTATTGTCGGCCATGATAGTATAGAAGCATCCGTTTCACGGCGCAATGTATCTGTTCCACGGCTCAATCATTGTTTGCTCGTATCGGCGTCGCTACAGCGTTGCAGGTGACCTGATGAGGTCCATTGTGGGGTGGCCGCCGGCAACACTCTCTAGAGCACCATATCGTATCTGCGGCCGTGAATGTCGCAATCCACAGCTTCAAGGGGCTTTTTATGTTTGGTTGTAATGGGAGTAAAACGTTTTACTATGTGTACATGTGAAGATCATTTTAATCATACTTCTTTATGTTTTTTGTAAGTTACTGTGATGCCGCTGAGTTCGCAATATCAATGTCACCATCGATTGCATCTTCATATACACTTTCATGCCAAATGTCGAATGACCAGAGTCTGGCCAATTCTTCTTCCACGATCTTGCCTATTTCACTTTGCTTTCGTTCTTGATGCAATGCAAGTATTTGAAGAGGTTGCCCATTCAATATCTTTTTCAAAGAATGCTGACCAACAGGTTTTGGAAAGTCGAGAGTAAATTTATCGAAAAGGATAAGATGCTGAAAGAATTCAAAGCAGTATTCTGATTGTGTACAAAATGATGGCTCCACGCTACCACTTGAGTGCAATTTATCAAATACTTTCTTTCTTTTTTTGATGCGAGCTTTGATATCAGAATCAAGCGACATTGGATGATTCTTCGTAGTTGTCTGGGGAAGTGATTGTATAAACGACGATGGAGCAGATGGATGAGGTTCCTGCAATTCATCTTCTATTATATCTTCATCTGCATTTGTTGTCTGGTTCTTTTCCTTTATTATGTAAGCAGTTTGTGCAGTGCTGCAAAGTGGACTCAAGAATCTTGGGCACTCGCCTTCTAACCGTGACTGCAATTGCGGCGCTAGATGGCTCATGAGAAGAACTGCAGCTTTCACTATCAAGCGGGGAGGTAGAACTCCAGCAGGACGTGTAAACATTTGACCTGTCACGCATTCCGACATGGGAACTCTCCTTTTGAATCTTCCACGGATAACTGTCTGAAATGTTCGCTTCTTCTTGTGAAAGTAGTAGGTAGATTTAGGATCTTTGTTAGAACCATCGCCAGCATTCCTGTCACAGTCTAAACTACGAGCATTCTTCAATCTCAGTAAAGCAGTGCCAATGAACAAATCACTCTCGAAGTCAATAACTAAACACCTTCCCTTTGTTTCTAAACCATTGTTGATGGGCAAACTTTGACCCTCTTCGTATGATGCAAGGCATGTTTTGGATGATGAATAACGAACTCCGCGAATTTTCATTCCAGCTCCAGGGGTAGGACGCAAAAGCAATGGTCTCTGCGGCCAATTCTCTGGATGTGGTGGCAGAGATGATTTATACTCGTCATCATAGCTGCAGGTGGAAGACATCCGCCTCCCAGCCGAAAAATCTGCATTCAATTCCCGACACGAATCGTATACTGTCATCAACTCATTTGCAGCTTCGCTGGTCTTGGGATCTTCATTTGAATCATCAATCGAAATCATTTCTTTACTTGGTGGCGCTGTGGTCGTCGTTGTTATGCCGGCAAGAGGGTGGTACCTCCATCGTCGTGACCATATCTTATCAGGTAGGCCAAACTGCTTGAGCATGAAGTTTTTGCTTCGGCATGTTCATTGAGGTCATCGTCAAAAAAGCATGAGTTTAGAGGGCGACGGGGCTAGCCCGACGTTATAGCTCTGGAGAAGTGTTTTGACATGTGCATTTTTTAAGAGGTGAGAGGATGTTTAACTGCGGGCATCAACGTCAGCTCTCAAAACTTCGCCCCCTATGGTAATCCCATAGTAGATAGGCCTATCGCGGGCCGGCGCATCAACATCAAGGAGGAAGGAGAAGCATCAAAAGAAGAAAAGAGAAGAAAAGAGAAGCAAGACACCCAATAAGAAAAACGGCATGCAAGAGCTGCAAGCGGGCAAGATGCTCGTAACAAGAGTATCCTCTTGCTTGTGTTGCTTTGGGCAAGACATGTTACACCCAACCAAGGCTCTCATAATTTACAAAAGCAAAGTCACCAACACCTACAAATATCAAACAACAACAGCGTCAAACCATCATGTCAAAAGTACACGTCTACCCCAACAAACAACTGCACAGCATCAGTAACAGTAACATTAACATTGAGCAGAAAATGCGAAGCTACATTGCCGCTTGGAACAAGAACGACTTGAAACTCGATGTTCTCTTTGACGACCTATACCAGCAAGACTTCCACGGAATTCATGAAGGACAGAAAGTCAATAGGATAGAATTGAAGCAGATGCACACAGATTTGCTTTCCCAAGGCAACCAGGCTAGACTCGTCTACTTCCGAAGAACGGGAGCATGTGCCTATGATATGAAAATTGTATTCGTCAGCAAGGAGGGAGACGAATTCAGCATCCGGAAGTTGATCACAGTAGAGGACGACAAGATTGGAGGCTCTATTGATTACAGTGGTACACTAGCATCGACAAAGCCCAACGAGAAAGGTTATGGATTGTCTTACTACTGGCACGTACCTGTTTACCTTTTGAGGAGCAGAAAAGAGATTGCAGAAAGAAAAGGCAAATAATCGTCATGCATACTAGAACATAATATAGGTCATTCCTCTATTCTACTCTCTCTTCTTCTTTCCCTGCTTGCACTCAGCGCGCCCTTTCCAATACCATTTGAACGGCCCTTGGGATTCACTTACTCCTTACTCTTTTAGGAGGAAATTAATTCCTCCTGCATGCAAGATCTCTTTATGTAAAAGCGTATCTTTGCCCGCCAAAATTGATCGAAGAGTGTTGGCTTGCTCTCCCTGCAATTCTCAGTAAGTTTTTCACAGCAACTCCATTGCATTGGAAGAACCCCTTCGAGCAACTCGATCGATTATAGTAGCATTGAAAACTTTCCCACCCTCCCTCCCTTTTTTCTCACCCACCCTCCCTATCGGTCGGCCTATTTGGGTCTGAACGATCATTAGATAATCGAATGCTTCGTCATTAGCTTGTGTCCATCATTTTATCTTCCGCTGCATAGGCAATTAGATCATACCAGTTTCAATCGCGTATGCATAATCAAACTGCACGACATCTGACCCTTCAAAGTCATCTTCTGCTTTTCTTTTTGTTCGGGTGATGGAAGGCAATATTTCCTCTGGTTGTGGAGACGGCTTTGGGTCGAGAAGTTTCTCTATTATACCATTACAATGACCAGCACCGATCACAGCAACCATCACTCTCTCTCCATCAGTACTTGTAGAGCATGCCAATAACTCGGCTGTTTGCTTAATCTTTGCAACCATAAATTCATCTCTCTCATCAATTATCACTCTTTTTAGAGTAGGGAATGACTTTGCCATCTCGTCCATGGCCTTTTTCATCAAGTCGCTCTTACCAGTTCGATCGTTTAATATCGAATCCATCCACTCACGAAGTTCCTTTTCAGAAGGTTGCTTTATGGACGACCACAGCAAAGCAAGCACGAGTTTTATTTTGCCAAACAATCTAAGGGACTCCCATGCTCGGAGCAGTGTAATGCGCACTGGTCTATCGCCAAGCACAATAGCACACGGTCTATTTGCTCGAGGATGACCTATACCATTATTGACATTCAGATAATAATTCTGTCGACTGTTCCAATACTCTCGCTGCTGGCGTAGTGCAGATTGAAATGCTGTTTTGAACTCTCCTCCTATTGTCACATTTAACTTTGACGCGTAGTCATTCTGTATCTTTGCAAACATGCCTGCACTTTTGTGTGAGATCGGAGACATAACACGCTGCTGTGGCTTATTGTGTGTCTGTTTCTCATCACCCACATCGGGTGTTGCTTCGTGTGCAGGTAACATTAACCCCACCCTCTGCGAACACAGCTCAACGAAAAGACAATCGGGTCTAACATGATCCATCAGCAACTCTGCATCTTGACATGAAGTTCTTGATACATGAGAAGTTCCAAGCAGGTAAATGGTCACTGTGGCATTCCTGCACGATTTTGACCATGCTTGTGGTTGAATAATCACACGATGCAGAGGTGCTCCCTGATTGTCTTGAAGTTTGGTCGGCAGAGATTCTCTCCAGCCTTCTTCTGTGTTAGTTGTTTGACTGCTGTATGACAATGATGTTGCTGCATGCGAGCTGACTGAGCACAACAGAGACGCGAGTATTATTGAACATAGCAGCACCAGTGTTGATGTCGCCATTTTTGCTTGGAGAGGAGTTGTAGCCTCTAGAGCAGTAGTAGATGATGTAGACCGGCAGTCCGAGGATCAGTCAGCACGGCCACCGATGCGATCTGAAGACGTTGGTGTGTGCGTGGCGACAGTGTACAATAAGTTGTGGACTGTGGACCTTGATTTTGTAGCATAAGTATGAATGATGTACAGATGGATCAAGTTATGGTGTCATTTTGACACCACATAAAAAAGGACCTGATTTCGGGTAAACAGCGGAGTTTAGGGGGCCCAAAGAGACCCTTTTTCAGGGACCGAGTGCCCAAGGATGCCGAGTTAGGTGCCTACCTACCATCCCACTAGTCTTCTATATAACAACGTAACTGTGTGCGAAGAGATTAATTTAACGAGTAATATGAAAGACCTACACACCACAGTGGCTTGCTTTTGCCTTTTCTCTTTCGCTTCCTTGTTCCTGGGGTTGTTAAACGCATTAGCATCAGTCATATTCCGATACACAGTAGCGTAAGCAAATCTGTTTCTTCCTCTTTGTTTGGCAATACTTCGCTTGAACTCTGGACTTTGCATCCCACATTTTTGTGACTTTATCGTAATCTCAAACGCTCATCTTACCACTCCAAGCATTCTTCTCTCCTCGGGCCATTTTCTCTACAATCGCATGATGGATTCCATTATACCGCATTTTGTTTCCACCCCTTGCTTGGAAGAAGCACATGTTTACTGTCCAACTGAGCAAGTGCAGGCAGGGATGTTGTGGCGCACACTACCCATCTGCCAGCAATGGAATAGTATGAGAGGGGCATCGACTAAAATGTAAAGTCACGCGGCAAAACATTCAACCAGCCATGATGTTGGCAAACAGTGAATTTGCGCTTCTTCACGAGAGCGATAGCAGTCTCGTGTTCTTTCCTCTCTCGCTGCAGTCTCGTT
The DNA here is from genome assembly GCA_030544225.1 of Skeletonema marinoi. Taxonomy (NCBI): domain Eukaryota; phylum Bacillariophyta; class Thalassiosirophyceae; order Thalassiosirales; family Thalassiosiraceae; genus Skeletonema; species Skeletonema marinoi. Next base: position 2,169,134 of record CM060486.1, on the reverse strand, counting down.
GCTCTGATTCTTGAGGTTGCGCTCTTTCCTCTCCTTCCGCTCCATCGGCATCGCCAAACCAGTAATCTTCGTCTACGGCAGCAGCACCGCCAGGAAACACCACATCGGCCCCGCTGCGATCACACATCATCGGCAGCACATCAAGAACTTTTGAGCGCATCTTTTATCTCCTTCAACTCGGTGCTAATATGCACATAGGGCAACTGTTGTGTAGCGGTAGAACTTGCATCGGTGATTTCAATAGTCTTAAATGCAGTGGATGAGAAATGAGAATCTCCTCTTCTCCTACTCTCAAACAAGTATGTCGCTGTTTTTGATGTAAATATTCCAAGCTCCAACGCAAAAGGCATAGTTTCACGTGCTGATATGTAAGCATATGCGATTGCACTGCGAATACCAGAGATAAAGATTGAGATTCCGATTGAAATACTTTGATAAGAACTTATCCATGTCGGGTGTAATATCTCAAGTGCCATCATGAACTTCTTTCAGATATGCCTCCGCGGAACTCGATCCACTTCAACTGCATTATAATTTATATCCATGTGCTCCTCACAACTTTTGTAACCGAGGGCGTCAACTACGTCTTCAACATTTGATAAGACAATTGTGCGTTTGATCATCACAATTGGGTGGGATGGCAGCCATCACAATGGGGTGGGATGGCAGCGGCAGCCTCGGTTCTGAGCTTGTAGACTGTTGATTAGATGTTTTGGTTGTGTCTCATCTTGCACATCAGCCTGCTTCATTTTGATACATGTTCCTCCACAAGATGCTCCTCGGAGTATACACAGCGAAGACAAAGCGAACAAATTGGCCCATGTATGTTATGATCCTGAACAATCTTCTCGACTAGTGACGAATTGGCCCACGCATCAGGAGCAACGGCCGGGCTCTTCCTGCTGCTTCTCTTACTTCCCTTACGCATTATGCGTTAGTATTATTACTTGGGATGCAGCTGCTACTCTGCTACATATTGTATGTTTGCGGATAGTGGAGAGTGGAGAGGAGCGGAGCGAGCGGAGGTGCCGGGCGCCGGGTTTCTGTGATAGTAAAGTAGCAGTCTACGGGCCAGTCAATTCTGTGGTGTCGAACTGACACCACAATCAAAAATGTATTTTCACACTTCGCGCCACCCCTACCACCGGGGGAAAGGGGCGACGAGAGAAAGTGTGTGAGAGATCGCCTGCTTACCCCCGCCTCAAAGCGACCTAAAATGGCGTCCCGTCGATTTTTCCGCGAACGGCCATTTTACTAGGGCGCCTCTCTAGTTAAAATTCGTCGAGTAGACCTGGACACCATGCACATCGATTCGTTGAAAATCCTCCGGGAATAAGGGACAGGATGCATAGTATGGGACAGCGGCGGCTTGCTTTGGGTCATAACGGTCACATATGTCGCATAATCTTGGGTGCCAAAATAGCCATTTCGGCCCATTTCGGCCCAAATGGCGATGTTATACACATGCTGTACCTGACCGTTATGACCCAAAGCAGGCCGCCGCTGTCCCATACTATGCATCCTGTCCCTTATTCCCGGAGGATTTTCAACGAATCGATGTGCATGGTGTCCAAGTCTACTCGACGAATTTTAACTAGAGAGGCGCCCTAGTAAAATGGCCGTTCGCGGAAAAATCGACGGGACGCCATTTTAGGTCGCTTTGTGGCGGGGGCCAACAGCACTTCTGGCTTCTCTCTTCTCCCATGCTGTCTAGCCCCCGGTGGTAGGGGTGACTTCGCGCAGCATGGTAATCTCAACGCAAAATCAAGGGGATCGGCGAGAAATATTACAGCACATTGCACAAAATAGTGTCAAAATGACACCACAAAAGAACACCAGATACTGAATTCCTACGTTTATGACACCAGAAATTTTTGTAAGTGATGATAATGGATTGAGCAATTTCGTATAATTGAGAAAGTAATTCACGCTGTGACAGACAGATGGTAGCCTCTTGATTTGATGCCATGCGCATGCCTGAGTTCCTATATATCTAAGTATTTAAAAAAGCAGGTATGCTACATACTCACATGTTGCTGTCAGTCTGCTACGTGGGTGATACAGGGGTTTAAATGCTGAATATTATCTGAATTTAATGACATTTTATGATACAATTAATCGCCTGAAACTACGAAGAAAATAGTCGCCTCTTCTTCTTCTTGGCAGACTTTCGGATTGGGGAGCCGATAATGTCTTCGACACCTATGGACCTAGACTCGGCTGCAGTACGCCGAGAAGGAGAGAAGACGGCTGGTCTCAATTTTCTTTCAGCTTGGGAGTCATCTGCTTCGTTCTCATCAGCGTCAGCCACTGCCGAAGTAGTCATCTTCTTTCGCCGCAATGCACTGCTTGCGCCACTCTTAAGAACTTCATGAATGAGATAATAAAGATATTTCTGACCAAGGTATGCCAGTGATCCAATTTTGTAAGCTTTCTGGTAGTCTCTCACACAGATGTTCAGTGTTGTCTGTGGTAGCGCCCTAAAGCCACCGAGAGATACTTCCACATTTACGTACCCAACTCGCAATACCTTGATGAAGAACGTTTCATTAAGTTGTTGTTGTTGCTGCTCCCTGAGCTGTTTTTGGTCTTCTTGATCGTAGCTGTCGCTATGAGAAATCTCTTCTTTGATTGATTGATTGGACATCCCTATCCCTTTCCCTCCAATCAGTATAGACTTCTTTCGGGCCGTCCGCTTGGGAGTAGAATCACTCCGCACGGACATAGCATCGGTTGAGCCTGTCACGTCAGTTGAGACTGATTGTGCATCGTCATCTTCGTCATCATCTTGGCCAATGAAGAAGTAATCCATAAAAAGGCGTGATATACTTTTCGATACTTGTACCCTGAGCGTGTGTGGCACGCTAGGAAATATATTCACCTCTAAATGAGAGTACAGAGAGATGCCCTCCACAACCGGGGGTAGTGCTTCGACTCTGACCACAGCTGTACGTTCTTTCCCAGTATGAGGAGCAGTTTTGCAACCGGGTGCGTTTGAAGCTGTTGCCTGGCAACATGTCCATTTGCCTAAGCTGAATCGTCCCGAATGGAACCGACATGCTTCCAAGCCGTTATTTAATGAGTGGGAGAAGGTGCTTCCGCAGCGTTGACATGGACTTCTCTTACTCCCCAAAACAGGCTCAAGAACTGAAGTTGGATCAGCAAAACACATGGAATCAGGACCAGGAATTGACGAGGTAACTCGAACATCTTCCAAATCAATCTGAGATTTCAATGAACCACTAGCCATATACGAGTGCTCTCCTTGGAAGCCGGTAAAAGCAATCTGCACATCATCTTTCTGGCCCTGGCTTTGAACGCACCAGACTAGTTTGCTCAGTTTGTAAGAGATTCGCCGAATCATTTGGTCGCCATATAGTTCTATTCTCTTCTCAAGATCTTCAATTAACTTCATTGCTGGCGAGCGCAAGGCAACTCTTTCCCTCTTTCCAGAAGCTCTTTTAGCTCTCGCTGCCCACAAGGCACTCTCCATCTCAAATACTGCGAGGCTACTAATGCGATTTGCTGGAGTTTCGGTACCCTCTCCCTCATCAAGAGGGATCAAATTCTCACTTCGACGGTGAGGTTTCGGCGGTTTCAACAATACATTCCTGATTAAATCGATTGTAGTTTTGAATTGATATGAGTCCAGATTGAATTGAAGTAGATCGATCTCCAAGTCAATATCGTCAGCAACCGATCCACTCTGCTCGATGACTAAACCCTGTGCGATAAAGCTTTTGAGCTCTTCATTTGAGTAATGAATTGGAGGCCGATGGAAAATTTGCCGAGACAGGCAGGTGAATTTATTCAGAATCGGACGTATATTCTTCTGCTCCCTGAACGCAAAAGGCTCGTGATGGCGTAACTCTGGCGGATATTTCCACTCATAATCATCGGCAGCACTCATGTTCTCACCATCTAAAGAGTTTAAGCTGTCTTGCTTCGAGAAACTCTTTACCTCGGGTTGCCTGGGGGAAGAAATCCCAAATAAAACTCCCAGCTGGCTTGTTGGTTCCAAAGGAACGGGCTCAACAGGAGCAGGAACGTCCACTTCAAGCCATGGAAGACCAACACTAATGTCGACATGCGAATTGAGTGAATATGCCTCCATATTTGTCAGGGTGTAAATGTGCTCAGTTTTCCTTATCAAGTCAGCAGGGGAGATCTGTCCAGTGTGACTGTTTGTCACTAGAAACTTTACAAACTTTCTGCCTTCAACATGGGCACCCTCCATTGCCAAGATAACACTGCCACCCGTACTTTTACTGTGAAGCTGAACTTGTGGGTTCGAAAAATGAATATCAAGCGTAGGCAGAGTCGAATTTCGTGTCTCTTCAACGTCAAAATGCTGGCTAGCTTCATCATTCCCTTGGGTGCCTGATATGCTCGAATCGCGCCGGAGCAAATACTGCAACCCATTCCGAGAGTTTCCATCCATGGGATTTCCTACCGAAAAATCAAAGCTTTCATTCAAATTCATTGGAGTGGTAGACAAGTGCAACCCATCAGCAGAAGCAGTATCTCTGTCGGCCAATGCATGCATTTGTCTTACTTGACTCTTCATATATCCAATCACAAAGATCAAGTCTTTGCTAATCGCCATGATGCAGTCTCTGATTTCTAAAGTCCAAAGTATTTTCAATCTCGACACCAATATGCTCCAAGTAGTTCTATCCAAGTCTGCATACATTGGTTCTTCCCCTTTTGACATACGTTCCTTGTCTGACCCGGCAAGAATCTTTGCCAATGATTGATTGCAAATATCAATTTGATCGGTGGTTACAATGTAGTCGAGTTCATCAATATCACAAGACAACTGCTCAAGTCTCCAAAAGGGTGTGGATGTACCGCCGGAGGAAGCATTCTCTTCTAGCAATGATTGTGGTTCATTGTCAAAACAAAGTTCAGTTTTCCATGTAGAACCAAAACCATCCGCTATAACCTCTATGGCAGACATTTCACTCATATTTCTAGATTCATCGTTTTTGTCTAGCTGTGTAAACCCACTAACATTCAGAAGTGCTGCCTTCACCGGGCCGCCGAGGACAATTTCCTTGATATCGTCAATCGTTGCTTTGTACTCAACTTGTCTCACAATCAAACAGAGGCCACCAACATCATCATCTGTCACACTATCACCACCTTCCTCTTCCTCGTACCATGCTGCAATTTTGAGTCGATTGATGTTCACATTCATTGCCAAGCTCAAAAACTTGGGCAAAGGATCTTGCCTGTCATCATCATGCAACAAAGCATAATCTACTGTTGAGTTAAGGTGTGTGAACCAGGGCAACACATCTATTCGCAGTGCTATCCAATTGCAAACAACATCGCTGCCACCTGGTAGCTCAAAAGAGAGATCGACATAAAAGCCATCGCTCCTGAACAGAGCAAATTTATCCGATTGAGAGGTATCATCATCTTTGCAATCTAAATATATGGAGTGGTGTTGATACGGTTGCTTTCCTGCGTTCAGCATCTTCCACGAGAAGGACATCTTCGTTGACAATCTAGGTACAAACAGAAGCGGATGCCTTCCTTTTCCTACCATCGATTCTATTTCGTGAGGGAGACAGAAATCAGGTGTTTTGAAGCTTTCACTCGGATGCATCGAAGTATCGTAAGGCACACCTGGCATAGATACATCGATATTAATTGCATCAAGCGAGAAGCTCTCTTTGCAACCTAACGTACAGTCATCACAAGTAAGAAAGATTGACTGGTCTTGGAAAATATGCGAATCAAGCAACCATCGGAACGATAACTTGTCAACACATAATTCGATTGGACCATGCACAGCGAATCGAATATTATCCCACCATGTCAGCGGCTCTTGAACCCCATCATCCTTGGGTGGAGGCAGTATTCTTTTGATGCATTCCTGCAATCTTGGCATTGAAGGACCCAATACGGGCCCATAGTTTACATCGAGTTCATCACAATGAATTATGCTGTCTGTGTATACTTTGACAGGAACCCCCGAAGCGTCAACCGTGACACCGTACGGGCAGCAACAGTTGCCTCGATGGTGACACAGAAGCTTAGAATTGATTTGAACACTTTCTTTTATTCCTGGCGTGGTAGGACTCAATCCTGCTAGATACAGAGATCCATTGATACTGAAATTACCAATGCGAACCATCGGAGCAGCAATGTTCAATGGGTGTACGTTGAACATGAGATGACTGATTGACAACTGCATATCTCCACCCTGTACAACCGGTCCGTAACTGTATCGTGAACTCTTATCTTCATCTATATCATTGAGTTTTTGTTGAGTCAATTCTGGAGGTGTGTTGCGTTCTATCGATAGTTTGCCGGCCTCAATGAACAAAGATACCTCATCTCGCAACCGCAGGTTCTCGGCATCAATATCAACATCAAGCAACGAAATACTTAAGGATGGAATGATGCATTCTATTGTCAGCAGTTGATACTTCTTCACCCGTATTTGATGACCCCCATCTTCTTTTAGACTATTCATACCAATATCTAAAGATTTCGGCAGCAAGTTGAAGTCATCAATAACGTCTCCAAGAAACAAAGTTGGAGGCAACTGTACAGTTGCGCAAGTGCCAAAATTCAAATGAAATATTTCTTTCAAAGGGTGACCATCAATGTCAGTGACAATTTCATTACTGATATCCTCACTGGTTGGAAGAATTTCTTTCTTGCGTACATACTCATCTATTTCATGTTTGAGAGCACGTCGAATTGTATTTTGGAAGACGAAACCGTCCGTAACCAAGATAGGGCTTTGAATGCCATTCAAAAAGGCTTCGATGTGCCCAGCTTGAAGGCAAATGCTTGGTTTTAGTTGAACTGGATGATGAAGAGAGGGATATTTTGTGATGGAAATATTTACATCGCAACCACCATCAATTGTGAGTAACGCAGTCGACTTGACACCTACGGATATGTTCATCTTCGCCGTCACATTGGAATCCACACCAACATGAACTCGAGTATTTTGTCGACTTGGGGTAATGGAAGTTCCATTGTCACTGCCAACGACCAAATTTCGAAAATGACCAAGAGCAGCTTGAAGACGCTTATTGAAAGACATTTGAATCCATTGAAAAATTGGTGACCAAGTCAGCTCGACATCACTTGAACCTTTCCGAAGTCGCACTGAAATAGTCTCTTCTTTTACAACCTTGTTGTTCACATGAATCCTAGACTCAGTAAGGCAAAATTCACCTGTACCATGTAAAATTTTGGTGAGATGAAATGGAGAGACTTGCTTGTAGCTATTCATCATGGCCCAACAGCTTGACTCGTTTGGATTGAAGTGAAATTCATGGAGTGAAGTTGCAAATAAAGATACCACATCACTCCTACTTTGAGCCCGTTCGAATAAAGACACTTCGTCGAAAACTATGAGCATAGCCTTTGTCAATGAAGTAGTTGCACCTGCTCGTGTATTTGGAGTTTTTGTTGGAACTATTGTTTGCAAACCAAACGTGCTTGCTTGGGCATAGAAGGAGACCTCGTTTGGCTGAGGAAAATGATTGCAGTCAAAGACTGGTAATGATATGTGTGGACAGTACGTAACAGATGCCTCGACACGAGAGGCTGCAGTCTCAATCAAAAATGCAGCACCATAAGTGTGCAATCTGGATCCGAATAATTTGCGTGGATGTGCGACAATGGAATCGCATTCAGAAGACTCTGAAGTTCTCAAACTATGTTGTTTCGTAATATTGACTGTTGCTTTCCTCTGCAATACCGCAAATCGAACTCTATCATCACTTGCAACAGCACTGCCTTCACGAACACACCCAGCGTTAAGCTCGAAGATCGCATCTACATCATCAACTGAGATCTCGATGCATTCCAGATCACTGCACTTTCTTGTTGTGGTCTTCACTTCAGAGTTATGTTTGCTACTTTCAGAGAGAATGGGCTTAAACGGCCTTAGCACATTGTGCAAACTAACGGAAGCAAGTTTGATTTCATTCCCTATCTTCATGTAAGAAGAAAGTTCCGTAACGTTATTGGCGTCGACTCTCACTACCATTGCACCAGCGTTGACAACAATCGCACGTTGAGATTTCCTTTCTGAATCATAGCAAACATGTTTAAGAGTTGCCGCGACTTGTTTTATTGACACAAGATCTAAAGCAGGAGTTCTATCGTCAGTGACCTCATATCGGAGCAGAAGTGCTTCAATACGACAGCGCAACAATTCGTCATTTTCCTGACCGTTGGTTTTGAAAGTGTGATTATCACTTGTACACAGATCTGCTTCTCCTCTCAATACAACTGAACCACACGCCACTCGCAGAGAGAGAACATCCCGCCCGTCTGTTAATCGATTCGACGACGGTACAATTGTATATGCATGAATATTGCTACCTACACACAGCTCAACAAGTTGTGTCGGCGACTTTGGTTTCGAAGCTGTAGTGGTAGTCATTATCTGTGAGTTCTTGTCCTTGTCGACGCAGCTCACAATGTTTTTCAGCAGTAATTCCATTGTTTGCACAAACGATGGCAACTCTTTCAAATTGATACCTGCAGCGGTTCTATTTCTGAGACTTCCCCCGAGGTGTACTATTGCTTTCTTCGGGACCGTTGAGTCCGCAGATACTTTTCTACCCAAATATGTCTCCACTGGACTGCTAACGGCAGCGAATCCACCCGGTACTGACAAGACCGCAACTGTTGTTCTGTGATTATCAGCCTCGCAGGAAACATCAACTTTATCCCAAGAGACAATTTTTCGGAGTGTAGAAGCAACTTGATACATGTGAAGTTGGCTTAATTGCAGAGACACACCAACACTTTTCAACTCGGCTGCATTGTTGGAATCAATAGATGCAGATGCATCAATCTTCACACCACTACACTCTACCCAATCAAATACACGAGGAAACAAGCCAACTGCGAAAGAATTTACTGTCACGCGGATTGTTATGGACCGAATGAACGGGCTTGTGTCAGAATCAACACTTTTTCGCTTTCGTTTTAGCAGTAGCGTTAAGCTCAAATCAATGTCACCAAAGCATAGCCCCAACCAAGACCGTTGGCACTTAGTAGTAGAATGCTTTCTAAGTGGACGAATCCAAATGGATGATGAGTTCGTAGAGATGTGATCGAATGACAATGCTTTCAAAGCCATATCATCGTCATCGTCGTCTGCATCAAAACCTTCACCACCCAGAAAGTTATTCAAGAATGAAAAGATGTAAAACGAGCATCCGCTAGTCGATAAACTCCGTCCAATTGTAAATGGCATGTCGAGCAATGTTTTCAATCCATATCGTCCTGCAGCCGGTCTCCTCCTCCTCCGAAACGTCAAAGTGAAATTCTGCAATATAACAAGAAGCCTTATTGCAAGTTGCAAGAATACCGTCGCTAGAACAGAAATCAAGGAGAATGAAATCTTGGCATTATCCTGACCTTCAGCTTCTTCCTCTAAAAACTCCTTTGTCTCTATCATCAACGCGGATTGTTTAGGAGGATCATCTTCATTATCCCTCTTCTCCTTAAAGTGACTGTTGTTTTGTTGCTCCCTTGCTTCAAAGTTCTTCAATACATCATGGTAGCTACTGTTTGCTGTATCATCTTCTCTCTTGCTAATATCATTCTGAGTTTCACTACTGAAGAAAGTAGCCACTGCCTTGATTATCCACAAAAGAGCAAATGTAGATGATAGCCTCACTGACCACGAGCCGCAATGTAAAACTCTCAAGAGCACCAACGTCAACAAAGATATGCCGATTGCTGCAGACAGTTCTAAGAAAAATAGACATACTCGGATACGTTGAGACGCCATTACGGCCAAGAGAATTGTTCTGCTAATAAGAACAGCAGTTCTTTAGCAGTGTAGGTGAGTGATCTGCTGCAATAATATCAGATAAAGCTTAGTGTCTGAGTGAATAACATCTCTAGCCGTTGCTTAATGACGATCGGCAGCTTTGCTCACTATATTATCGGCGCACCGACCGTTTATCCCATTGTCAATGCGTTGAGTGTGAGCAAGTAGCGTGCTGGACTAAATAATATAATATAATGACTGTGCTCTGTGATGCGGATGGTGTCTTAAAAAAAGTGAGAAAGGAGGTGGTGTAACTCAGTCACATGTTACGGGATTTATGTAACATTGGTAACATGTAACAGAACCCAAAACCACACAAAGCACGAAGACAGCACACTAACAAAGCACAAAGCTCTACGGTAGCAAGAGCTTTATTTGCAAAGGCTTGCAATGAAGAGCCGCCTACTGTGTGCCCAACTGTTGGTGGCGATGGTGCTGGTGGAGGCATCGGTCCCATTCTCATCCAAGACGACTCAGGCGTTCCAAACTGGAGCACATTCTACAAACTCAGACACATCTGATGTTGTCACATCCGTGCTCGAGACAAATGATGACGATGGTGATGGTATTGTGCAGGAAACTGCTCTATCTGCTGATCACTACGCAGCTGTTGGGATTTTAGATCTATCTGAATCTACTACAATACATGACTCTGTTTACGACGGAAGCAAAATCTTGCTTCGAAATCATCTCAATGATGGCAGCTACACTGATGAATGGTGGGGTGTCAAGAAATCCACAAATAATAATCGCGATGCAAACAAGCTTGTGTTGTCTTCAGTGATAGGGATTTCATGTGATGGATTCGTTATTGAGTTGCCTGATACTATCGTTGACATCATAAGTAGAAATGATCTCTCAAACGCCGATGGGTGTTTGGAAATGCTGGATGACGTTCTTTTGTCACTTGCTGATAGTTTGGTGCATCGCTTTCAGGCAGTCGGTTCTACCGAAGAAGCTGCAATACAAATAGTGATTGTGCTTCAGGGAAACGAAGAATGCAACAATGATGTCAAAATGGGCATGACAAAAGATTATATTGAAAAGTATCTAGATCGAGCATTATCAAAACTGCAAAAGTTGGGACGGAAAAGTACTGATTCTTCAATGACAGTATGTGACATTGAAGTGAAGATATCTTCTGATTCTGCAGTCGATACTGCAATTCAGCTATTAGGCCTTTTGTGTCCTACCAAGTCTCTAGATGATTCGCAGATGATACATGACAAATTTGAACTGATAGACGACGAAACAATCTTCGTGTCGAAAAACAGCGACGACATCCCCATGGTCGACTCTGCAAGCTTTCGCAATATAGCTGAACTTGCAATGACTACGGCATTATCTACTGCAGAAGATGGTTTGTTCGAAATAGAAAACAAGATGGATGACGCGATACTGGAAGGTGACGATGGAAATGTGCCAATGCCTGAATTTGGAAGCAGCGCCAATGCTCTGCTATTCAAAGTATCCGAAGCGTATCTTAATACAATATCCGACGCTGAATTTACCGATGCAGATAGAGAGTGGGTGATGAATAGGAGAATAGAAGCACTCAAGCATGTGGCCGGGAATGGCCTCCACCGCTTGTATCGTCTTCACTTGCAGAATTTGCGTGATCATTTTGGTCGCACTTATGAAAAGATCCTCGAAAAAACTTCAGCCATGGATCTCAAAGAGATGGACGAGAAGAACAATGTACAAGAACGTGATCAACAAAGGAGAGATGGTGCAAAACGAGCAGAGGAAGGATTCATAAATGCAGCATTTTTGTCGATACCTGCCATATGTCAAGATCCGCAGATGGAACTTGGTGATTTATACAGTTGCACTGAAGCTTTGCGTGGTTTACTAGAGGATATGTACGAAGCAACGTTGTCTCGTGGGATAGAGGAAGAAGAGTGGAATGATGTTATGGATATCAGCCCAGAAGAGGCTGGCAGGCTGTCCCATGGCAACAATGATGTCGAGTCTGCTCCTGCCGAGACTAGGGTCGGCCTTCGAGAGTTGATCAAGATAATCAAGAACAAGAGAGCAAGTCGCGGGCCAGCCAAGTGGTATGAACGTTTGGCTGCAAAAGCGTTGGTTATCGGAGTTAACTATGTACAAGGTTGGATTGTGTTGCAAACTCTACGGAGAGAAGCAAGAAGACGAGATTTGACAATGCCCAAATTTCCGCTATTTTAACTTGAATTGAGCTCAGCTAACAAACTACGCAAAGCGCATCAGTAGACTTAGCGATAGACCTAAATCAAACAACACCAGGGATGAATCTATACGGCACTATGGATTTGTATTTGTCCCAATCGTCTCCATATTTCTCTTTGCACATGTGATCGTCTCGAATAGATCGATGAATTAGCAAAATGGCAAAGTATATGGCGTAGTAGTATGGAACTATGCTTTCAAACCCACACACCATACACCACGAAAGCCCCATAATCCAGTCTCCAGTGTAATTTATCTTTCGAGCCATTCCCCACCATCCACTAGTTAGCAGTTTGGTGCCTCTCTTTGTTTGCAAATATGTAAGATGTGAAACTTCCGCTGCATTTGGATTTCTACGAAAAGCATCTTTCTGACCATTTGCACCACGAAAGACCAAATATCCAAAACAATTCACACCGATGATGCAAGCAAGAACCGGCCATTGTAAATGTGGATCATGATCAACCAAATAGCGAGATTGTAAGCTATAGGTGAAGGGCACCCATCCCAAATCACCAAATACGAGCATGAATCCAAACCCATCAGTGGTAATGTCCATGGTTGTTAAAATTGCTCGCTCTTGATACAATGCGTCCCATACATACAAGCCTTGGAAAATGTTGATAAGAATCATGCTGCCAGTTACATATCCCAGCCGCTCGTATTGCTTTGACATCATTGCCACATTTAGAATCATCCAACCGATCAAGCCTGGTCTCAATTCGCAAAACTCTTTCCAATCAAAGCCGCCCCAGCGAGGATTGAGCTCTCTGCCCATGAAAAAATCGTACACATGATTACCACTATTTCCCCCTACAGCCAAGAGCAATCCCTTGCCAAAGCTTTTCATGTACAAGTATGCAGAAAGCATCGTAGTCAAAATGATTGTAACAAATGCCAATGTTGAGTAGTTGTCGTACAGCCATGTCATTGGTGCTCTCCCAAACACTAAAATTTGCTTGATATTGCCACTTTCATCACTGATCTCAGTCCATTTTGGCCATCCAATATCCAGAACAAGGAGCGTCACCCAGAATGCCAAATGACCATTAATGCGATATGGCAGCCGTTTCCCTGACCCATCAGGAAGAGGTGCTCCCAACACAATTTCACAAGGTAATATCCTCTCTAATAATACTTGGAATAGAAACCAGCCAATGATAACACATGCACAACATGAAATTAGGACTGGAGATTCTGCACAGGATGGACACAATACACTCGAATCTTTCAGCTTGCTTATGTACATCGATACGATGCCAGCATCGGGCGAACAAGACGTCTCGGCCGGAATGATATGATTAAATTCCAGGCTGCCGACGGACGCCCAGTATGTTAAAAGCAAGGTGACCAAGGGAAGGAAGATCATTGTGCCAAGGGCACCGATGGGTCCACCAAACTCGTAATCAAAATTAGAGGAGGTCTTCATCTTCAATCTGTTGCCAATGCTTGTGAGGAGGGATTACTGCTGCAATAACTCTTGTGCCTAGAGATAGTAGAGATAGAGGAGACACTGTCGGCCATGGATGTGGCAATTTTATTTTTGAAGATGAGATGGGGGGAGAAGATGAAAGAGATAAGAGAGAAACAGGATTTAATTGGGACCCTTCTTATCGGGAGAACACGCGTCTCTTTGCTCTTGCAATGATTTGTTCTGCTTTCGCGAGCGAACCAGGCGCCTTGGCTCTTGGCTTGGAATGGGGGTGGAGGGAGATTAATCAATTCGAATTAATACTTAATCGCACCCAATAACTAAGTAAATAACAAGGTTGGAAGTGGGTAAAATCCTTGGAAACATTCCAAGACAGCAAGTTGTAGTACTGCCCTGTATGTCACTTACTGTCAAAAACATTTCTTGGACAGATAAACTAACTTACAATACTGACATTACCATTTAAAGGATACCCTCCCCCATACATTTAGTAGTCAAATCTGTCTACTGGTGGTTTTGGCAGCTTGGCAGAGGCTGCAAAATTCGATAAGCCCTTTTCATGTTCAGGCATGAACTCCAGGTAGTCCTCAGCCGTAGGCTGAGTTCCATTCTTGGACCAGAGCAAAGCAGATTCCAAGGAAGAATCATCATCAAATAAGACAAAGTCATCAGTCTTCTTCCTCTTCTTTGGGCATAAGCAAGCACACCATAACCAACTTAATTTCGACGATTCTTGTGCACCTTGAGGAGATACCCTTGAACCGTGCCCTTCTGCAAGCATACGAACTCTCATTGTTCTCATTTCCCAAAATCTAGAATAAGTGAGGCAAGATTTGATGGAGACATTGAGTGAGAGAAGATAAAGTGAATGATGATCGGATGGATCCGACGTGTGTTTGTGTTCTAGATCATATAGACGGACTTACCTTGACCCCTCCAATCCAGCAAGAACGATGAAAATCACAGCGAATAGTACCTGCAAACTACTAATGGTGCTGATGGAGGCATCAGTCAAGAGCAGCGCTTCGGCATTGTCCTTTAAGAATGCAATAAAGCTGCCCCATGATATAATGACAAAGACGAAGGCGGCAATGTCAGCCAAGCATGTGAGCAGGCCGGCAATAGCGCTGGCAGTAAGTCCGCGTTTGTTGCAGCCCTCTGAATAATAACCAATGGCACCTGCTATGGCACCAATGAAGAGAACAAGACCATAAGTTACCGACAACGCTGTGACGCCAACTACATGCGCCATGCCACCGTAAACTATGCATGCAAGGCCTAGACCCGCGTCTATTGTGTGCAGAGCCCCAAGTGTACGAGATGTGCACTTCCCCTTCATGTCAGCGCCACTCTCTCTTGACGATGCGTCTCCAAACCGATCTGACTGTCTTCTTCTCGATCGCTCTAAAGAAGCAGCTGTATTTCCTGGTCCAGATGGTTGTCCCGCAGACTGTGATGACTTCTTGGACCGCCTCTTCTTATTTCGCTTACTTTTCGACGACTTGGTCGACGGTGCGCTGCCTATTTGGCGCTGTGCTTTCAGTGTAGCGGCATCCATGTTTGTTTATTCTGTGTATATATGAAATAGATTTTGTTCAGTTGCTGTTAAATAGGAGCTTGTCTATTGCCTTCGTAGATGTTATGTTGTTAGGCCACGACAATTTGATAATGGTTACGGCAGTGTTTTACCATGATGATGGTCGGAGAATCGAACTCAAGCACGAGCGACCTTGGCTTTATGTCTTGGGTTGTAGTTTCTAAAAGAAAATTCCTTACAAAGCGTCATCGCCAATATTTGAGCGAAACATTAAAGGTGGGTGTCTTCCCTGTCAAAATTGCTCGCTCAAGCAAGAGCGAAATAAGTAGGCAAGTAAGTAGCTTGCGTGCTTCGAAAGAAGTCAATTATATATGTCTCAAGTGTCAGTCAGTTCAATATTTACCCAACTTGATATATTATTAACATACATTCGTCTCTAGCCGTGCTTCTGTATCTCACAAGGAATGACTCCACGCCGCAGCATCTCAATCTCATTCTTCAAGTTACTTCTGGCCTGTTCTTCCCATTGTTGTCTTGCTTTATCAGTTGCATAAATATATGAGTGCTTCTTGACAGGAGCAGCTGCAGTTGTAGACGCTACATCTTCATCAAGTATAGGTAGAAATGATTCTAGTATATCTGCTCGCTTGTCACAATACATATTTCTTTCTACAAACTCGTATTCTCTTCGGATACATCCTGCGTATTTATCGTATGTCTCCACATCTTTACCCAGTATTGACATGTCTGCATCAAGAAAGGTTGCAAGCATGTGATTTTGGGTTTCATGAGCTGTCTCTGCGCTAGATATGTGAGTTGCAGTGGCGATGATACATTCTTCTATTTGCATCACCATGATGCAATTTCTGATGTTGTGTTGTTGTGTGCATGGTAGTTCATCATTATCATCCCCGCTGGTACTGCCCCCTTGTTGATTGCTTGATGTAGAAATCTCCGTAGACAGCAGCTCGGATGCAAATTGTAGGAATAGATCTGCACTATCTTTCTCATTTGTGGATGATTTTGGATTATATATAACATCATGAAAGAAGGCAGCCAGTATCAAAATCGCCACTTCACGTGTGGTCGGTGCTATTGATGAGTCGAATCCATCTAGCAAGAAGTCCAAAGATGCAATAACATCTTGAACATGAGTCATATTGTGATATGCTCGATGGGGCTCGGCGTAGAGTTGTGATATCTTCTCCAGCCAGCTCTGAGATAGTGCATCAAGTGCTTGTAGACGTTCACGATCGATTGTGATTGTTTGTGATGATGACATGCCCAGTTCAAAAATGAGGCAGGTCACAGAGGATTTCCAACGATTTCGTAGGGATTGTTCCATCATCATGTTTAGCATCACTATTGCATAGGTTATTAGATTCAGTGCGCTTGCTTTTGCTTGCTAGCTTGCTCATAATATGGCATTGGTTCCACGTAAGCAGTCGGATGCAATTTTTCGATCTTTCTTCGTCGAATCATCTCCGCTCATAAAATATCTTTCCATCAACAGAAAACAACTACCATGACATCGTTCCGCTGTATAACTTCCACCGCCCTTGTAATTGGGTCGTCTATCGCCATTTGCAATGCTTTCTTAACATCTCAGCCGCTGCACCAACCTATCGCCCGCCACACCACAAATCTTCATGTATCGAACGGAAGTCCCGATGCACCCAAAACAGATGTCGAAGATAAACAGTTGCAATGGGATTTGTTCACACGACACCAAGCGCTTGATGGAGAGTGGTGGGGAAATTGGGATACGTACGATTACATGGGAGATCGCGTCGGATCTACTGTTGCTGGAGTTTCACTAAAGCCAGATAACGAGGGCACATCTGTGGAACAAAAGCATCGGATTTTGTCTGCGTCGACTCAGTCAGATTGCAATACTTGTTTCTCTTCGTCAGAGGTGACTACAATGCCTACTATTGCAACTTACACACCCGAGTCTCTGGGTCGTCGGCATCGTTGCGCTGCTGTTGGTATGGTTGTTGGGCCATCACTTCTTAAATCAGGTGCAATGAGTACAGAATTGGCGCTTAGGCATGGAAATGGACGTGTTAGAGTAACATTTCAACATGCTCCTGTCTGGGAACGAGGAGTTGAGCCAGGAAGTTGTCCTCCACAGGGATTGAAGCTATTCCGTACTGTTGTTTCAAAGGAGAGGTTGCGTGATTCAAACGATGAGGCTATAGAAGGCACCATCCAAGGACCACCTTCGGCAAATGAAGAAAAAGATTCTCCTCCTCTTCCTGGAAACCCCCGTTTCTTTCGTCCCGTTCCACCATTTGACTGGCATGCCAAGTGGGCTGGCACATCATGGACATGGGGTCCACAGACTGGTGACCGTGGATGGGCTGTGGAAGAACTAGAGGATGCTGATGCCTGGCATGGACGTCCAACGGGAGATACTTCAGGTGTGTGGTCATTGCGACTACCCGGCGGAGTGCTCATACAATGTCCTCGTGTGATTGTTAGTGGAATGCCTGGAATATGCCGATTGGCATGGATGCCTGAGGCTGAAGGAAAGGAAGGGACAGTAGAAGATGGAAACAAAGCAAAGCTGTTACGTGTTGAAGCAAGCGTAACAGCATTAGAACCAATCATTAGTGATGATGACGAAGATATGATGGTTGGGTTTTATCCACCTACTTTGAGCAGTTTGAGAACTGACATGATGGAAAAAGTAGGAGAGTTGGAAGGAGCTACTCTTCAAGAGAGAGAGCAGGCTGCCGACGGTTATGTATTCAGTCAAAACGATGAAGCAGAAACAAAAGAAGCAACTTCACCCAAGATGGATGTTGGATCAACGTCTTCACAGAGAACGTCAGCTCCTATTGATGAGAAGTTAGAGCAAAAGATTGCTGAGGATCCAAGAAATGCATTGGATTTTTAAGCCGTTTTGTAATCTCAATAATAAAGATGTGAACTTTCATCGCTTAGATTTTATCTTTTCTGCTAAAGCTCTGAAAGATTCGTCTGTGTCGAGATACTTCTTCACGATTTCGAGTGAAGAAGCTGGTATCATATTGTTTGCACCAGTATCACCCCACACGTCAAGGACATGCAGATAGTTTCTTAGTATGTGATAATCAAGAGAGTATCGAGCGAAGTTCACTCCCTTTGGCCCAGCTGCTGTCATCAAGGATGCCATGATCTCGCCTAACAAACGAGGCATTCCCTCAGATTTCATTTCACCTCCTGCCATCTTTTGAACAATATTGTCGCTTGAAACTGTCGTAGAAGCGAACTTTTCATGAGAGCCAGAACCTGATGCGTCTGGACCAAGTTGCAGCCGATCTGATTCGACAGCACATTTTAGCATTCTTTCTCCCATTTTGTTCCGCACAGTAATCGTTTGGAAAGATGTGTCCATTGAAGAATCAAGAGGTGCTCCCATGTAACCAACGACGACATCAGCCAGAGCATTGGTATAATCAAAGCAAGCGAGGCAAGATTTGGCAATGGCAAACTCGGCAACATCTCCTTGAAGACTAAAATACGGCAGCCGTTCATACGAAGGTTGTGACTGATCTGTTCCATCGTCGTACTTCACGTGCACTTTGAAGTCCTGCATAAACTCATAGCCTCTAACTCTTTTACCATCTAACTTGTCTTTGAAGCTTTGACTGAGAAACGTTTTTGCAGCTTCTGGTGTTGGCGAGTTATCAGCGCAATTCGTTCCTAGCACATACACCTCATCAAGTTGTAGTTCGTGCTGAATAGCTCTGAATGCTTGCACTGCACAGCCAACTCCACAAAATAATAGCTTCTTAATATCTTTGCTATCTTTCAACTCATCCAGTACTGCCAAGCTTGGAGCTAACGCGGGTTTCACTCCACGTCCTCTAAGGACATCGTCAACAGTCCGGGCAAGAATCGGTTGTGGATTGCTCCAATTGTTATCAATCCCATCATCATCATTACTTGCTATGCAAACCACCGCGTCCACCATTCCCGATTCCAACATCGAGACGGCAATGCCAGTAACAACACCAGTCCACTGCGCACCTTCCACATTTTTACCTTTACCTAATTGCATAGGTCTAGTCATAACTCCAAATCTCCCTTCCTCGGCTATACCATTATCAGTTCGAGATATGTCACTCCATACTAAATCTTGTGTATTACGTCTACGTCCATGGAAGGTTGCCTCCATTCCGTCAATGTTGCCAGCCATACCATCTCCTGAGAAAGAAGAAAATACGCCACGGAAAGATGTTAGAAGTAGGCGGACTGGACAGCTGAACCGTCCAAATAGGTTGAATATCTCTCTGACGAAGGTTCATGCGTTCTGGGATAAAATCTACACTGATCAAACAAATTGTTAGCGATCCAACCACCTCTTCGTCACCTACCTAAGAACGCACAAGCGTCAGTTACATGAGAGACAAACGTTGTCTCACAGAGACCACATTTTGAGCAGTGATCCTTGGCTGGGAATTTCTCGGGCCATCCGCTTGGGTCTATCGGTTGTGGTTTTGTAGCAAACGCTTGAGTAGACGTCGCAAGAACTGCTAAAGCAACTGCCCGAACAATATATCTACCAGTCATCACTGCCATCGCTCTTTTGAAGCAACTAACGAGCAACGTGAAATAATGTGAAATGTGAAATGTGAGCAAAGAAACGAAGTGTGACGATAGGTGTACTACATTGCCACCTGTCAGTACAGTTGAATGTCATGGCAGGCAGATGGACCACCCTCGTTTCATGCTTCGAAGATGTCAAGAGTGTACGGAAATAATTTCTCCAATTCTTTCCAGACGTTTGTTACAAACAAAGGTCAGAAGTTGCTAAAGAATCTTCTAGAGATTTGCAAAACCTCGTGATTGATGCTGCAAAGAAGTTCTCATCGTTGCTTGCTTCAGCTTCAAACGCACGGAGGTGTTGTCATGATGTTGTTGATACCATAAAGATCGTTGCTGCACAAGAGTGTTGACGGAAGCGAACAGTAGACACCACCGCCACCATTATCTTTGATGTAGTAGATTTGCAACACTTGATAGGTGCTCCTTGCCTCAGTGTGTTTCATTCTTCGCCTTGCCTAAACGAAAACATCATTTAGAAGTAAATTTCTATCTTCAACAACCCACAAGAACATTATGATGCAGCCATCACAACAATCTTCAGCCACATTCACCCCATCAATCTTCGAAGCCATTAAAAACGATGATTGGGAGGGCATGCTTGCTACATACGCTGTGACAGCATATGATGCCATCCATACACCAGATGCGTCTGGACGGGGTCGTAGGAATTCTTCTCGTCATATGGGGCATCAACAGCCTTTGCCCTCATCGTTGATGGCAGCGGTGATGGATGCCGGGGGTCCTAAGCGGACACATTCATTTCGTGATGGTAAGAGTAACTTTGTGCTTAAATCAAGTGAACACATATTTAGTCTGATATCTAACTGTCTTCCTCTACACACAACATTGTGTTTGTGTTCGCGTAGAGAAAATGGAAGACAACTCATCTACTCACTCTGCGACTCTTCAAGAGCTTGACAGTATAGTCCGAGAGATCATTGGTGCTGAAATATTTGATGCTCATGATGCAAATAATAATGCAAAAAAGCATCAAGAGCAGATGTCATCAAAACCAGTAGCCAACAGTACTCGAGCACAACCGATGAAGAAGACTCGTCAGCATTCACCAAGTCGAACTCCGTTTGCGCTGGACCAGCTTTTCCACCATCAAACAAATTCTAGTCCTGATTTGTCACAGCAGAAAGAAGATAAAGCATTGGAGAAGGCCATGTGGAATAATGCGTCCATGTTGAGTAACAGTCGTCCTTCTCTTTCGTTTGTGATTAGGAAGGAGGACAAGCAGCGTCGTGACGAAAGAGCTATGCATACCAGTGCTCCTTTGAAGAGCATGGAAGAAGATAAGGAAGAAGATGGTGGTGAACGCCCTCCTCTATTCGAAGGAAGCGTCGCCAACTCCACGCCAGGGGATGTCATCGACGGGGGAGGTGGGGCTGGCACTGCTCAGCATCTTGCATGTCTCCTCGACTCTCCTCTGGCGCTTGCCATCCTAATAGCTCTGGGAGTCAGAGTAGAAGCGCGACACACGGCCTTTCGAAGGCTGGCGATACACGAGGCCGCGTGTGCAGATTCGCCTCTTTGCTTGAGTTTGTTGATGGGAGTAGGAACGAGATTCTCACAAGAAGTGATGCAAATTTTAAGTGCGTCCTCATCTACTACATCAGTTGCAGCCGCGCGCGAAAGTGTATCTAGCTTGTCCAGTGACGATAGCGAGAGATCGAAGCGCGTACAAGGCTGGGAGGAGAACAAGAAACAACCAAAGAAGAAGTTGAATATTTTTTCAGGGTGGAAGAAACCAGCCGAGCCGAGTAATCAGCAGAGGGCTGAAGGGAAGAAGGGACCCGGCCTTATATCCTTTCCGCTGGCTTTGAAAATCATTTGGGAAACAATTCAACTATTGCGCTCTGGTGAAATCAGCGAGCTGGAGGCAGCAGGCACCATCCTTGATCAAGTCAGGGTTACACGACGAACGAAAGTGTTGCTTGCCATGCAATGCTCACCTTTGGCATCTAAAAGTGAGAATGGCGATAGCAAGATATCACCGTTGTCATCTTCTATATCATCATCATTGACAGGTTTTGGAGGGGTCAACCAACTCTTCCATCCAGTACAAACAATAACAACTTTAGCCTTTCACAGATGCAACGTAGATGGGCACGGCAACACTCCACTCCACTGGGCCGCCTTCAAAAACAGTGTGCGTGCTATGGACGTGCTGTTATCTCATGGCGTCGATGTCAATTGTCCTGCCCAGCCAAGTGGATGGACTCCTTTGCACGATGCAGCATATTCTGATGCTGGAGATGCAGTCGCACGACTAATATCAGCAGGCGCCACTGTCGACGCAAGGAGTCACTCAGGGGCTACCCCATTGTGCTTCGCCGCACAAGAAGATTCTCCTGATGCTGTAAGGATGTTACTAGAGGCGGGTGCGGATCCATCATTAAGATGTCTGGGGCACAGTCCTGGTATCCACAACCGAGCCAACAATGCCGATAACAATCAATTCCACAGTCGTTTTAGTGGGTATACACCCCTTCATTACTGCGCTCATTATAATGCAGCAAAGGCAGCACGGGGTTTGCTTTACGGAAGCAGTGGCCAGCATGGCCATACATCATCGGATCTATTAGAGATACCAGATCTTAACGACAAATTACCCATTCATGTTGCGGTAGCGCGAGGTAGCAGTGAAGTATTGAGGGAGCTCTTACACGGTGGAGCTAGAGTGGAAACAACTTCTTATCATCCACCGTCATCTCCAACAACTCGGGCTGCGATAGCTAGACTTCTTAATCCTACCTCCGCTCCTGTTGCTATTCCAACTCTCAACGATGCAGATGCTGACAATAGCGCACTTAGTTCGAGCCCGACTGTCATCACGCCAGTTTCATCGCCAGTACTTAGGGCAATGATTCCATCTCAGCCAATAACATCCTCAAAACCGTGGAATTGTTTATCACAGAGGTCAATCGACGAATGCAAACATCTAATTCAGGAAGCTGAGATGAACTGGACTCCAGAACGCCACGCATTATTCTCGCCTTCTGATCGAAATGCAATCTTGGAGGTTTTGCGCGTGGGCAAGAGGCTGGAGCAGAGCGGCCAGGGTATTTTCCTTGATCTGTGGCCGAATATTCTGGCGTTTTGTGGTCGCGGATGGTTTGATGTTGTCGACGAAGAGAACATCACTGAGAAGGATGGAGATGGAGATGCAGATGCGATCTCAATGCAGTGTTCTTCCAGTGGCGAGTCGTCTGACGAAGACATGGAGATGACACAGTTTCAGATGGATGGCATCACAATTGGTCGATGAGGAGAAAGCGTCTTAAGCTACCTCATCTACATGGACATGGGTGAAAATATATGTCAGGGGAAGTCAGCAGGTGTATTGTTTGAGCTATGTATTGCAACTTTAAGGAATTAAATTAGATTGTTTTGTCAGAATGTTACACTTATCTCTCCTTACAGCTCTTACATCTAAACACAATATCGTCAACTAGAATGAGAGATCCACTCTACGAAGACATCCTTCATTATCCCACTGCTAGGTCTTCCTCGTGATGCCATCGATGATCCAATGAATTGGTGTGACGATTGCCAATCTTCATTTGAGGCATTTTCTTTGACTGCAAATATGTTCCAAGCATGTCCAGTTTCCATTGACGATTGTGTCATTGCCAGCCTAGAATAAAATGAGTACTCGGTTGCATCATCAACACTACTAGGATGGTCTTCACCTTTGTCTATCCGTTGCTGATTTCGATACGATTCAGCAATTGATCTTAGGGAGGGCTTTGCTAACAACTTGCGCTTCCTTACAGTGCTAGCACCAGCGATGTCCAGTGAACAGCCTATCCAAACATATACAGGTGGAATCAAATCACGAAGTAACCACGAGGTTGGTCCGACTGGTGCTAAATGCCAACGAGGATGAATTGTACAAAGATGAGGTGTAGATGCTAAAAATATGGACAAGGAGGAAAACACCAATAGTTACTCACGTTCTATTCCACCATAAGTTGCTGAACGCTGATAGTTGCTCTGTTCATAACCCCAAGGACCCGTCTTGTAAGTGTGTGTGGTTGGGGGTTGGACCAAAGGTGCCAATTCAGTAAGACGAGGAGAGATTACGATTGCCGGAAGAGAGCTGGCCGAAGCCTGAAACAGTATTCTTTGTAATTTCTCCAAACAGTCGGCATAAACAGTAGGTCTTCCAATATTAGGAATTGGTGAATCAATGTCATAGTCAGTTGGCTTGACTACAAGCACAATTCCGTTTGTAGGTTGTTTCTTTCTCTTCTTTTCCATGTGTGTAGGCAAAGAGCCTTGGCCAAGGCTCGATATGTGTATTTGGTCTAAAATGTCTCTATTTGTGCGCACTTCTTCTTTTAGACGACTCAGCTCACGAGATGCCATCAGTGCTTGATCTATCGTATTGTAGAACACGGCGCATGGACGAAGACCTGAGCTTGCTTCTTCAAAACCATTCCAAGGAGAAGCTACAAGGCGCTGTGCCAATTCAAGAGAGAATATTATCATTGCTCTTCCTTCAGCAGTTCCTTTGATATCACTTTGAAGATGTTCCTTTAAGAGCAGAAATGAAGCTCCATCTATTTCGATGCCCATTCTCGCTGGTGCATCCATGTCTTTCTTTGTTATTGGACGCTCATCACCATTGCCCCATCTCTTAATAGATGCATATGGACTATGTGTCGGCCGGTAGTCCAGAACAGATGAATGCATTGCATTTGATGCAACATTTGGATCTGGTCTCTGCAAACCGCATATAGTACCTGCAATAGCTTCAAAAGCCTGCTCAGCAACGCCCTCAAAAGTGGAAGGAAATTGAGGAGCGGCATCAGTAGACTTCGAATGCATATCGACTCCCCAGAAATCAAGATTACGTTGACGCCGACGTCTTTTCATTTTCTCTTTTGTTGTGTAACCAGCATCACCATCACGTTTGCTTGAGAATAGTATTGGTACTGTCGTCTGATGCTTTGCATTCGAAGAAGCAGTCGTTTGGAAGGCGGAAGTTTCAACAGCTACAAGAACCAGGAACACGATGGAAAAAAGTAGCATAGTGGAAGAATGCTCTTCATGTGAATGTCAGAGAAGAGGAGATTGATAGCATGGCTACTGACTTGAAGGAGATGCCAAGAAGGACCCTGAATACCTACTGATTGCTACAAGCTTGGCGGTTACTTCTTTAGCAGCGATGTGCGTACTTTTGGAACGGTGAAATGGTTTTGATGGTGATGGTTGATGCTGATGGCGAGTTTGTAGCGATGACAGCAATAATTTCCATCTTCAATTTTTGGATTTGAACACAAGAGCAAAGCACCGCAGTCCGCAGTCTATTCGCTCTTGGAACACCACGAAGCAGATGGCGATAGCATAGATTATAGTATTACTGTCCAGGTCCTCTATTTGTTTACTTGACTGCATCGGTGGCACTTTAGTCTGTCTATTGAGCATATAAATACCCGTAACAACATCATCATCATGCCCGACGACAAAAAGATCGTAGAAACAGAAATTTACAATCGCTTCTCTGCAATAGTGAAAGAGAAGTTTACTTCACTCAGTAATGATGGTTCCAAGATCAATCAACTTGATGACCTGGATGAACTCTACAAGCGGCCAGAGTTTTCAGCAGAGAAACGAATTCTCAACGAAATGAATAGCATAGGTCTCTCCAAGGGCATCCTTACTGGATTGGCATGCTTTGCTTTTTTGCGTACAAGTCCCAGGCTTATTAGCAACTACATGAGACGACGTGCTGGGTCTAGTGGTGCAGATATCAATGCTGGTGCTCCCAATCCATTTCAACAAAAAGCTTCCGGTTCAGGATACAAATTTGACTCGTCTCTGAACAACCAGAATGTACAGCGACCAGGGCTTTTGTTTCGTGGAGTTCGCCTGATGTTAGATTCATTTGTTTCTCTCAGTATCGGTGCGTATGCCTCAATATTTTTCACCGACACGCGCGCGATGATGGAGAACTTTAGTACTGTGCCGTTAGTCGAGGGTCGTTCTTTATTGTCCGAGCAACTTTGTGGAGACTTTTCACAAGAATTTCAAAAGTATGACAGGCAAATTTGGAATAGCAATCACCCTTCTTTGACAGGAGGTGATGTGAGTGGAGATGATATTGATGGATTTCGGGACTTGATACAAGGGTTCGTTGTCAACTGTAAAAGACGTGAAATATATGAGAAAGAGATTCGGGCAGAGCAAGGTCTTGCAGCAGACGATCCTGTCATTATACCCACTCCTGGAGTCCCCCGAGACATATCTGTGACAATGGACGATTTAATATCATCGACAGAATCTGGTGATAATGCTCATGCTACAGATGGTGGAGATGAATTCTTTGATACATATTTCGATTCTTCAGACGATGAAGGAGATTACCAAGGTAAATGATTGATAAATCACAATAGATGAAGCGTTTGATCCAAATTCTTCTATCATATGTAAAAGTAATGTATATCATGTTATTGTTACAGTGGAACTGATTCTGCTGGAAGCATATTCCTCAAATTCTAGATTCTCCCCTCTTTCGACTTCATTTAATTCATTGGTATTTTTCTGGATTACTACACTACAGTTCATCCTAAACCACATAGTCCCCCAATGTAGATGCAGATTAAGATTGCTACCATCGTTATCTGCGCAGTGTCGACAATTTTTCATTGGTACTGTCATTCCTTCCTTATTCACAGCATCGATGCAGCAAGATCGCTATTAGTCTCACTCTGTTCCCTCAATGCCTCTGACGATGCTGAATCATTACTACTTGGGTTCACTTTTGCTTTGATAACACTGGCTGGCAATAATGGCTCAACCTTTTCAAATGCTGCCGATGCGGCTGCATCTGCATCTCTCTGCCGTTTGGATCGTTTGGCTTCTTCAGTCATATCCATTTGAAGAATTAGCATCATGATTCTCTTGGGCGATGCTTAATGTTAGTTGTCGTATAAATTGAAGGCCAAAGTAGCCCGCGACCGCCACTATCACCAGAGTGAGAGTGATGGTCTTGGCGTCAATAATCATGGTGTTCTGTTAGCTGCGTCCAGGTGTTGCTGTGCTCTTCTAAAAAGTGCAGTGGTAGTATTTCATGGTCATAGTCAAGAAGTGGTGACTTTTGACTTTTTGGGTATGATAAGTTACAAATGTTACACACATTTGTTACCATGCTACCATAGTTACACGTTTTACTTTTCGATGATGATAAGCAATCACAGCACCATGACGACAAAACTTTGCACCATGAGCCGCCCAAGATTTGTGTTCGTCTTTATAATATTAACACTGCACTTGGCAGGAGTGTGTCGTGCTGCCGATGATGTAGTAGACTGTCCTGGAAAGGACGAGGCTTTTGTCACAACATGCAGCGGAACAGAGAACAGAGACAGTCCGGCTGATAACGCCGAAGAGGCAAGCCATGATGATGAGCCAGCAGTTGTCGATGGCGTCGATTTCGATGAAGATGATCTTGTGAATGAGGTTCTGGAAGACTTTGATAGCCAAAACGATAATAATTTCAAGCAAGAACAAGCAGAAGAAGATGGAGTCTGTGATGCTGCATACGACAATACGCCCATGCAACAGCTCAGAGCAAATATCAATACACTGACGAAACGCTATTATGATCCACTGCCCCGCAATGGAAAAGTTGCTATAGGAACAAGCCTTGGTTTCATTGCATCTAGAATTACTTTGGGTGTTGCCAACCGTCTATTTAGATTCGCAGGCGCAGTATGGGTTTTATCAGAGATGATGTACACCTCTGGATTTTGCGATGAGGCACAGTGCGTTCCGGAGGAAGCTCGTCCTTGGATTGGTATACTTCGTAGAACAGTCGTAAAGCAATGCATGAAAGTAAGGGTGTGGGCACGTAAGGCATATGATCAAGACCGCATAAGGGAGCTAGCTCAACAGGATGAATTTGTGGCTGGCGGATTTGCTACTGGAGCATTCATAGGATTTGTTATTTAATTCATATTCATAGCAGGACTGACACAATTCAAACAATCATGATACGAACGAATTATCATTGTAGTGAACTCTGAGATTAAACTTAATTTGCAACGCTTTGATTTCACTCACAAACTCTGCATGTAATCACCCAGTTTCCTTTCTCGTATGCGCTCTCCAAAACTTCCAGACCAGGTACTCGTTGGCACAAGCTCTCGAGTTCTCCCTTCCGGTACATGTGGCAATACCTTTGAAAGACAACTAAATTCTTCTTGCTGTCAAATTCAGCTCCATCGTATTGTTCTGCCATCATTTGAGCAACTCCTTTCCCCTTTGACTCTGCCGATGATGGTTGTTGACTGTTGTCGGCATTCTCACTCGATTTTGCTTGTGTCTGTAAATACTTTGGCTGAGCATTGAACGGTACGAGTAGATCGGTTCCGTGGAACTTGCGCTTGCTATCAGTCTCTTGCTCTAGTGCCCATGCTTGAACATTGAATCTTCCTCCAACCTTAACAATACGTTTCAGCTCGGCTAGACACCTGATGCGCCTTGCCTCTGTTGACAGGTGATGCATAACAGCAATGCTGATAGCAGCATCGCAGCTATTACTTCGCAAAGGGATATGAAGGCAATCTGCCACTGCGACAGAAGGATTTTCACTTAATGCACGTTTTGCCTTCGAGAGTCGCTGGTACTGTGGTCCATCTATATTCTTTCGCTTGCCATCATCCGCATCGTCGCCCCTTGTAGCTGCAGTCTTTAACAAGGGCTCACTAATATCCGTCCCAATCACATACGAGTGCTTTAATATTTCGGCAAAGTACTTGCCGTCTCCACACCCAACATCTGCTATTATTGACCCCGGTGGCAAACTCTCAATGAACTGGGTAGCTCCGGGCCACAAAACTCCTCGTTTGCCTCTCGTATGGTGCCATTGTGTTGCAATTGCATCGTACACTGCATGCACGTGCTTGCTCTCTGTTTCTGGCGTGATCAAATCCGATCTATCAACAGGCGAATCCTCCTCGTCACCAATCTTGCTACTTGCATTTGCCAAAGCTGCATCAGACAACTGACCCCATCTTGGTGGAAACACCTTTGACTCATACTTTGGTAGATGAGACTGGGGCACTTTGCTTTGTGCCAACGATATCTTCCCGATTCCTTTGTCAAATACTGGTGCTGTCAGGGCAGTTCGTAAAGTCAAGCTTACTCGGAGCTTACGAGGTATGATCTCCCCGTTAACAGTATCTGTCATTCGGCTCACAATCATGTGCTCATACTTGTATCGAGCATCACGAGAAAGAATAGCCAGTGATCTTGGTGGAAGATAAACTAATTTTCTCATGTTGCTCTCGTCACCATCGTCAATAGCTTTACGGAACTCCATGACTATTCCTCCATTGAGTGTGATGATGAGAAGGCCGTCATCAAATGCAGTCACAGTATCAACATGAGATCCAATTCCTTCTCCTGGGTTGTATTCATTGATAGTAAGCTGGTTGAGATGCGGGAATGTTTGCTTGGCACCTTCGGCCAACGAGATTTTTTCCACCCCGTCATTCAGATCTCCTTCAGCCAAGACAGACGACACATCAAACCGCCTTGTCTTTTCAATGACACCGGCCAAAGCTTCCCATACTTTGACATCCTCCACAGCACGTTCGGTCCACTTCTCTACCTCGTCATCAGTCATTTCTGCAACATTGGCATCCATGCATGGCAGTGCAGGACAAGCAGATTTGTCGCTTCCTTTTCCGAAAATATCATTTGAACCGCCATCATCACGACGCAAAACATCTGAACTTTCGTAATCAAATACATATCCATAATGCTGTACGCGTCGTTTGATATATCCTCCCGTTGTTGTAAGTTGGGGAGGTGCCCATGGTGCATGTGGACCTGTCAGTCCTGCCATCAGCATTTGCTCTTCTTGGACTGAAACATAGTTGGGTATGACGTGTAGGCCAGAAATATGCACGTGGTCTGTGGATGAAGTGCACTCACTCTTAGATGGTTCTCTCGGTGTCTTTACTTCATTCTTTTTGTTGCGTAAATTACCCTTTTTCGGCTGCAGCACGTCTGCGTAGTCAAGATATAGCTTGCCCGTTGAAATGGTGATATTGGTTGCAACAGAGTTTTGAAGCAACGCATTCGGCAGCTCCATCTTCAACTGAAGCCGTTTGCCTTGCAGAGATTGAATCAAGTTTGTGGCATCATCATTGCTCCTCATTCCAATGTGCAAATGATCGAACAGCAGTCTGGTCGCCACCGCATCCTTTGGATCTTGCTTTGGTTTGATGTTGTCTGGTTTGCTTTTCTTACCTGCAGCGCTATCCGCTTTGACAAATAACTCAATGCCCAACGAATCTTTCGATGAATCATACTGAGACAAATTATCTCGCAATGCCTCTTGAAAGGCATGTCTCAAATCATCCTCGATACGTGCATCTTGTTGCAAAAGTCCATTCTTCATGACGCCACCCTTCCCAAAATGAGAATTATCGAGGCTTTCCCCCTGAAAGATAGACATCAAATCATTCTTCATCGAAGCATCCATATTTTGTCCGTCCAGTGTAATATCATCTAAAGTCAACTCCTTTCCTAGCACATTGTCAAGATATACAAACCGAGTCTTGCCCCTGCGATCTGCAATCTCCTCTTCCGTCAATTTGAATTTCTGCGAATTGGAGTTCGTAAGCAATCTACGAAACTTTGGAGGCGCTGCTCGCTCCCATCTAAAAGGCTCATCATCATAATATTCTTGATGTTGTTGTTGCACATCGATACTGGGTGTGATCTCAGTAACCATCACAGCCTTCCCAACGTAGCGTCCTTTACATCCAAAGGGACATACTCCTTCATTCTGCACTGTGATACCAGCGGCACTCTCATCATTTCCATCATCAGTGATAATAGTTGAAGCAAGTAAGTCTCGTGGACCGTAGTTGCCCCTCCGTATTCTGCAGCATAGTCTCCTTGCTGCTGCTGGTGTAGATAGTTGGAGACGGACTTTACCTACGTTGTTGTCACCTTTGTTGGTTTCTTGTGTGATAGGCTGTACGGATAGCAGATCACAAGGGCTCATACCACATAATTGGATTAATGAAGACAACTTGGATGTGAGAGTTGTTTGGATGTAGTCAATTTCGGCGCATTTGCAACTTGTTGTTTGCTTTTCGTCGTCTAATTTCTCTTCAGGGCAAAGTGGTCTATGGAGTGATAGTGCACCCTTCATCTCCTTTTTCTTTGGAACGAAAGCCCCCTGAAGATGAACAAAGCCGAACTGCTGCCCTGGCAGCGGTTCATGTGGCAAGACTGTTTTGTAGTGAGTGTTGTCGCCACCCATGATAGGAGTGTAGCGTGTATTGCTGGGAGTTAGTGTAAAAGTTGGTTGTTGGTTGAGTGGATTGATGGCAGGCAAAGTTGTGGAGGTGGCTGGCGCACTTGACAAGAGGGAGTCCTCACTTGTCGGGACCGTCGCTCTGCACGCACTGCAAACTGCAACTCTCGGTGTGGAACTAATTAGTTGGTATTCGAATATGAGGAATCATGCTTTACTTTTGATTGAATTGATAAGATCCAGTCGGAAGACTCTTCATAACAGGAAGAGCATTGCTGCTTGTGTCTCTAACTTTGCTTTTCCCTTGCTTTTTTGGTCTCTTATCTATCACGGATCCACCATGAATGTCTGGATCGACGATGGGAGTAGGATAATCTCGCCCCAACACCACACCGCACTCATTCAACTCCACTTCACTCATTCGCCATGGTGTATGGATGAACTCGTCAGAGAGATTTTGCAGCTCAGGACACCACAGTCTCACGTACTCACCACCTTTATCATATGTCTTTGATTGCTTCAAAATATTGAAACGGTTCAGACGTCCACCAGTACAAAGGCTCACGCCTGCCCCGTTCTGCCAGTTTAACCAATTCGACGAAGCATCATAGTCTAATAAAACTTCCTCAAAGTACTCTGCGCCTAGTCTCCAGTCTAACCCTAACTCTATTGCAAGGAAAGAGCAAACATTCTGACGACCACGATTACTCATGAAGCCTGTTGCTTGCAGCTCTCGCATGTTTGCATCGATTAGAGGATACCCTGTCATTCCATCTCTCCAAGCTTGAAAATGAATAGGATTTGAATCCCATTCCTTCTTCTGTTTGACAGTCCCAGAAGGATAGAAGATTAAATCTCCATGTTTCATTGCAAAGAGCCTAAAGTAGTCTCTAACTAGAAGTTCAAAAACAACCCAGTATGTGCTCTTAGACTTGACTCGTAATTCCTCGTATCTAGAACATTCTCTTGCAATGTACCGCGGTGATACGCATCCACAAGCTAGCCAAGGAGCGAATTTGGTCGAGTAGTTGGAACCGACCATATTGTTCCTGGTATCAAAGTATGTTTGTATCAAATCAGAATCCCAAATATACTCTTCTACGCGAGATAATGCAAATGTTTCGCCACCTCTATAACCTTCAGGCATTGCAGATCTCGGATCGACAGTAGAGATTGATTCAATATCTTCTTTGTTGTATCCGAGATCAGCCAGGGTTGGCATGTAGTTGTCGTCAAGTGAACACCCAATTTCCTTTAGCATTTCTTGTATATTGTGCGGTAGCTTCAATTTATCATTACTTGGTGCATCCAAAGGTAGTCCAATCTTACAATTAGTTTCAACCTCTTTTCTGAAAGGAGAGAAGGTATCAGGCACTCCTCCTTCAAATGGTAATGTTGTTTTGTCATATAATGTTGACCCTGGAATTGAATGTAGATTGAGTTTAACACCCTGGGAGGTAAGACGTGAACTTACAGCTTCGTTTATGGATAGCTCCTCCGAGCATATTTCCTCTTGGCAAACAATGTTGATGACACCACTTGTGATGTCCATCTGCTGGGCAATCTCTTCAAATATTATTTCAGGCTTTCCAACCTGAACGATCAAGCCACTACCGCATCGCTCCAAGTTATGCCGCAGATCGGCCACTGCTTCCAATATGAAATGAGCACGACGTGGTCCACATTTAAGAGAGGAATTTAACTTTGATTTGACGTTGGAACCATAGACTCGTGAATTGTCAAAGATGAATATGGGAAGTAGAATTCCACCATTGGCAGATGTTAGTTGCTCTGTATGGCACAGAGCTGGATTGTCAAGTAGTCGGAGATCGTTGCGAAACCAGTGGATGTTTAACACACCACTGAATTGGTGGTCGGTCATCTTGTGTTGTGCGGCTTCATCATGACAAGGTGATAGGCTGTGATAGGATGGAAGGGAGATTACTTTTTCGTATGGCGATTTCCTACTGATTCCTACGTGAAAAGGCCGCCGAGCAAAATAATGCGGCAAAACAATATCTACCTTAGGAGTTAGGAGACTTTTAAAACTAGATAATAATCAAGAGCAACATGCCAAAGGCTGATAGGTGGAGTTCCGACGAGGAGGATGATTGTGTTACTCAGCCTGCCAATAAAACCGAGGCCGCCGTCGGTGCTGATACGTCGTCTGTCAAGAAAAATGGCGATTCATTAGCAGCACCCACGACACAGCGATCGCCCCCACCGTCACTTCGTCTGCACAATCCCCTCCTTCATGGTTGCCGATCAGTCTACGACTCATATGAAAGGATCTCTCACCTCGACGAGGGGACGTATGGTGTGGTTTGGAAGGCACGCGACAATGCTACCCAAGAAATTGTAGCCATCAAGCAGATCAAATTTGACAGTGACATGACAAAAGAAGGCTTCCCCATATCTGCACTTAGAGAAATCGGAGTATTACTCGCTTTAAGTCATGAATCGATTGTTAGTGTACGAGAGATGGTAGTGGGGAGTTCCCCTGACAAAGTATTTATGGTAATGGATTGCTTTGAAATGGATTTGCAGGCTGCAATGAAAAAGGGTCCCGGTGCATCTACTCCATTTGCTCAATCGGAAGTCAAATATATGATGCGTCAAATTTTATCTGCAATGACACATGTCCACAAGCATTGGTATGTGCATAGGGATATGAAAACAAGCAATATATTAGTTCACAAGACAGGAAACATTGCCATTTGTGATTTTGGTCTAGCACGAAAATATGAGCATCCAGCGAGGAACATGACACAGATGGTTGTTACCTTGTGGTACCGAGCACCTGAGTTATTGTTCTCAGAAAGTTGTTATGGTCCAGAAATCGATACGTGGTCAATAGGGTGTATCTTTGGTGAACTGTTGATTAAAGATGCCATTCTGAAAGGGTCGGGCGAATTGGATCAAATACAAAAGATATTCAAACTGTTGGGCACTCCAACTGACGATGAGTATTGGGAACAACTGTGGTCTAAGCAAGGATCAACATTCAAGTGGAAGAATAATGATTCGGATCTCGCACGTACATTTGCAGTGAATTCTTTCTCGGCAACAGGTCAATCTTACTTGAGCCCAGATGGGTTTGATCTCTTGAGCAGGTTGCTATCACTGAATCCAAAGAAGAGAATCACCGCCGAGGATGCACTCAGACACTCTTACTTTAGTTGTGGAGTTACAGAGCAGGTACCAATGTTCTATGTCTGATTTCCTCAACAGTTTCAATCACATAATTCTATTAACAATTATTTACAACTTTTCCTTTACAAGCGCCTTTTGACTCTCACGTTCACAGAAGGAATGATTTTTAATGTAATGAAATTCACATGCTTGAAGTCGACATTCTCTTGTGATGGTGAGAGCTTCATCTCAAATTCACGTATGATAGGAGCAAGGATTAGTTTGGCCTCATAAATCGCGAACCGCTGTCCAATGCAGTTACGGCCACCAGCAGAGAATGGTAAGAATGCAAAATGATGAAACTTCTCATCTCGCTCTTGCCATCTTTCAGGTTTGAATTCTTCGGGGTCTGTCCAGTACTTTGGATTGCGGTGTAATAGATATATGGATATTTGAATCCTTGTCCCAGCAGGAATGGACTCACCTAAAAGGTTTGTCCTTCTTGACAAATCTCGTGATATCATACCAACAGGCGGATGTAACCGAAGAACTTCGTGTAAGAAAGCATCGAAGTAGGTCATTTTCTTAATCATTTCTAATGTAATTGGACCATCCTCGGTTGACGTGTGATTCATGATGTCCTTCAATACGAGCTTTTGTATGTGCGGATGCTTTGTCAAGCGATATACAGCAAATGCACAGAGTGTTGAGGTTGTATCATGCCCAGATATCAGAACTGTCTTTGTTTCATCTTGCAATTCTTTGAAAGACAACTTTCGTTTTCCATGTCCGGAATGCGCATCTTCAGCGTCAAACAGCAGCTCCAAGAGACATTTCTTTCCGCCGCTTTCTGATAGACTGTGACTGGCTTTAGCTTTCTTCACAACAGCTCCAACTGCGTCATTGAGAACCTTCCTGTTCTCTCGGGTGGATCGCAGTATCGTGTCATCAAAACGTTGTAGGTTGAAGCTCGCAAGAAGCATTCTGAGTTTATTAGGCGAAAGTTCTTTGCGAAGGGCACGTATCAAAGGGTCGTGTAGTTTGACACTCGGATTAATGTCTGATGACCACTTTTCGACTGCATTTGTCGCTTGAAAGTCGTGAGAAAACGCAACAATGCCTATGACATCCAAAGTTAAGGCGGAGAAATGGCTGGCTACATCCACGTCATTTCCTTCTTTTGATTTCCAAGATTGTATCAGACGGTTCACCAGGTCGGGTACCACACAGCTCAACTTATTTTCCAGAGCTTTCGTATCAAAAGCAGGTTGGATTATTCGCCTGTGTCTGTGCCAGGTGGACCCGTTTGCTGTTACTAGACCATCACCCAAACTTCTTTTGACTACCACGTAGTTCTTCATGTAGAGAGGGTCTACGTCGACTTTTGAGGTGAGAATTTGCTTCACACAATCGGCGTCGACGGTCATCAAAAAGTGTTGCCCAAACATCCCTGTCCAGTGAATTAATGGAGTGTCGATCCCAGCCTGTTTCCACCATCGCTCCTGCGGTTTCATAAAGGCTTCTTCATTAATCTCTTCGAACACACCTTTCACCCACGTCAACAGTGATAACTCTTTGATAGGCCCTGGTAGTTTGTGCAAAGGTGACTGAGAGAAGAGTGGATTGTTAACCAAGATATGTGAGTCAACGACTTCGGATTGGTTGGAAACATGAACGACAATTCTTTCACAACTCACCCTCCTCCAGATGATCCACTTTATGAGAGCGCTCAGAATTATGAAAGCAAAGAGCCCTCCGATCCAATCTAGTACTAGCAGCATGGCTCTCATTTATGATGAAGGAACACTAAGAGGACGGCACTACTTTGAGGTAATTATTGCAAAGCCAGTAGCAGTAGCCTACTATCGCTTGAGGACGAGCTCTACTTACTTACGATAAGCCTCCGCTCGACACTGATGAACAAGTTAGAAAGGAGAAGTCGATTCTGGTTCTCGTGGAGCGGTACTCGACATGTAAATCGGGACTCAGATATGTAAAGTATAAGCCAGAGGGAATAAATAATAAGCCAGCCTAAAATAATGTTAATGAAAAGTAGCTGTATTAAAAATGATGTAAAAGTAACTCTTCGTCTTTTTTAAGCCATCATCTAATTTAGCAGCTCGTGTCTGTCGCGAGAAGTTATCCCTGGTACGTTAACCCTATCCACCTATGCTATCCCGAAAATGTTGACAACGCACAGAAAATCTTGAATCTTGGCGAAATATCGAGATGTTGCAAAGCTTCCCTTTCTCGACTATTGTACATTACACCATACACAAGATTAGAGTAAATAAGTAGTAAGTAAGTCACACAGTTTTGACAAACTGCTTGCTCGTATTTTATGAAACAAAAACGCAACTGTGGTTGCCAAGGATATCATGACGAAAACTAGAGGTATTGGCTGTGCAATTTCTTGGGGAAGGAACACTAATCGCTATCACTATCACTATCCATTTCGAGCAAGTCCCTGATATCTGCACTCTGGATACTGAGCATCCCGCTCCCGGCATCTCTTGAAAACATACTCATTATACTCATTCGCGATGATCGCCTTCGCTCCACTTGTACTTCAAATGCAACAGCGCTTTTTCTGCGATCCCCCAACAAACCAGAGATATCGGTTCCAGAATTAATTCCTCCCGGCTTCGTATCAAAAGTGGAGGTGAAGATCATACCTGGATCGGCACCTTGAGTTACTGCTGCGGCAGGAGCAAAGTTTTGATTATGTGTCCCATATCTGCTTTGGTGCCTGAGAATACTCCGACGTGGTCTTTGTCGGGCGCTACCACTACTTCGAGAGTCTGTTGAGGAGGGCGCGAAATTCAAGGACGCGTCCCCAGCTTCGAACTCTCCAAGTAATTCCATTTCCATCTCACGATCTGCTGCGTCCATTCCAGAGTCCAGACTGTGCGTATCAAAAATACTCATTTCATCCAGATGACTAGTAAGACTAGCTGCATCACCAAAGCCATAACCAATATTCTTTGCATGCAGAATGGAGGGTCGTCCCTCAATCTGAAATTTGACGGAGGGTCGTTTCCTCTCTTGACTTGCTTCGCCGCCCACACCACCTGCATACGCACTGTTAGCTCCCCCATTGTCAACTTCCAGACAATTCAAAAGATGCTCTTGATTAGCCGCAGAGAAAGCATTATATTCTGGTGGATTCGTATGATAAGGTAAAGGAGCAGGATTCGTTTCCCCCCAAGAATCGTGAAAAGACTGTGCTTGTGCTGATCCTGCAAGCGTACCTCTTTCAACCATACTATTTCGTGGAAATGCATCAAACGTTTCCCCTTCCATTGCACCTTCCAGCCCATGTCCTACCACAGACATGCGGCTTAGGTCAGATAAACGAAGACTCGCACTGGGTTGGAATTGGAAGCCGCCATTACCACTATTGCCACTATTGTTACGGTCCTGTTGCGGAGCAAAGGTACTATCGCCACTATTATTAAGAGTCGGTGGCGGAGCATAAGTCTGCTGCATTCCCATGTAGGCTGGCTCTGTTACATTCCGTGCCATAGTCGCTGGTCGAGCACCACCCGGCGACGGATCCCCCGACCAGGACGAATTCATCTGCTCCTGCATCTGCTGGTGTTGCGTGGTCTGGGCAGATTGGGGGAGAGGAGCCTGCGCCATATTCCCCTGCATGGCGGCAAGCTTTTTCAACAGCTTTGGCTGACCCTCCCTGAGTGCCTGACTGGTCTTTTCAATTGCCCTCTTGTCACCAATGTCCTTCCATGTAACTGGGTTCCCATTTTCATCCCGCTCATCAAGAGAGGAGGTTGGTTTTCCATCTTCACGTTCCAAAAAACGGCCCTCAATTTCACGAATAGCAGCAACAATACTTTTTGATATTTTCAACTTCTCAGCCTTGAGGCAAGTGGCATAGATCCCTTTGTTTAGTCCGACAATTTTACGGTATGCCAAGTTTCCAGGGTGCTTCAGGGCAACTCCGCCTCGTCCGCATATGATATCGTTCTCTGTTATTTTGGTGACGCCCGTGAGGGGCGGAGATCCAGATGCCATTGGATTTATGCGACGACTTCACTTTATGTGGATATTGTCTTTGAGTCTCTGTGCAGTTAATTTCCAAGTATCTTGGTTTGCCACTTCATTCGCCACCGCTTCGACGTTCGAGTGGAATGACCGTCGGCGTCAATAGTGTCTTGTGTAAGAAGATGTTGTGGCAAGTGGCAACTGGCGGCTTCTCTCCAGGGGAAGGCTTGCTTTTGCGTCTGGGAGGCGTTCTTTGTCGCATGGCACAGGTACATTCACGTCACACATAAGCAAACCTGATCTTCCTCAATTTTTTGAACAATACAGCTGAATAGTAGAAGGAACTCGAATCTCCCTTCCCTTTTCTTTGCCCAACCAGCTAATGAAATAGTGCATACTATCATTTGATCATATTTACCCTTGATTTGATCCAAATCATCATCTTTAGCTACTTAGGTTAACATAATTCAATCAAGAAGGATTGGTTTGGTTTCCTCTACAACTACAAGATAAAGCGACAGCACGCACGATATGACCATTAGCAATCCAATCACTTCGGGCTTCTGACTTATGGCGGACCCACAAGTTCAAGGCATTCATCTGACTGACGACATTGATAATCCGGTTCACAATCTGAATGATCCATGTATGAGCACCGTTTGTCGCATTCGCCAAATTCTAGTAATATGTTCCAGTTACTTGTATAGCTCGCTTTTGCACAAAACCAGGAATCACTTGATATTACGACTGGCTTTGGAGTTGGTCGCTTCGTTGCAGGTCTTGGCGTTGGTCTGCAGGGAATCAAAGGAACAAAATCTGTTAGATTAGCGTGATAGGTACAATATCAATCTTGGATTGAACACATCATATGGACAAGTTGCTTACCTTGGAGTCGGTCGAGGTGTCGGCCGAGGTGTCGGTCTCTTTGTGGGACTTTTCGTAGGTTTCAGTGTTAACAACTCGACAGGAGGAGCTGTCAGTACAGGTGGATCAGTTGGAACAAACTCCACTGGTGGCAATGTAAACGGAGCTTCGGTAACAGGAGCTGTGGTTACGGGAGATTGAGTTGGCGATGGGGTCATTGGAGCAGTTGTGGGAGAACGAGTAATCACGTAGATAGTTGCACTGGGAGGTGAAGTTGGAGGAGGCGGAGGTAGCTGCGGTAAAGTAAATGCAGGAATCCTTTGTGGAGTTGGCGGTTGCGTTGGCAACGCTGGAGACAATTCATTATTTGGTTGTGTTGGCAGTGAACTGTGTGCTTCAAAATCTCCATCAATAACAATGGCAGAAAGAAGTAAATTGTTGCCTGAATTCTTGGCTTGCTTGTTAAGATTGTCAGTGAAATCACCAGTATCAATCGCATCGATTAGGTCAGACGCAACCTGTTGGTAGAGGGCTTCTCTCATACTCTGCAAGATGTTGTCATTGCAATCACGGCACTTTTCCTTTACAGTCATCTCGTACTCCACAAGAGAAATGCCATCCTCTAACGCTCGAAAAAGCATCCTTCCTCCACCATCATCAATGGACTTTACTGTTACATCCATTACAGTTTGATCTTGTGTTAAAGAATTTGACACTGTTTCAGCAATGGCTTGCCCCAATACAACTTTTACGGCTTCAAGGCTACCAGTGGGAATCGCAAGCCCGGAAAGGGATAGTGTTCCATTCATTGTAATCTCAACTGACCGAAAAAGGTTGTCAAGGACGTTTTCGTTGCCTGCACCTGCCCAAGGAGAATTCTGATCGTTTTGAGAACCAGGTGATTGCACGACTACATTGTCATCACTTACGCCTTTGCTCTTATTGCCAGTCAATGATACCACTGCTATTGGTACTCCCACGATTATAGCAATGAAAATTAGAAACACTCCTGCTTTTATCAATGTACTTTTGCCTCGTTCTTTCCGATTCAACTGATCAACATAGCTCGATACACTTTGGCTTACAGGTGCTGGATTCTTCATCTCCATGACAGACTCGTCATCATTGACAAGTGGGACATGAGGAACAAAGCTATCGTGATGATCATTATCGTTGTTGTCATTCTTGTCGCTGCTATCACTGACCATGCTCATGTCATCACTCTCAAGTGACATATCGTCGGCTTCTGAACCATCACTAGAGCCTCTGCTAAACGATCCTATCTCTACATCACCGTCATAGTTTTTGTTGCTCTCGCGTCGATGCGTACCTGCATCTACGCCGTAATCTGCAGCGATCTTCTCGGATGAAGCATGCATCGCATTGATGATGGCATCATCAAAATCTTCACCCTGATAAATTTTGTTGAGCGACAACGAGTTCTCACCACTTGGCAGGTTGAAATCAGGATTGGATGGCATGGTTAGTTACTGAATATATATATGAGGTAGCGAGATGAGTAGCTACTAAAATAATCTATCTTCTATTCCTTGCATCTGCCCAATGTTGAAACGATTGAAGCAGGTCCATCATGCTAAAAAATGGCATCTTTCAATCGGATGGAGGGGCCAATCTAATAGAACAGGAGTCCCAGTTGAAGTTTATTATGTACCAGAAAGTCGTCATATGAGGAGAGTAGTGGTGTGAGTGACGGCACGGAACCTGGCACACAAGCTCATACACACGCAAGAACAATAACAACCCCACTCTCTCTCTCTAGTCAGCAGTCGTCAGCGATAACAGCACCAGTTAGTGAGAGAGAGGGTAGAATTGCAGGGTGGGCGGCAGTAGACGCAGCAGGGGGTAGAGGGTAAATCACCGCAACAGTCGTCGCCTCGGCAACCTTCCAAGAGATGGCAGCACACGAAATACATCGGCTGGAATCTTACCAGAGCGGTGGATCATTTGGCGGCAATGATACAAAGGAAGAAACAACAAAAGTAGCATCTGGATCTGGATCTACACCAGTACTTCATGCACAATTTTCACTCATTGGTCAATCTAGTGATGACGGGTCAGAAGGAGGAGAAATATTTGAACGATCTACAAACAAGTGCTGCGCCTTTGCACGGGAAAAGTTGGTGCTTTCAATTGCATTTTGTGTATGCATCATCTTGATTGTAGCATCATCATTCTCAATTAGGAACATTTCACAAGAAAAAGCATTAGAGCAAAAGTCATGTCCAATTCAGACATCCTTTGGAGTTTCTCAAGATTTGATGAAACTTGAAAATACTCACAGTATCGAGAATAAAACAAATGGAGCTGTAGCCACAGACCATCAAATATGCTCTAAAATGGGTGTATCTATCCTTGAAGATTTTGGAGGCAATGCAGCCGATGCAGCTGTCACAACATCACTTTGCTTAGGAGTAGTGAATCCATCATCGTCTGGGCTAGGTGGTGGTGCATTCATCTTGA
Source organism: Skeletonema marinoi (assembly GCA_030544225.1). Lineage (NCBI taxonomy): Eukaryota > Bacillariophyta > Thalassiosirophyceae > Thalassiosirales > Thalassiosiraceae > Skeletonema > Skeletonema marinoi. Next base: position 2,127,766 of record CM060486.1, on the reverse strand, counting down.
TTCATTCCGATGCGCCTATGCTAAAGAAAGATTCAGCCACACCCCCCTTTGAAGATGCAAGGTCTGCAGAAACAAAAATGAAGGAAAGAAGAAGGACTATAGAAATGCAACAAACAGAAAACACATCATACTCAACTCCAGCAGAAGCAAATGTGATAATAAAGGAACATTCGCCATCTCAAAGGGGTAAAGTTACAGAAGTCATCGACTGCAGAGAAACAGCTCCAATGAATGCTACGTTTGATATGTATGAAACTCTTCCAGAATCGTCTACTCTTGGAGGTCTATCAATCGCCGTTCCTGGTGAGCTTCGAGGCTTGGAGTTGCTTCATTACCGACATGGATCTCTGAGCTGGTCGGAGGTTGTGAGGCCTGCAATGGAATTGGCTAGAGATGGATTTCAAGTGTCTAATTATCTAGCGAAAGCCATTGAGGAAAAGAAAGAATACTTTGGCATGATGCCTGACTTGGCGTACACAGTGACGAAAGACAACGATGGGGTAACCCCATTGAAGGAGGGTGATATCATGAAAAGAAAGCGACTCGCAAAGACTCTGAAGCTAATTATGGAGAGAGGAGGAGAGGTATTGTATGAAGGAGACTTGGCAAAGATGTTGGCAATGGATATACATCAGCAAGGAGGAATTATTACGTCAAGTGATCTCTCAAATTATCGTCCAGTCCTGGTGAGATGAAAGATGCGCCTGTCTATTGAAATTCCTGTTCGTAGAAACTTTCTCATTCTCACTTCATTTATCGTTTGCATGCAGCGTGATCCTTTGATAGCCAGTGTTTCAGGATACAAAGTTGTTGGTGTTCCTCCGCCCAGCAGCGGTGGAGCTACAATAATTGGTTTATTGAGGTTTCTTGTCAGATTCGCTTTGCCGCTTGCATCACTAGCTGATACATTATCAAAGCACTGGTATGTAGAAGCATGCAAGCATGTTTTTGCAATACGAATGTCTTTGAGTGATCCAAAATATGACCACGAAAGGAATGCCGATGCTGTTTCTGACCTTGTAAAAGGTAACTACATTGAAAAGCTCCAAAATATGACAATGGATGATGAGGTTTTGAATCTATCACAGTATGGAGGTAAGAAATGGGCTCAACTTGAGGATACTGATGGGACAGGGGCAATGAAGGATGCACAGGAAGGTGATAGAAGAATGCTGAGGTCAGAGTCTGAGCGAAGAAAATTAAGGCTATTCAACTATCTCGAAGATCATGGCACAACCAGTTTGTCTGTTGTCGACAAGCACAGAAACTCTGTCACGATAACTTCATCAATCAACCTGCACTTTGGGTCAAAGGTTGCTAGCCCAACTACTGGGTTCATTCTCAACAATCAAATGGATGATTTTGCTACTCCTGGACGAGCTAACTTTTTCGGCTTGAGACCAAGTGAATCTAATTACATTGTACCCGGAAAGAGGCCTTTGTCGTCAATGTCGCCAACGATGGTGTTCCGCACCAGTAGAAATTTTGATGGAACATTGGGTAAGCTTGTTCTCTCACTTGGAGGTAGTGGAGGACCGAAAATAATCACCGGAGTTGCACAAGTGATCATCAATCATGTATTATTGGGAATGCCTCTCTACGAATCTGTCATGGCAGCCCGCATTCATAACCAGCTAGTATATCACGGTGCTGCTGCTTCAAGTATTGAGGAAGGACAACAAACGCACTTGTCCGACAGGACACGTTTGGCACTAGAAGCGAGAGGACAACAACTTATATCTACAAAGTTAGGGTTAGGTTCAGTCCAAGCTGTAGCCATCGATTTAGAATCAAACACACTCTCTGCTGTCTCTGACATTAGAAAGAATGGAGTACCCGACGCATATTAGACATCGACAATATAAAGACTTATTACAGTGTATTTGGAATTCTACCAAACTTAAACTCTTATCCATCTTCGACTCAACAGAGTAGAACTCATTTAAGGAAATTTCCACCAGAAACAGCTGCTCGCAGCGCTTTGAAGATTGTTCCTTTTGTCTCCTTCAATGACAAGGCTGCTCTCTTCTTTCCATCGTCGTCCTTAGTTTCCTCACGAATAAATATTGGGAATGATGCCTTGCACAATGTTCGTGTATTGTTCTTTCCTTTCGCTGGTTTCTTCGACGTATCTTCTTGTATAGTAATCACAGTTGGTTCCAATATGGGGTCGTAGTAAGCTTGAGGAAAAGACACATTGGTATCTGCCGTGATATCGCTTTGTTTAGGAGGAGCGGGCAATTCTTCGGTGAGAATGTCTCTAGTTCCATTCATACATTTGCGGAGTGTTTCACTCTCTCTCAAACTTTCATCCGTGGTGCCACTTTTAACGACGAGGCCGAAGGAAAATTTGATATCCACACGAGAGTATGTTGGCGGCTTGTGCACAGAATTAGAACTTTGTGGTTTCGCAGCAGCATCCTCTTTGGCTTTGGGCAATGATCTCTTAACAGCGGTTTCGGGCTCTTGCTCTTTTACAATTGGTGTCTCTTGTTTTGGTTTTGGAATAACTTGATCAACATTGTTTTCAGAGTCCTTTTCAGCCTCTTGTGCTGCAGCAGCAACAACAACAGGTTTCTTCTCGGGGGACTCGTCATAACTTTTGCTGGGGTTCAAGCTAAGTCTATAACTATGCAAACCCTCCTTTGCCTCCATCTGCCGTCTCCTTGCCTCATCCTTGCCAAGAAGTTGGTTTCGGTCCCAAGAAGATATACCCGACGCATTCTTCTTCAACCCCTCACTTGCCTCCAACCGCTTTTTTCTCTCCGCTTCCGCCGCTAATTTTTGGGTTCGTTCAAAAGCTGACATATCCGTAGTTAATGCCTGACCTGTATCAAAACGACTTTTATTTGCTGCATTAACGTCCCCCCTCGCTCGCAAAGCATCTAATTCCTCTTGCTTCTTCAATTGCATACGTTCATATGCACTTAATTCCCCTCCCTCCTCTGACTTTCGATTCGCAGCGAGTTTCCGCAGCTCTTCGAATTCTCTGGAACGCCTAGATTTTTGAGAATTGACTGCCTCTTGAGCTGTAGTGGTTGTTTCTTCCTCTGCCTCATCATACCCACTTGATGGTGGAGGTGAAGAGGATGGCTCTTCCATAATCTGCACGTCGTCGTCTGATGTGTTTTCAGATCCGGCATGCTCAGCATCTGCAGCCTCTAATTCGGCAATTCTTGCCTTCAAAATTCGCACTCTCTCCTCTTCATCTACCTCCGTCATAACGTCCGTCATGATTGCTGCTACTTGTCTTACTCAAGACGAATATTATGACCAATGACCATGATCTTTATGTATTTATGTACAATATCGGCTTCATTCTATAGCTGCCTTAACTCGAGCACTCGACTATGTAGAAAAAATTTGTACGTAGGAATCAATACACAAGTGGTATTAAAGTGGCGCCATCGATCATCCCGAACATGTTCACCATGAGATTTCCGCCCTATTACCCTACTAAACACATGAAAAGAATAGTTACATCAACATAAAAACAGATTGGATGCCTACTAGAATGAATATGTGGCAATATCCCATCTTAATGTACTAAATTTTTGACATATTCGCTTAATAGAAGCCGATTAGTACACAAAGCAAGGAGCCACAATTCCCAATAAAACCATGAAAATTGTGTATATGAAGGCCTTGGTGCAGATGAATACTACTCAAATACCGACTATAGTGTCATCTGGAGCCATGATTACGTTTTTGTCTCATGATAATCATTAATGAGGCGCAAACATCCCCCGATTCCCTGTGAATGCGAGCTTGCGAAATCTCAACCCACAGGAGAGAATACATATTGTGCTTTCCAATGGAAGATATAACGCTTATAAGCAACCATTTCCGACGCCCTATACTACATTGATCCACGGAAGACTCAGTTTGTTGTTGAAAGCTTCGATTTATTCTATTCAGAAGCAATATACTGCCGCTAACCCACTCTCTGCTCAACACACAAATTTCACTCTAACTCGGTCCTCGCCAAGTCAATGACTCATAACATTGTTCTCGACCGTAAAATCACATTAGCGGTTAGTATTAGAGTGCCGGGACATTGTTGGATTGACTTAAATACCCAATTCAACGCAATTATTCGGGTTAGGGTCAGCGTAGTGCTAGTGTTAGGGTCAAGTTTAGGGTTCGCCGATGAGTTGAGCAGGCGAGGATATAGCTCTCCAATTAATCTCTGCCGCAGCGAGCTATCAGTATAGACAACCCAAATCGATTGAAGGGCATTTAGTTGCGTTCCAATCATTTCATTTGTAATCTAACAACAAAAAGGGTCAAATGTGTTGTATGATCGATCGTGTGGCTGCCGACACATGGTGCCCGGTGGAGTACTATAGTCGTAGAGAGTCGCCGCCGATGAACCATTCCATTATTATATGTATATATATTGAATCGGTGTGGAGGATTGGTGCAGAGTAGTCCATTATCTCCGTCTAATCGAGTGGAATAGGAAGGCGGCAGAGGTAGTTTTTTATGGTGTAATGTAAACTGCTCATTCATAGCCGGACTTCATACGTTACATTCGCCACGGGGCCAATAAGATTCCTCGTGAGCTCAGCTCCTCCCAGGGTCCCGTGACGAATATAACGTGCATATGGAAGTGGAGATAGGATTTTTTACTTTATGGCACTTTTATGGCGGAAATTGTGCCATTGTGCGGTGGATGTCGTGGTGGTGGAACTTTTCGATGATGGCAAAAACACTCTTTGGGGGCTTTTGTGTTTTACATTGAATGCCGGGTGAGGCATTTGTATGATTCCTACGTACGTACCTCACTTAATCGAGTCCGTGATTTAAGGCAGCTATAAACCGTGGTCAAATTTAGGAATATCATTTTAAGACCCCGCAAACTGCACTTAGCGCGAAACGAACAGAAAAAGCTCGATATTCGATATCGTCCCGACATGATCCACTTTACTTTGTGGTGAAAGTCATTGTTAGTAATAATCGTAATGGCAATGCATCGTAGACACAACCCCGCAGCAGGAGGGGGAGGAGCGAACCCCTTCACCGGACGCAGCCTCCCAGCCGGTCGCAGTGCTGGTGGAGGCGGCTATCATGGAAATTCTCCGTCGCTGGTGCCCATGGCCAAGAAGGCAGTTGCATTGCTTCTCACCTTTGTGATATTCTTTTATGTTATTTTTGCACCGGAGTATGACGATGGATCGTATGAGACGAACCGTCAGCCGTCGATCAAGAAGAAGGAGAGTGCAAGTGATGCAATGAATACGAGTTTTGTGGATCTGTCGAAAAAGCCGCAAACGGAACCAGTCAAGTTGAACTTACCGAGTGAAATTACTCCCGATCCTAATGATAGCAATGAAGTAGAGAGGGAGGAAGAGAAACAGGTAGAGAGTCCTGATTATGAAGATCAGAGGATAGGTGACAAGGAGGAGGAGGAGGAGCAGGGAATGGCATATGATAGCAATGATCCAGATGAGCAGTCCAAGAAAAGCATCGGGGAGGACAATGAATCCAACAATGATGACACTACTGCTGAATTATCTCCAGCAGAAAAGATTTATGGTGCGCATATGCATGCAGATGAAACAGAACCAGGCAGTGAAGATCATTCTCAAAGTGATCCATTCCTTGGATTAGGTGATGAATCTGAAGAAAAGGAAGATGAGGAGGCTGCGTTGGATAATAGCCGTGGTGGACTTCGAGGCAGTAAATCTGCAAATAATAAGGATCCATTTGGTCGTCAAGAGACGACAGATGATGATGAAAAGAAGGAAGATGAGGAAGAAGAGCAGGTTGTAGAATCATCACGAGATGATCCAGAGAATATCATTGAAGATGAAACATTCTACAAGAACCAATCTCCACTTGAAGTGCCAAACACGGTGGTAGAAGATGTTTCTACCAAGTCAAATCATACAAAGAGCATGGAGGATGCAATTGATGAGCATGACACTGACATTGTAGCAGTTATAACACCATGTCAAGACGACCCAGACTTTAGGTACAAGGGACATGAGGAGCATAACTGTGAATACGTTTCAGAGAGAGAAAAGTGTGACAAGCTTCATAGTGGTGAGAAAGTCGGCATTGTATCTTGTCCAGTCTCATGCAACATGGTAGATGAATGTTTGGCAAGTTTACAGGAGCAAGAAGGAAGTCATGTTGCTACCAAGAAGAATGAGACCAATGCTGTAGTCAGGACTTTCGATGAAGAAGAAAAGTTCTCCAGCAAAGAAAAGGCTGTTTTTGAGGCTAAATATGGAAGTGCATTCAAAAGCATGGAAGAGGAGGTAAATAAACAAGATGCTTTGGAAAGCGACGAGTTCAATAATCAGGCTCCACTGGAAATTCCTGTTGTAGATGTTTCCGATGTCATCGAACTTAATCAAACTGAGGTTGGACTAAGCATGAAAAACAGCAGTGGATTCAGTATGGAGGAAGACGTTGACAAGCAACTCAAATCAATGGCTGATGATTTGGAGATGGAAGACAAGGACAGCAACGATGAGGACCTCAAAACCAAGAAGGCCGAAGACTCGGAGGATTATTCAAAGACGGTCAAGAAGGGGCTAAGCGACAGTCATAAAGTCAACACGACGGCCAATGATTTGGATGCCGAGGAAGAGAATGAGTCAAATGATGAGGATAACGATGAAGCAACAAATGCGAAGCTAGATACTTCTGAAGTAGTTGTTGATACAGATGGGGACTCTAAAGTCAATAAAACAGCCTCGCTAGTCGAGGAAAACTTCAAAGAATACCTCATCACCAACTCAGAGGACGAACCGAACAAAGATGAGAAGAATAGAGAGGACCGTGAACCTTCTCTTGAAAAAAATAAAGATTACAAAGCTGCTGCTATCGTCGAAGACAATATCATCAGCAAGGATGATGAAAGCAAGAAGTCAGGTGCTAAGGAGGAGGGGACGGCTGAAGATCATGATGAAACAGTACAGAATAATGGAAGTCAAGATGATTCAGACCAAGGCGAACGTGTAGATAAAGAATCCAAAGACAAGAAGACTGGTGTTGACAAAGAGTCTGTTTCTGTAAAGGGGAAGATTGAAGACACTGATGAGCTGCTGAAGAATATTGAGGGAAGTAACGATGCTTTGGAGCAAGGCGAAGTTGCAGATGAAGTCTCCAAAGAGAAGAAGACTGTTGTTGACAAAGTGTCTAAAAATGATTCGGATGAAGTGGAAACAGCTTCTGGGGATAATGAAGCTCTTGAAAGTCCAAAAGAGGTAATGGCCAGCGAAGTTGATAAAAACAAGGAGTCAGTTGCTGAGGATGAGGAGAAGGCTGTAGATGCTGATGAGCTGCTGAAGAATAGTGGTGATGAAAGCAACGATGCGTTGGAGCAAGGCGAAGATGCAGATGAAGACGATGAAGCCAAGAAAACCTCATCAATCAGGGGTGCAATCGACAAACAGTCTAAAAATGATTCGCAGGAAGTGGGGAAAGATTTTGATCTTTCAAGTCCTAAAGGGGGTAAAGCCAGCAAGGGTGACAAAAAAGAAGAGTTGGTTGTCGAGGAAGAAGGGGAGGCTGAAGATACTGATGGACCAGTAAAGAATAAGAGAAGTACTGATACTTTGGAGAAAGTCGATAAGGTTGTCAAAGACTCCAAAGCCAAGAAGACAAAATCAATCCGGGGTGCAGCTGATGAAAAGTCTAGCAAAACTACGCAAAACGCAGACTCAACTTTTGAAGAAGGAAAACAGACTGCTGAAGATGAATTTGTCAAGAGAAGCGGGGACTCATCAGTTCAAGGTGACGATGCTGACGAAGAGTCAAAACACAAGAGTATTGACTCCAAAGATGAATCGCAAGAAGTAAATACCGATCTTAGCAACAGCCAAGTTCTTTCAAATATCGGAAACGAAACGACCAGCCAGATTGATAAGAGTAAGAGCAAAGGAGCTTCCGAATCGGTGGGGAGAGCCAAGGGAAATGAAGACGATAAGGAAGAAGGCGGTGATGATGTCGACTCTAAAGGGAAGAAGGTGGCTTCGATTGGAAGTAGCCTTGGAGACTCCATCAAGGAGATTGATGCAGTGAAGGATACAGAACACATTAAAACTGATCCTGAAGATACTGCAGACAATAAAGCGAGTAAATTAGTTGAGAGCGAAGAGAAAGCTGGTGAATCAACCGCACAGAATGAGGATCAGGAATCTTCGGACAATCTTGTGGGTGCTTCAAGGGACAAAAAGTATGGTGAAAGTGGTGTATCAAAGAAAGTCAAAGATGACATAAAGTATGCAAAGATCGCAAGTGGTAGCAAGAAACCAGCAGCAAAGAAGGATGCTTCTGATAAAGAAACTGGTGAAAAGGGAAAAGCCAAAGGAAGTAAAACTGAAGATTCTCTGGTCGGCAAAGATGAGAAAGTGATTCCTATTCTAGGTGATCTTGGAGAAGCAATCAAAGAGAGTGATGCTGCTGGAAGCGATGAAGAAGCTGCAACAGATAAAAATGAGCTTGGTGAAGCAATCAAAGAGAGTGATGCTCCTGCAATCGATGAAGAAGCTGCAACAGACAAAAAAGAGGGTGCGAGAAGTAGCAAGGATGATAAGACAGTCTCGCCTAAGGAAAATGACGAAGAAAAAGAGGTCGCAAAGGGTAAAGACAAAACGGCCAAAAAGGATCGGAAGAGGAAAGAAAAGAAATAATTCTTTGACTAAATATCAATATTGTATAAGGGTTCAAGCCTTCTATCTAAATGTTTTTTTCAAGTTTAACTGCTCGCAACAGGAGGACCAAATGGCGAAAATGCCTCTCTGCCAATAAAATGTCCTGGCGTAGCAATCATCGCTTGTTCTCTCTTACGCTCCTCCATGACGCTGTCAAAAGCAGCATCACACCCAATTGCTTCAAGCCGGCCTCGCATGATACCAAACCCAATCAACTTGGCAATTTCTTCGCAACATTGACCTGCTGCATGTATCGACAGTTGTGATGCTCCAGTGCCGTGGCGGTCATCTAGGTTCTTTGAGAGGAGCTCAATGAAGAGATCTAAATATAGACCCTTGAAGCGCCTTTTGCCCATGGCCTCGGCAATCTGAGGAAGTTGCTTGAAGAGTGTAGTTCTAAGGTCATCACTCTGCGGATAGTGAGAGAGCCGGGCAACGTCAGCTAATTCTGTCATGAGTGGCAATAGAATGTTGTCTCCCAGAATCACGTCCTCTCGTTCAGTGTCATCTCTATTGGGGAAACGAGTGCACAATTCACGAAGCAAGTAAATTGCACCATCAGTTGCTTCCCATGGTTGCTTAGGACGATCAACTACACAGCTTGAGCACCCAATTCTACCAGCTCCGCCCTTTCGAAGTTTCGGTGCTAAACTACCACATGAATATACTTGATTGCCAGTGTGGGCAGAAACATCATTCTGCAGCTTTTTGTATTCCTCTCTACTCATCGGTGGCTGGTCTTTGGCTGCAGGTAGACTCTTTCGGATGACAGCAAGTACTTTTTCCAGCATCTCAGGACCGTAGGCAGTGACAGCATCTCCAAGCGCGCAAGCAGCATCCTCACGCACAGACCAAATCTGATCAGTCAATTGTTCAGTCCAGCGTTCAAAGAGAGTGGGCAACTCAGGTCTGCATTCTTCTGCGTACGCAATGCAAAAAGTACCACATGCAAGACAAGCTTCATCTCGTACTGGCCAGGACTCATCGTGGAAGCACATCAGCAATGCCTGAAGTAGCATATTAACGTAAGGAGAAAGGTAGTCGGCATACAATGGATGTTGTCCAACTTTCTGTGCCAATTCAGCCACTCCCTGGCACGCAGCCTCTCGCACCGCATGGTTGTCAGCATCGCACATTTTAGAATAGTAGCGACACAAGGGTGCTGCATTTCTTGCAACTGCGCCCATACCTCCGCCACCCCTCGACTCCACGCTGGAGTGGAGGCCGTCTTCATCAGCGGCATGAGTATGAGAACCAAATACTTCTTTCCATGTCTCCTGTGAATACAACTTTACACCTTGAGCAAGATAAAATCGATTCAAACACATTCGTGGAAGCAACATAGGAACAAGATCTCCGGCAGCAGACTCAAACACAGTCAAATCCTCATCTTCTCCATCCTCATCGTCGCCGTTTCGAGACTTGTATATCTTAAGCAGTGCTTGCACAAATCTACGACCCAAAACACTGCCAGCCATTCTCACTTGGCTCCAGTTATCAGCAAGGGTGCCTTTGAGTGTCTCTTTCAATACTAAACGGAATGGAGAATCTTCGTCAACAAGCAAATCTTCATGAGATGGATCACGAGATCGCATACATGATTTAATCAAAACGCCAAGCACTGCAGCTGCAGCGGCACGTACATGCCTATTCACATGAACGACACAACAATGTTGTAATCCTGTGAGGAACCAACCATTTTCATCAGTATCAGCAGAGTCAAATAGAGCCGCTTCTTCATTAACATATGATCCGTCACCACCATTTTTACCAACACAGCCATCAACATAACTGGCCAAAGCATGCAAATTTGTCTCCAACGCCCTCCATCCCGTAGTATCATCCAATGCTCCATCACTCGCCGCACTAGGATTATTTTCACGTGATGGTTCCTTCATATCCAAATGAGATTTGAGCGAAAGAAGAATTGTGGCATGAATATTGCGACGGCCAACCTGTGCATGCTCCGCGGCCAATTGTAACTTATTTTTCTCTGATGCACCAGTGATATCTGAAGAAGAATCCAGCCAGTTCAAGAGAGATGTCGCATAGCGAGCATACGCTCCGACAGCCTGAGCAACAAGAGAACGTACTCTTGGTTCAGCATGCTCTACATTCGTATTTAGAATGGTTGGTAATTCAGTCATAAGTTGAAATACTGGTGCTGAGGAAGTGGGGGGCAACTCTTTCTGTGTCAACGCTGCTGCTGTCTCTGCTGCCGTTTTGGGGATACGAGGACCTTCGGCATACACCCCACCACCACCTGTTCCCAGTCCTGTGCCCTCATCTTCATCATTGTAGTCACCAGCTTCATCTGCCGCTGCAGATAATTGAGCACTTTGTGGAAGCTCACAGGTGCGCTTTTCTAGATAATCTACAATGAGACGTAGGCCCACTGCAAGAGGCTCCCAGCGAACTGTGGCGTCGCTGCTGGCGCCGCTACCAAGCTCGATCAAGTGGATGATACTCCGTGCATAATCGTCATTTTCGGCAAGATTCTCCGATGGCAATAATTCCAACAAATGCTTTGAGAGATTAAGTACCTCGTCTGGTAACGCTGGATGGCGTCGGGAGAGGGATGTTAGTGCGCGGTCGACGGTGGAGAAGTCCATGGGAGATGTTTGGATGTTACGATTGTGGAGTAGTGTTGGGTGGGACAAAATCTCATGACCACTTGCAAAATGCGGTGACGAGATGAGTTTTTTTGTGGCGGGACGATGATAGCGATAATTGGCGATCAAGGCAAAGATCACGATAAGAGCATGACTATCGTTCGGGCGCGGCGCGCGCAAAAATAATAGTTTAACTATTATTTTTCATTTTAAACCATTATAACTCCACCAAAACGTCACTTTTAGACGTTTTAGAGCGCATAATCGGAACGAGCGTCAAATTTTACGTCGATATAGCCCCTTCAAATACATAAATATTGCCACAGGTTCATTCTCTACGCATACCAAACATACTATATAAAATAATAGTTTAGTTATTATTTAGTCTCGAGGAGTCTTAGTAGAGTTTCATGTAGGAACTCCATAGAAATTTTGCGCCACCACATCTTTTTCACCAATGACCTGACTCGCTAGTAATAAAGACCATGAATGACATGGACACACCGCAGACAACCGCAGGGCAACCATCGCCACCACGTGCTCCAATGGGCAGAGTCACACAGGTAATTGTTCTCGACCTCCGATTCATCCTCTTCTGGGTATGACGCAGATGATGACGCAGAAGTGATGCCGAGATGCTGCCGGCTTGTCGATTCAGTCTCTCCGGCCGAGTGTGCCGTCCGGTGCGAACGTAGCAGCAGGCGATGTCAACGTAGACGCCATAAATAATGGGGCGGATATTGTGCAGAACATGACACGCCTTTTGGTGCTAGTGGTGATGGTGGAGACAGCGATGAAGAAGTAGAAGAGGCAGACGTACACATCTTCCCGAGGACGGCAGATTCATGTCCTCGTGCATAGGATAGAAATGATCGTTGACATCACATCTAAACGCTGCAGTTTCACTTCCAGGCGCCCTTCCAGGTTGGTCTCCCTCCCAACCTCCTCCAGATCATGTCTATGCTCCCAAAGTTGATAAAGGTATGTCATGTGCTCATGTTGTGTGTAGCGGATTATTATTTGTGTCATTATGAAACAACTAATGACCATCTATTAATTATTATCACAGGTAGTAGTAGTAGGCAAGCACCAAAGATGAAGCAAGTCTACGATGAACCCATCACATAACTGCTGACAATCACTTCTTTGTGGATGATGGCTTGAGCGTTGAATAATGTGAAGAAGATAAGAACGTCTAACAGGATCTGCGAAGCGTTGGATGAATTGAACAATCACTTTAAGTTAATTGTGAAGGGTACGAATGCAAAATCGTGTGAGATATGTGGTGAAAAGACATTATGTGAACGTTCTAAGTGCAAAGATGTTTGTGCACTTGTCGGCATGAACTGGAACGAAGGCTGCATGTTGGCTTCCTCTACAACAATTATTCTTTTGTCTGACTCGGAGTGATAGTGCTGGCGTCCTAAAAAGAACACCAGCGATTGGACTCCACCGACTCAAACATCAATTACATAGTCGGAATAAGAGGCGTATAAGATCTTTCTACGAGGATATCGACAAAGAGGAGATTGGTGCTGGTAATAATGTTCCGGAAGACGAGGTGATGATGAACGTGATTGATATCAATTTGTGAGACTGGTACGCCTGCGTAACTATGCACATAACATTAAATGGGCATTATAAGAATATGATATGACCGTAGAGCTGTTTTATATTTGGAACTGTGTTATTTGGTAGCATTATTTATGGTATTATTGAGTCGGATGCCATGGTGATGTTGTGTGTGAGGAGATTTGGGGTTTTACGTAGGTCTACGTAGGAATAGTACGTGGGCAAAATAATAGTCTAACTATTGACGGGTAAGGCGGTCATGATTTAATCTTCAAGTTACTATCTAGCTCAGCTCGCCGAGATGGGGGGGAGGGGTGACCCCTTATTTCCCGACGATTTTTTCCCGACTACCTACCAAGACCAATTTAGGGGTAAAATTAGACCAAAAAGCCCCTTTTTCAGGTCGATTCTGCTACCCCTAGATCTGATGTTTGGAGGTTGTCGCCCGCTGCCCCCTTCAAAATTCGTAGTGGACACCCGATGCTCAGAACTGTCTTGCATTTATCTAGAGGGTCTCGTGTATCGGGAACAAATAGCCATTCGGGAATCATACCCCTTGGAATTGGCCCAAAACCCCCTCCCCCCGAGATAGTAACTTCAAGATTAAATCATGACCGCCTAAAGTGGGCTGCTATTGAGCTTGCGCCGCCCGATGCGCCGCCCGCTTTTAACGGCTGCTAACGGCCGCCCGCCAACAACCATGGGCAACCGCTGCTATTGAGCATCTTGCCAAGACCCCTTCCCCCTACAAGCACGATCAACCAAGACCTCCATCCATCAACCAAGACCTCCATCACATCATGCCCTCACCGCCGCCGCCGCCGCTACCTCTCATAATTTTTCTTTATTAACAACGAAACAGAACACATCATAATATAAACAAATAACACCATCAACACCGATGAGACAAGCCAACAAAAACAAATGGGAGGATTATTTATACGACGAGGAAGAGGAGGAAGTACGCATGTATGCAAAGCGTCGGAGACATACGATGCAAGCCGCTCATGCTGCTGCTTCTCTCGCTGCAACGGCAATGTCGATGGGGAACCGTAAAGGGAGGAAGCCGGGGGCGAAGACCAAAAAACGAGTGCGGCTTGATGTTGACAGGCTTTTCCAGACGATGGACGATCAACACTTCCGTAGGAAATACAGGATGGATAAGGATAGCTTCTACAATCTCCTTGACATAATCAAGGAGCACCTACCGAAAACTGGCGAGGAGAGGGCGAAGCCAGGATCCGTCCCAAATGGAGCAATCACACACTCCTCTCGTCTCAGTATGGCGCTACGTATTGCAGCTGGCGGTGATGTTTTGGATATCGCAGACTACCACGGAGTTGGTGTAGGCGAACCAATGGCAAGTTTTTGGTTCGTAGTGGATGCCATCAATAATACCCCTCAGTTAAATATCGTGTTTCCAGAGACACACGCAGAGCAGGAACACCTCGCAGCACAGTTTCGGGCGAAGTCTGAGATTGGAATTGCCTGTTGCATTGGAGCAATTGATGGCATCTTGATCTGGATTCACAAACCAACGGAGGAAGATTGCGGCAACACAGGGGTGGGTCCTGTCAAATTTTTCTGCGGGAGGAAGAAGAAGTATGGTTTAAACATGCAGGCTATATGTGATGCAAAGCGGCGCTTTCTTTGGGTTGATATCCAATTTCCTGGCGCAACTTCGGATTACTTTGCCTTTGAACAAACGGATCTCTATAAGAAACTTCAGAGGGATGGCTTCCTTCGTCCAGGCCTGTGTATATTTGGTGACGCTGCCTATGTGAATGCTCCTTACATGTGTGTACCATTTCGCAACGTCCATGGATCAGGTGATACGAAGGATTCATACAACTTTTTCCAAAGCCAACTGAGGATCAATATCGAATGTGCTTTTGGTATGCTCGTTCATCGATTTGGCATGCTAAGAAAAGCTTTCCCCGTCAACGTATCCATTAGCAAAACCAACTCCGCTGTGTTAGCCCTTTGCAAGCTCCATAATTTTTGTATCGATAGCAATCATGAGGAGATCGGCCCTGCTGACATTGGCGATACTGGCAACATAATGATGGAGGGCGGCATGGTTCTCCCCCGAATTGACAATGTAGGCGACTATTTTTGGGACTACGACACGGACCAGGATAGGTTAGATGAGTTATTGTTCCGCCGATTGGTTGATTTGCCAATTCACCTAATTCATCAACATGTTATCGATAGTGGTGCTCGGCGCCCAGAACGAAACAATCGCCGCCGTCGATGCTCAGTATAAGTAACAGAATAAGGAATAATAATAATATATATACATTTATCAATTACCCACTATCCACCACTCAAATCTCTTGGCTACCACAATACATAATACAAACAGAATGAGATAAAAGAATACTAAACGATGGCATTTGTCTACGCATGCATTTATGTGTGCGTTGTAATCAAACATTCAAACCAAATCAAATATCAACACAGAGCTGTACAATTATATTGTGGATAGAGGAAGTAGACATATAATTAAGTATGTTTAGATCTAATCATCTTGATTTTGCTGACATTCCTTCATCTCCTTCAGCTCTTCCTGAGTGTCATTAATCACCTTCGTCAACTCCTCGCAGCGGGCATTGAGCATGATGCGTTTCGATTCCTTCTCTTCGTCCTCCGCCCGCATGTATAGCTCGAAGCGTTCAGTCTTGAGTTGATCCAACCTTTCAACAGTCACCATCACCTGCCTGTCCAAACGACGGATCTTCTGAGCCTTGAAGAAAAGTAGATCCAACTCCTTTGGAGTCATGCCCTCGTCGTCCTCCCCTCCGTCCTCCTGTGGACGGGGTGTCTTACGAGACCGACTACCACGTGCAGTAGACGGAGGAGTGGCCTCAGAGGACGCCCTGTGACTTTCACCAAGCTTAGCACAAACCTTGCGAATCATATCGAGCTTATCAAAGATCTGCCAGGTGACTAGAATGTCTTTTGGTTCAGAGCGGAGAAAGTTGGCCCTATCGTCACCGCATTCGGTCTCATCTTGTCCATTGCCAGCTTCATTCTGGTCACGTTGAGCATGTGTAGTTCTCCCCCATAATGAGTCAACTGATGCACCCTCCTCAAGTTCAAATTCTCCTCTATTATGGGCATGTTGATTCGACCCATTTCCACTTCTTTCATACCGATCAATAATAGCATTGAGGCTGCGACGATTACTACCATCAAGCTTCTTTGACTTTTCCACCGTCATCTCGAAGTCTCCTTTTTCACAAACAATAGGCTCATTATAGCCAAGACTTGGAAACGGACCAAGGACGACTTCCACAGACGCATCATTGTGCAACCTTACCACCAAAGTATGATATTTGCTCGACGGAGTCTCTCCAGCGTCCAACTCCTCCCGAGTAGGAGTGTCGTCACGCTTCTGAAAGGCTTGGTACACATCGTCACGGAGATGAAGACCAGTATAGCGCAATCGATCTGTGGATGTTATAGGGGCTGCGTTGGAGACACCCGCTTCCTTGATAGCAATCATGTCAAGAAGACTCTTCTTTATTCCTTCCACTTTCCTTGTGACATAAGCAACATCTTTATCATCTGTAAGCGGCAGAAGCATGTTCAAAAACTGATTCAAATTTCTGCTATTTGTGGTGTACTTTGTCCTGGGATTAAGGCGCTTAATCTCCAACAGCGCCATGGCCTTTGTAGGTTTCATGATGATCTTTTTGCCGGCACGTTCGGCCAAGTTGGAGAACTCATCACGATCGAAGCCGGGCACATTACCAGGTGCCATCATCAAGATGAACCTATTCTTATCGGCGGGTTTGATCTTGCTATCGTCTTCTGCGAGAAGCTGCACCCCGCCGGGGGTGTCGTCGTCGTCGTCCTCCTCCTCTTCGGAGTCGGAGGCAGCTGCGTATGAAGACATCGTTGCCATGAGATTGCTGGGGAAAGGGAGTCGTCGTCATTACCACCGTTGGCTGCATCTTCATGATCGGTGTTAACAGGAGAAGGATTATTATTGTCGACGATAACTTCGTCGACGGTGTTGTTGTTGCTGTTGTTGTTATTATCTGATTGCATCGTTGTAGAGTTTTGGTTGTGATTTGATGTTGATGTTTGTTTTTGTGATCTTATTATTTTTTTATGAGAGCATTGGCCTCCACCAATGAATCTTATACGATCAAAAAGCAAGACCGTACTCGCAGCCGCTCTTGCATCATGATGAACCATCTTGTATGAATGGTCGGCATGCTCGTGATGTCTTGTCTTGGCAAGATCATGATGTGATGGATTTTGATTTTGAAAAGGTTGGTTTTGGATTCGTGAAGGGGAAAATTTTTGAAGAGGGCTAAAAAGTAATCGTGTTTGTGTGGAATATCTGTACCCAAAACGCAATGCACCCTGGGTACAGAAGCACGATTACCCAAGCCGACCCAAGACGCACCGCCCGGATTTTGCCGTTAAATCAGCGAAAATTAGCGAAAATCGGGCGGCGCATCGGGCGGCACAAGCTCAATAGCAGCCCACTAATAGCTAAACTATTGATCCGCGCGCCGCGCCCGAACGATAATGGTGGTAGGTAAACTCCCTGTGTCCGTCTCTCGTAAAGGCATAACTTGCAGAATACTGCTGCTGCCAATCTGCTACTAATTCATGGATGGGCGATACTCGGAGAACGCGTCCAGTTTTGGCTGAGTCTGGAGGTGCATCACATCTGCGGGTCAGATCCAGACGACGCAGAGCATCAAATCATGAGAATCGTTTCAGTGGCATCATCCGAAATGAGTGTTTTCCTGCATTGGTCCCAGTTCTGGCTATATTTGGAGTCTATCTGTTTGTCTGCTGGATAATGGTTTGGGTGTCCATGTATAAGTCGTTAAATGATATAGATGATGATCATGGCCAGCACCACCATTTTAACAAACGAAATGACATTATCGCGATGCGGTTGGAGCAATTTCTCTCTGGAAGGCGTAATGCTGAAAGTGCAGACATCCAGAGCCATGTACAATTTTCTCTCAGTCAGATCATTGATCAAGATAATGCAAAACACATACAATCATCTCTGCTGGCGAAGACGGGATATCCACAACTTACCTTGGGTGCTTATTTGGAGCCACCACTGTCAATAGATGAGGCATCAGGCAAAATGAAATCTCGAGTGCATACTGCACAAGATCTGACTCATGTCACATATCCTCTAAACGAAATGGTCGGTGCCTGCTCTAAAAATGGAGCTCAATGGATTCTGCCAACGTCTCATCCAGTATCACTAGATCATTACTTTGGAGCAAATGTATTCCGAAAGCATCCAATGTATGATAAACGGTGGGAACTTGCCAATGGTACCACTACAGGTATCAGAGGTGCTTGTCCTGTAGATGCAGATCCATATCTCCCATGGATACATGACGTCTTTCCATCAAATAACGGATCTGATATTGAATTTGTGATTTCTAATAAAAGACGATGCAACACTGATCCAAACGTATTCAAGCTCGACCTGCAGAATTTAGAGCCGCAGGTTGGCAACATGCAGCCTATACCAGTCAAGAGGCTAAAGTCAGGAAATCTAACGCAGCAATCAAATATACTTGCAAATAACACGCCGAGGTATTCCCTTGCGACGTCAATAGATGAAGCTGATGAAGATGGAAAAGCAACTAAGTTTATCTGCAGATTTCATACTGTTGATACAGATCTTAGTCCAGTTGTGCTTGGTGAGACACTGAGCAAGTATCCTTACAATCCAGAGCATCTCAATTATAGAAAGAAGGGCAGTAGACCCATGCTCACATCCTTGGATAAGGGGCACGATGAGCAAATATGGAATTCAGTTTATCAAATTAGCTGCCCAGTTCCTCAAATGATTGATGAAAACGGCTTGAGTTTGGCCAACGTCATTGCATCAGGTCAGTCAGTTTCAATGCCGCAGGGGATACCTTCCATCTACGTGGATTTGATTCCAATACGAACGCCAGTCAGAAAATCTCGAGAAGGCTTTGGTATTCCTGGTGTCTCGTCATCTTTTGATCCGAAAGTTGTATGGGGTGATGCAAGCATGATTCCGCTAGTAGAGAATAGTGGGAGATGGTCTAATATTCCAATTTGCAATACTCCGAAAGTTGATGAGCAATTAGCAGTTGACACAAAATCTACACCAGACGCTCCATCAGAATTTAATGACGAGTCTTCTGGCACAACAGAGAAGAAGCACTTTCTAGTTGCTTGTGTCTGGGCTTCCCAATCCTTTTCTACGCGTGGGCAAACTGATATGACTGATTCATCCGAAGATCGACTGCTAGAATTTCTAGCTTACCACACACAAATTGCTGGCTTTGATCATGTGTATGTCTACGATAACTCGGACACGAGCTTGAGCAACAATACACTTGCAGCTGTTACAGATATGTTTCCAAAGGAGCGTGTTTCGCGGGTACCTTGGCCGCATAGAGTTTGTAACAACAATCGACCTATGCACCCAAACCCAGGTGAAAGGAGCAGCCAATATGCAGCTGAGGCCTCATGCAGAGCCAGATATGGGCCAGATACAACATGGATGGCGTCATTGGATGTTGATGAATACTTGATACCCACTGGCATGTGGAAGAACTTGCGTGATTGGCTTCGTCATGTTACCACCAATGAGAAGGACACGCAAATACTGAGCTTCTTTCAAACGAGAGCACTTCCAAATGTTGATGCAATGGTGCCCTATGATGGTGCATCTATTCAAGCGTGCAAAACGAGTAGGGGTGATACAGATGCCATTCACTCCAGCTGTCTCATGAAGAATAGCACTAAAACATACATGGAAACTTACAACTGTGAGCCTACCACTCATCCAAAGCCACAGTCGTGGGCATGGCGAGCCAAAAAACAGATTTATCGTCCAGCGTTTGTTCTTAATCATTTTGTTCATTACTCGGTTGCGACAAGACGGATAATTGACCGTCCTGATTTGGAGTCGTTGAGGTTTATTGAAAGGCAACCGTTTGAGAGGAGAGTAAATGAGACCTCTGAAGGCTACCTGCTTCACAGCAAGAGTACGTTACCTGAAATGACGGCGAACTGGCACTCCAAATGTCCTCTAAAAGCTACATCAGGATCAATAAAGGGCTGCAACGTGGGAATACCGTCATCAAACATGTTGGGTGTTGATAATGTTGTGTCAGAAGAATCTGAATCCATTGAGAGTGACAATATCGTATCTGCAAAGTTTGAAAGCAATTGTTATCCTCATCTTCGTGTAAAACGCTTGGTCCCGTCTCTTGAAGAGGCAATGAAAAGACTAACATCTGTGTGATCTACTTTATGAAACACATGTATCCTATTCTAGCTCTGGGTTTATGGTTGAGAGAGTGGCGGATTGAAAGTTTGCGTAGGTGTTATACTGATAAATCAGCTTGGGAATTGACGGCTGAAATGTCATCACCTTGCAGTTGAAGAGGCGCTCCATCAATCCCTCATTCTGTTCAACTGTCGTGCAAATGATGTGAGCGCCGTCCTTTACACCCAACAATGCTGCCGTAGTCGCGTAGTTTTCCCACACCGAGTGCGAGATGAACGGAGGATCAATGACAATCACCTTTGGATAGGATAGATGAGAAGATGAGGCAGAGATGAAATGATTCAGCAGTGCAAAGTAACAAACACCTCAAGTAACTCACATCAAACTTTCCGTGTAACTTGGCGTCGAGATTAGTCGGATCGTTATAATCATAGAATTCGAATTGGTTACTGCACGATCCCAATGACAAACTTCGATCAAAGTCAAACAAAATGCATTGCTTCCTATCTTCCTCATCAAGAGAGAAAAACAGAGATGGCGTAGAGAGGAATGCTACTCGTGCGCTCTGTCCTCCTTTCAATGACATACTTTCTTTTACCGCAGCGCATAGTACTTGACACGTCTTCTCGGAATACCAATACTGATTTAGGTCTCCATTCTCGTCAGTCTTGCTGTGAAAGGTGTTTTGCATGTTGCTTGCTAACAATTTACAGCAGCGACGAGGCACAGGTTCGCAAGGCACAAGAAGCGACGGAGGCAGGAAGAAAGCCGGGTCCCTGCTAGAGAAAAGGCAACAACTATTTAAAATTAGAAGAGGAAGGCAAAAGCATTTTTTTATCTCACCACGTTGTCTCTACAGAAACCGCCACCAAAGACGATGAAGCCAACCACAATACCAATCTCCGGGCGTAGGTCTCTCTATAGTGGATTTGCAGCTTCTGCTTCGAGCGACATCGATGTAGAAATCAATGAAACAGATGTTGATTCGATAAATGATGCTCTTGTTGTGGCAACGACTTCTAATAGTTAGCTCTATCACTTAAACCCAATTATTGTTTCTGAGACGCTGGAGTACAAAGTCTTTGAGTCTTCCAGTGATTCCAAGTTCGAAATCATTCATGTCATACTTCTTTTCTGCATCGCAGATCAGATTTAGCTCATTCAATCTTTCCACAATCTGCATACATTCTCTATTTCGTACGCGAGCGTCAGCCTGTTTGTCATAATCGGTGAGATATCCCACTGACCCAGACAAAGCCTTCTCAACATCGTCATTTCCGTAGACATCACTTGGGCGCAGAAACCCCCACTTGATGGGGACACGAAACTTCGTCTTTGTACTTTTCATGTAATCAAATCTCAACATGAGTTCTACTGCAGTCGGACCGACATCCCCACCATGAACAATAGGTGCATCAGGAAAAGACTGATGGAGGAAGTGCACACAAGCCAAAATATTGCGAGTCGGTAATCCCTGAGTATTTACAATGATGATATCTTCGTCCTTGAGTATCCCTTGCGCCACAAGTGTCTTCATCCAAGCTAGTTTCTCCAGTGTAACGATGAACTTGGGTTTCCAATCTCCTACCGTTTCAATAGTTGACGGTTCTGGTTCTGCATCCGGATCCGGGTCAATTTCGTCAGGCATGTCTTGTGGCAGGCCGTAAGCCTGCAAAAGGAAGTTTGGAAGAGCATGGCTGTATGTATTACCAACTTTGGTATACATTTGGGGAGCAGACCCATCAATGCTCAATTTGAACCCAGCAGATGCAATAAAAGCCCCCCGTTGTGGATCCGGAACAATATTGAGTTGTGTCAGAGAGGACACTCCAATCTCGCTCGCCAGCCTATCAAAGTGGTATTCAAATGATTTTTTACTGACGAAAAATTTTCGTACTGTATACCAAAAGGTGTGTTTGGTCATGAACGTATTTGAATCCAGCATGCCCTTGATTTTGAGTAGCATCTGAGCAAACCTCGACGATTTTCGGGGGTTTCGGTAAGATCCCTTTTCCATCACTTTAGGTCTTGCTTTCCTGATGAACTCAGAAACTTTCCGCTTGACGTCTTCAGGTGATAGTTCTTCATCTTCATCCTCGGCTGGAATGACTAGTTCACCATCTTCCTCCTCATCCTCCTCCCCCTCTTCATCATCTTCCTCCTCATCCTCCTCCGTGACAACGGCCACGAAGCACAGACGAGGCAAAGTGTCCAATCTTCTCCATCTTCGCGACGATGTAGATTTCTGCGGTGAATCAGTGTGCCGTCGTGCAAGATTCCATTGCCATTGGCTGGCAACTCATAACTACAGATGGGATGAACCGAGGATCCACAGCTAGTGCACTTAACTCCCTGCTCTTCTCGAAGTGGTTCATGGCCGCATTCCCCGCGGAGGCAACAAGTCATGGTGTCACTAGGTGGTGGGTGTACCCTTTTTTTACTTCTGGATCGGTAAAATGAAATCTGACCACAGCTCCTCTCTGCTTACTGCTAGATAGACAGCTAGCAGCCACACAAGAATTTTCATTTTGCGAAAATTGATATCACACACAGCACAGGATCCTATCACTCGGGACGATCCTGCGTAAGGAGATACCACATAACAACAACAACTCCTCCGCCCGCCCTACTTCTCTCATCTGTGACCTTCTGTGATGAGTTTGGAAGAAGTATCTACTGCTGAGCATCAAGCCATGGCTGTCATTGTTGACCCATCACCCCCTGCCGCTACAAAAGGAGGCACCACCTTCAATGACGGCACTATCGCGATTGCAGCTAATGCCGAAAGTGAAGAGGTTCATTTGCCATTACTTCCAATCCTGCCCATGCATGATGGTTGTGTTGTTCTCAATGGAACATGCGCACGTAACGAGAAGGGTTGGCACCTTCAGGGAGTATGGGCTAATTCTTCAGATGAATATTATGATCAGTTGACGGAGCCCTACTTCTACACTTCAACCGCCCAGTCCGATGACAATAATTCCATCTCGATAATGGATGCTGAGTTTCGCGGACACTTTCAATATTATTACGACGAAAATGTTGAGGATAAATTTACTTTGACTTTACGGCCTTCATCTTCTACTGATAGCTATACCTATTTCGAGGGAAGAGGTCAGAATAAGTTTATGAGTTACGACATCATCGGTGTGTTATCCGGCGACCAAATCACAATGGTGAGGTTGTCTGATGCCGATGTAATGGATGATGGAGAGCCGGATGATGGGGAGAACGGAGCCCCGAATGGTGAGAGTGAGAAGGTTGATGAAAGACCCCCACCTACGATATTGAATTTTGGGCATATCATCTCACTTCGTGGACAATGTGAAACTCTTGATGCGGGGTTGACCAAGATAGATGGCATGTGGGCTGAAAACATGCGCATGCTGAAGAATGATGATATTTGTCACAGATTCAGCTACAAATCCAAGACGGCAAAGGCACCTCCTCATGAGGGTCAATATGATGGCATCTTCTTCAATGCGGGGATGGGGGGAGGCGATCCACAGCAGCACAATGATACGTTTTCTCTGACATTCACTGAGAATTATCATGGTTCTTACAATGTAGAGGGACAAGGCTACAACGAACTAGCCGGTGACTATATTGTCTCTGGCATAATGATTGGTTCTGACATCACCATGCAGCGTCATTTGATTCATGTGAACGAAGAAGGAACCAAGCGAGTCCAATCAGAGGCCAAGCTTCCAAGCACTGCAGAGGTCAAAGAACCTGGCAAGGGCAGTAAACGAAGAAAGAAGGGTGGAAGCACAAAGACGGATAAGTCCGTTCGCAAATTTGCCACTAACATGAAGAATAGGGTGAAGAATAAAGTAGTAGAGGTGGCTTCCAAGTTGTCGGCCAAACCCTGGTGGTCCGTGGTGGTGGTGGGTGATGACTGTGTCCTTGTCGACCCAAAGAACAAGAGTAAGAATGAACCTTGGTACACTCATATCAAGGTTTACTGCCCTGATTCCCATCCTGAAAAGAAGACTGTGTGGGTCTGTATGATCTGTAGGGAAGAGAAGAAAGAATTGGGTAAGCAGAAGGTGAAAGCACATTATGAAAGTCGGCACCCGGAAGAGTATAAAGAATTCTGTGCACTTGAGTCGTCTCGCGACGAACAGTTCAACCAACTTGTCCTTGTTGACGCACAGAACAAGAGTGACCATGAACCTTGGTACCATCATATCAAGGTTTACTGCCCTGATGCCCATCCTAAAAAGCAAGCCGCGACCGCGGCAAAGACTGTGTGGATCTGTATGTTCTGTAGGGAAGAGAAGATGGGTTTGAGTCGAAGCAAGGTGATGCAACATCTTGAACGTCGGCACCCAAAAGAGTATGCCGAATTGTGTGCGCTTGAGTCGTCTCCTTTATTTCAAGAAACTCTCCAGCAGCAGTGCGATGAACAGTTCAACCAACTTGTCCTTGTTGACGCACAGAACAAGAGTGACCATGAACCTTGGTACCATCATATCAAGGTTTACTGCCCTGATGCCCATCCTAAAAAGCAAGCCGCGACCGCGGCAAAGACTGTGTGGATCTGTATGTTCTGTAGGGAAGAGAAGGTTACTTTGACGGAAAGTCATGTGAAAGCACATTTTGAACGTCGGCACCCAAAAGAGTATGCCGAATTGTGTGCGCTTGAGTCGTCTCCTTTATTTCAAGAAACTCTCCAGCAGCAGTGCGATGAACAGTTCAGCCAGCTTGTCCTTGTCGACCCAAAGAACAAGAGTGACCATGAACCTTGGTACCATCATATCAAGGTTTACTGCCCTGATGCCCATCCTAAAAAGCAAGCCACGACCGTGAGAAACACTGTGTGGATCTGTATGTTCTGTAGGGAAGAGAAGGTTACTTTGACGGAAAGTCATGTGAAAGCACATTTTGAACGTCGGCACCCAAAAGAGTATGCCGAATTGTGTGCGCAAGTGTGTGCGCTTGAGTCTTCTATCATCAAGGCCGTCCCAAAAGTTGATGTGGTCTCTGCAGACCCCCTGCTTGATAATTACTTTCAAATCTTCCCAGTGAAAAGTCATCCTGAACTAGAACATATGGCTCATTGTACCATATGTGAATGCAACTGCCCTTTGGACGGAATTCATCAGCATGTCTCTAGCAACCACCTTATTGAGTGGAACGCGTTTGAAGAAGAGTACTGTGGCAACGGACAGTCAATGTTGTTGTCTGTCAAGGAGGAGACAGTTGATAATACCAACAGCAACTTTACTCACTGCATCAATGCACTTCCACCTCGCCACCAAGAAGTTTCCAAAAATGTGCTCGGTGGAGGAGAAGAGGGATTTCTGACTGCCGCTTGCGCTTGGGACACACTATTCAAGAGTGATGAATCTACTAGGAAAGATTACTTGGAGGATATCAGTCGATTGGATGGAAACGAAAGTGACTCTGCAACAGTGCTAGCATCTTTCATGCGTAGCAAGGCAACATTAGAATCATGCTTCCCAAATCGTCACAGATTCATGGACTTTCTGTATCTTCTTCAAGTTGCGTGTAATGAACATGCTGACCAAGTATCAATCATCATGTCTGACAGCATCCCGTCTTTTTTCAAGACAGCACGAATGGATATAGATTTATTGGGAAAGTATGCGATTCAGATTCCAGACATTGTTGCATTCAAGCTTGTATTAAAATTGGTTTGGGGTCACGGCGACATGAAGAAATTTAGACGGGATTACGAAAAGAAAGGATTTATCGTCGGCTGTTTTGACAATAGGTGCTATTTGTCTCATCCAAATATGCATGAGAGCGATCTCGGCAAGCTCGATCTTGTTGTCTCAAAACATCTGGGTGAATTAAATGCAATGACCAGAGAACGTGATGAATGGAAGAAGCGCTGCGAGGAATCTGAAGCAAAGTGTGATATACTAGAAGAGCAACTCAGACGTTGTAGATCTCAGCTTGATGACATGGAAATGGTAGACATGCCCGTACCAGAATTGCCTCCAATCAATACTGAAGCAGTATGAAAAATAACTACATAATCCTAGGTTCATTAATCTCGTAATCAAATCAAGTTGTAGTTGTGATCTGTTGCCACTTCTATTCCTACGTTCATGCGCTCTCTCCACGGCACAGTTGTTGTGAGGTAGACGGCACAAGTCGCCCGGCAGCAAGGTGCGAACTTTTTCGATTGGAATAGCGGTCGCTTGGGACAGGAAGCCCTCATGGCCAATGACGGCCCCTCCAATTCGACGACGTCGTCGGCAGAAGATACAAGCAATTTTGCGATGTCACGATGCCGTCTCTATTTGGTCTCTATCGTTGCGATGTCACGATGCGTTTTTATTTGGTCTCTATCGTGTATTGAACGACTCGGCGGCTGTTTTGAGTGAAACAATGGCAAAATTTTAGTTTTAAAATATTTCGCACTTGCTTGAAGAGATTCATCGTGTCCGTCACAAATACGGCGACAATGACCTCGTCGAGAGCAGCATACTGCAACAAGTAGAGCAAACATTCGAGGCTGAGGATTATTTGCGTGCTTTGGAGTCTGAGGTTGATCGGCTATTGCGGTCCCAAGCAATGACAAAACGACATCGCAGCTCCACCGGTGAAGTGAACTATTTGGGATCCCAAAATGATAAGCACTGTCGAGCATGCAACAGTAGTCCGTGTAAATGGTCTCCACATTGCAATGCGGATGCCCTAGCAAAGAGAAGAAAAGCATTGTTTGGAGAGATAAAATCAGTTGATGATCACAGAAAGAGTCAGATTTCAGAGGAGATACAAGTGATCAGTGCGAAACTCAAACTAACTTTAGTTGACAAGGAACTCCATGAAGCTTACGCAGCAAACGACAATGAGACAATCACCGTTAGGAGCATCCACGGATTTCCAGCTACATTGAACCGCGTTGATGCAATTGCTGCTCTAGAACATGAGCACAACAGACATGTTGGATCCATCGTTGCAAAGAAAGTCGTTGATGATGTTCTAATTTGGATGTTGGACGGGTGGCATTTTGGTCAATGCTCCAAGCCCTCCTCTTCCCTATCCAATCCACCGCCGTCATTTGTAAAGCGAGGCAGTTTGTTAGAGAAAGCCAATGACATCCAAATGCATTCCAACGCTGCTGCTTTGAACTCCTTGGCGCTACATGAAGAGAAGAAAGCAAAGCTTGCAAGTATGCAGGCAACGACAAAATATGCTCTCTTTTGCATTACATTTTCGTATTTCCGTGCTTTGCACCTTGTACGTCAGCAGAAAGAAGCCTTCAGTTTGTCACGAAGCAAGCCGCTGCTATCCAATGAGAGAATGAAGATGATCCAAGAACATAAGAATTGCGTGGGCAGGCAACAACGTCTTGAATACTACATGAGGAAGGCAAGGGTTGGAGAGGAGCGGAAGCTGCAGCGGATAGAGCAAGAACGGTTGGAAAAGAGGCGAATAAGTCAGTTCGAAGACATGAACAGATTAGCCATGAACAGGCTTGCTGCTATTGTCCAACGTGTGTACCGCGGGTATCTTGGACGAAAGAGTGTCGAGAACCTCCGTCTTGAACGACAGAAGGCCGCCTTGGCTCTTGTCTTCTTGAATGACTGCGCCACTGAGATTGAGAGGGCTTGGAGGGGATATTGTGGAAGACGAGATGCTGAAAGATTGCGCAGAGAGATGGCAGAGTTTCTTTTCCTCCTTCGAAGGCAGGAAGCTGCGGCCGAAGAAGATGAGTTCGTGATACAATTACAATCTGTTCAAGACTAATATTCTTCTATAATATTTATTCTTCGTAAACCTCCAATTCTTGGCTTCCAGACGCAGCTTCATCTTCCACCGTAGATTTTTGACGCGCATTGCCACAATTCTTGCACACTTTCTTTGCCAGTTTACGACGCAGCTTTTCATTCTCCGCGGCAAGTCTGAGAGCATCATCGTTGTTACTGGGTAGGTATGATGTCGTTTTATCGATCATGGTCACCATTTCTCGATCCATGCGACTATTTGCCTTCTCCCCAGCTTGCACTGCTTCGTTCAGAGATTTGATGAGGTTTTGCGATCTTGCCATGTAGCCTGATGCTAGGCTCTCCTCAAAGTCGTTCACAATCGTCTCAATTTGGTGAACGCCTTTTTTCCTTTGTTCTCGGTTCTTTTTTACTATATACTTCATAGCTTTGGTGGCTTCTTGTTTGCCAGGAGTATCAGCGCCTCCGTTGCTTCCTGTTGCTGATGATGTGTCACGGAGACGAGACAGTTCCTTTTTCAATTTAGCAATCTCTTCATCTTTTTCGCGTAGAACATTAGTGTCTGGAGGCGCTGCAACAAGGATACTTGAGCGCTGTGTCGTTTCCAGCACATTCATTAACTTGGATAGATAGTCTTCATGAGTATTCTGAGTCGATTTCACCTCATCATGAAGTCGAGCAATTTGGTTGTAATGTTCTTCTTGTTTTCCCTCACAGTCTCGTCTAAGCGCATCCAATTCCCGCTCGTGTTGAGCCGTTAATGACTGTAGATGTAGCTGTAGTGATTGCATCTCAACTTCACGGTACGTCAGCGCACTGTCAAATTCTACCCGCATATCTTGCAACTGTGACTCGTGTGCTTCTTGCTGAGTCTTGAGCTCATTCTTCAATTTGGTACTCTCTTTTCTCCTTCTGTTGTTATCGTCAAGCAATGTCATATTCGTCTTTGACATTTGATCATTACGAATCTTTGATAGTGCCAGAGCATGGTCAGTTGAACTTGCCTGGTTGAAGAGCTCCCGTTTATCTGACTCTGATTCGGCGAGTTCTTTCTTCAGCTTCGTATTCTTCTTGCGAAGAACGACAATTTCTTTCCGTAAAAATTCAAACATGGTTTCTACCTCTTCTAGGAGCCCTTCATCTACCGAAAAGACGGTGCCTCCCCCAACCGTTGTCGCATCGTCAAAGTTCTGCTGAATGATGCTCATTCTTGTATCCATTGCGGATTGTTCTTCTCTTTCCTTGCGTCTGGTAGAGACAGTCTTTTTAGCCATCATCATCCTAGCCATGCTCTGGATCTGAATGGTTTTTACACGGATGTTGCTGAACTCAACCCTAGGTTTCATTCCTCTCCATCTTGTTTGGATAATGGTTGCAGCATGATTCTCTCGTCGACGCGTTATCTCCATCGACGCAAGAGCCTTTCTGAAGAAGCACTGTATAACCAACGCGCTTCGCAACTTCTTGGCAAGTGACTTTGAGGCAATCAAGCGGCGAACTTCACTCTGTAAAAGGATAATTCCACGCTTTGCTTTTTGGTATATTTGCTTCAACGATATTGGTCTGATCCAAGCTTGGAGCCTAATAGCTGCTTTGGCGTAGTGTTCTTGCCGTATAGTTTCAATCATTTCTAATGCACCAGCTCGAAAGTAAACCTTTGTTTTTCCGCATGCAAAAGCTTTCGCCTTGCCTGAATGCGTATCAGCGGAAATTCCCTTCAAAAGATGATTTAGAAGTTCCTCTGCATCTTTTCTAACGTTGCCACAGCCAAGTCGACAGTCATCAAACTTGTACGATAGAAATCTAAACCGTTCCAAAACAAGCTCATAAGATAGCCTGTTTGGGAAACTCTCTCTCGAAATGATGATGGCGGTAACTAGGCCTGCACTTTCTAACTGGGAGACGGTATGGGTGTGATCCATAATCTTGGGTCGACTTGATTTGTTTGGTTTCACACAACGAATGTACCGTGTTCTCGAATCTTCAATAAGTGACATCAAAGAAGTCAGCTGCTGCTTAAACTTTGTAACAACGAAATGCTTTGTTGCTTCGGACCTTTTCTTTGGTCCTGCAGACTTGGGTGCTTCTAGCTTTGATGATAGTTGCTGGAATTCTTCTCGGATAAGAGGATTTGTACTTTTGCATGCACACTTCAAAAGGTCTGCGGGAATTTTATCCAGGTTTCTCTCAATGAATTTCCTTGCATCGTACTTGATTGGTGCTGCGTAGTGTCGAACTGCAAACTCATAATTCCGGTGAAGAGGATTTTGAATAAGTGAGCTTGAATCACTGTTGACCAAGTTGAACTTGTAGACAAAGTTCTCGTCTTCGCCATTCTTCTTGACACACTCTTCGTTAAGCTGAGTGATCAATCCAAGCTTTCCTTCTAAAAGTTCCATCACATGTGAGTTATCAATCAAAGAGAAATCAAAGACATTGATCCCTTCATCTTCGTACTCAGATTTAATAGCTTGGAAATTATCGCCAACGTACTTTTGCTGCAGCCGTTCGTTGGCGTAGTTGATGCACAGCTGTTCAAAGCGGTTCACGGTAAAGCTCTCGAATCCAAAGATATCCAAAAGAGATATTGTGCCATAATCAGTACCATGAGTTGGAGAGCTTCTTGGCTCTGTGCGATCGTTGATTTTTGCGACTAGCAGGTCAAATACTCTAGCATAAATCTGTTTCGAGGGATAGATGAGAAAATTAGATATCAGGGGTGCACACACATAAAAGAGATCTGATAGAAACTAAACTCACTTCTTTTGCCAATGCGTCGCATCCGTCCTTGGCTTCGTTATCTTTCAATGCAATTGTGACTTCCTCGCCACGCATGCTAAAGGACCTCTTTGTCATGGCACTTTCAATTTCTTGTTCCGATACGCCCATGATACTGGATAACTTAGAAAGTACATCAGGCGAAGAAATGGTAGAGCGCTCCTCGCCCTCAACTACATCCATACCAAAGGTAAGATTGCCCAATTGTAAAATTACACAGAGGGATCTCATCAAATGAAGGAACAAATCATCATTGATACCAAAAATAGAGAGTGCATCAACAGTTTCAGACCAATTATCTCCACTTGCAAGGCCATCAATACTATTTGAAGGAACGTTTCTCAAATACGCAAAATCAGAAGTGTCAAAGCCAACAAGCCCTTCTTTCCAGATTTGTTCCTTGTCTGTATCAGGTGCTCCAAGCATTTGATAAAATATGTGGAATGTTCTTTCTCCCTCACTCACACTAACAACACGAGATTTTTCCAAGAGATAAGTGATGCATTTTGACCCAGCAAGTTCACAAATGGGAATGTGTCTCCCTTCACGTTGGGCCAAATCATGATCTTCCACATCAAACTGGAGTTGTGTGAACTTTCCAAACCTCGAACTATTGTCATTACGAAGTGTCTTAGCATTTCCAAATGCTTCAAAGAGAGGATTGGCACGTAAGACTCTTTCCACCGTTCCTGCTCCATGCTCACTACTTGTTGATTTCACCAAGTCAAGCGGTGATGAGGGTCTCGTGCCTTCCACTGTAGCCAAATGGTTCATAACGATCTTTATCGTCTCCGTCTTTCCTGCTCCACTTTCACCAGTGACCAAAATTGTTTGGTCACTTTTATCCATGGCTAGACCAAGATATGACAACGACGATGTCTCGTACACATGAGGCTTAATTCCCAATTTTTCATATTCATACCCCAACGCTTGCTTCTCTGCCGCTGCCGTGGCAAGAAGCTGAGAAGATTTCATGGCACCACCCGATGATGTTTGCCATATCAGATTTTTCGCGTAAAATGACCGTTTCTCTTCCGAGTATAATCCATGTATCCATTGGAATGGGTTCACTGCCACCATTATATCTCCCACTCTTGTGTAAGGATTTCCATCCGAATGCCGTGCTTTAAGATTGTATAGGATTGCTGCTTCGTGCAAGTTTGTAAGATCTGCCATGTCATTTTTGCGAGCTGCCGACACTCCGTCTGCTTCCAAGTTTTGTAATGGTAGCTCTTCGTTGGGGTAGTCAGATAGATTGACCGTGCGTTCTAGTTTCAACTTTCCTGCCTCACCACCTTTAGTGATGGTAGTGTATTCTTCCCAATCATTAGGGAATTTCACTTTCACTTGGACTTTCTTTTTGTCATCTGGTTCAGATTCAATTGTGGCTGGTATCCATGAATAGTGAGAATCTCGAACATATACAGAAGTACCTAAAGTCATGCGTGATAGGAGTAGTCGTTTCTGTTGGATCTCCTCTTCTATTTCATTTGTCTGTGACTGACGATTGCCATCAATCTTCTTTTCCTCCGAGTGCTGCTCTTCTCCATTGCTAATGCCATCATCACTGCTAGCATTATCCACAGTAGAATTCCTTTGACTCTCAAGAATAGATGGATGGCTCACAATCGATTTTGGATAAGCACATCCAGGCCTCACATCCAGCTTGGTAGCAAACCCCAACTTGGACCCCTCCGACACCCACTTATCAATCCCACATTGAAACCTAGGATCGTAATACAAAAAATCCGATCCTCTCGAGACAATGGCCACACCCTCCGCCTTGGCCGCGGGAAATGTCTGCCCATCTTTCACCAAGACAGTCTGTATCCCATCCACTGCCTCTTGTAGGAAAATATACATGTCTGCCTCCCACCCAGGTAATTGGTTACAGAATCGAAATGACGCATTAAACGTCTTTGCTTTACGAAGCCATTGACATATACCTGAAAAGTAGGATCGCTTCCCCCGCAGATCACCCTGTGTGGCAGCATTCACAAGTTCATTCTTTCCCCAATTCTGTGAGAATTTGAATTTAGGTATTTGTTTCCCCGCCGGTGGTGTCCAGTATGCAAGGTATTGCTCTGGTACGTCATTTTCAGTGTAGTATTCGATCAAACTGCCCTGTGTTTGTGATCCACGGAGGAGATAGCATCTTTGGGCAGTAGTGTGCTGCTGTTGAGGAATGAGTCTTGGTTTGGAGGTGGGTGCTGTGTTGTTGTTGCGTCGTTGTTGTTTCGGCGGTGCAGCTGTAATTGGAACAAGTTTCTTCTTGGTCTTTTGCTTCTCCATCATCGTTGGCTGCTGCTGTTGCTTCTTCATAACTGCAGTTCTTATCGGCGGTGGCGCAGGTGATAACGCCGAGCTTGCATCTGCATCGCCGTACCAATCATCCATTATCGTCGAGAAGCCAGATCGTCTGGACATGTTTCGTTGTTGGTAATCCTCGGAAGACGAAGAGGTGGACGACGATGATGAATCATCGGACGAGTCGTCATCGTATTTGTAGGCCGGCTTATGGCTCATCTCTTTGCTAACTCTCTCCAGCCCCGATGATCAGTTCGTTTGCTCCCGACTGCTCCCGTTCAGTGGAGGCTGGTTGCTGTTGCCTGGTCGTTGTTTTGTGTGTGCTTGAAGGAACATAAATTCCAACTTTATGTGCGAGAAAATGAGAATCGGACTGCATCCAAAACAAATGCCAGGAACCTGCCTCGCTGCTCGCGGTCGCCATCACACTCGCTCTTCCCAGCAACAAACCACGATGGGCATCAACGGACTGCTACCAAGAATTCTTCCATCGGCAGGTCGTGAGAATTACGATCTACGTGCACTAAAAGACGGCATAGTATCGCTCACACATCATGAACATCAACAGCAGCCCCCGTCGAAGCGTCGGCGGCGAACACAACATGATACCACCAGCAGCAGCAGAGGCTGGACACGACGAAAAGTACGCATTGCCGTAGACGTCAATGGGTGGATCTCACGTGCAGCTCATGGGTATGGAGGTACATTGATGGATGAACGACATTTATCGTATCATGGTCGTGCTCAGTTGAAAAAGCAGCAGCAAGAGCAACAACAACAATTATTGGAAGGAAGTGGGGAAGAAAAAACAAATGATGGCGAAACTAATGATGATGTTGCTACCAATAACAATAATATCCAGCAGCAAGAGCAGCAAGAACAACAAGAACAACAGCAACGTTTGGAATACATTCAAAAAATTGTATCATTTACTCTCAAACGAATTGAATCAATGAGGGAGGAATGCTCTGCACTTGTCCTTCCCGTCCTTGATGGGAATACTCCACCTTGTAAATTGACGGTGGTACGAGAACGATCAGCGAGACGTAAACGTGCTGTTGAGGAACGAGATCAATTAGTAATGAATAATAATAACGAAGGAGGACAAGACAATAATGCCGAAAGTGCCGAGAATGAGGCAGCAAGAACTGAGGCGGACGTTCTCAGTAAAATATCCAATTCCAAACGTGGTGGCATGGGAAAAGACTACTCCATGCGACGTGATCTCTTGGCAGAATTACTCAATGAATTTCGAAAGCGGAAATGGCCATTCTTGGTTGCCCCGTATGAAGCTGATGGTCAGCTTGCCTACCTTGCCAATACTGGTGCAGTGGATGTAGTTGTAACCGAAGATTCTGACTTGATTGGTCTTGGTGTTCCAACATTGATTTATAAGTTGGGAGGGTGGAATGGGAGTAATACTGCAAATCGTGGAGGGTCGTCATCATCGTCGTCATCTCACCTTGGGACAATGCTACACCGTCGTGATCTTGGATCGGCACATGATATCAATTTACTGGATTTTTCGGATGCGATGCTGGCCACAATGTTTGTTGCTGCTGGATGCGACTACTGTCCCAATTTGAAAGGAATTGGCGTGGTTACGGCAAGAAATATTGTCAACAAGGCGTTTCATGGTGGTGAGGCTGATAGTGAGGTTGCACTCGCTTCCTTAGTTCCACGTAGCGATGAGCCAGTCTTGAAGTCGGTTCTGCATGCCTTATTCTGTGAGTGCAGTAAGGATGCTCGCAAAGAGTTGTTACCTCTTGATGATCCTGGTACGGCAGAAGCACGCATGGCATATGAACGAAAGTTCCTCGCTGCTCTGACTATGTATCGACACCCATTAGTATATGACCCCATACGGGGTGTGCATTTGGTTGCCAATGATGTCTCTGATGATTCTGAAAGACAAAGAGCTAGTGTGGGCCGTCCAACCTTTTCAATGGATGAAAAGATTTTGATGGAATATGAACCATACAGAAACTTGGTGACGAATAGGGAGTTGTTGTATGAGGTCATTGGTGCACCATCTTGTCCTGAGATAGCCAAGGGAATTGCAGAGGGTGTTATCGACCCTCGACGAATCCCAAATGAAAATGATGACACTGTGATGGAGGATGATGGACAACAAGTACAAGGTGGGGAGGAGGAAGGTGAAATATCCACTCAGCCGAGCAGTCAATTGCCTTCAAGTCAGGGTGCTGGTACTCAGCAATCGAATGTTGGACAACAAGGAGGCGGGGAGGAGGAAGGTGAATCATCCACTCAGCCGAGCAATGAATTGCTGTCAAGCCAGGACTTCAGCGGTGCTGGTACTCAGCAATCCAAATTTAGCCAATCCTCTACAAGTGAAGGATTGTCCAGCCCCGACTTGCTAACGTCGCCTTCGTCCGCTGTGAAGGGTTTACTAGTGTAGGAAAACTACCTTCTCAACATAATCTATATTGAGTACATAGCATTAAACTATGTCTTGGCGGCGAGTCGTGAAGGTAATTTCTCTTTTCCCATGGTGCAGGTTAATTGTCAAATCATATCATAACACCAACTCAAGATGAGCAAACTGTGTATGTCACAAATCAATCCAAGTCATCGAATGCTGCTTGTCCGAGTCAAGGTCACCTGTAAACGTAAGAAAACAAAATCAGGCCGGTTTCCACATCAGAGATCCTGAGGATCGATCTGTGCTTTTTCTCACTCCATAATTCATTTGGGATTATGTATTATAAAGCTACACTATTAATTTCGCCCTTGGGTATCCAATTTAGGCAGTAAGAAGACAGGCACCTCCAGCAGCAGTAATCTTTTGCTCAGCAAGCTTGGAGAAGTACTTGGCCTTAACAATAACGGGAACAGTGATCTGTCCGTTTCCGAGAAGCTTGAAATATCCCTTGGAGACAAGATCAATAACAGGGGCCTTTCCAGCAGCAGCACCCTTGGCAGCCTCATAGACACCCTCTCCAGCAACGTTGAAGAGCTTGTCGAGGTTGAGAGTAGGGGTGTATGTGCGGTTCTTCAATACGTGGAATTGACGCATACCGACCTTACCGAAGTAACCCGGGTGATATTTATCCATGAGGATACGGTGGTGGTGCTGTCCTCCGGCGTTACCACGTCCACCAGGATGCTTACGGTGCTTTCCGATACGACCGTGTCCCATGGACACGTGACCGCGCTTCTTGCGTGACTTATGAAGACGAGTAGGCATGTTGGAAGAGGTTTGGAGACTGATAATGATAGGAGGTGAAATAATGATGTGAGTTACGAGTTGTACAGAGAAGTAATTTTTCGGCACAGGATCAAATCATCGGCCGCTGCGATCACAACGTGTTGCGTGCAGCTGCCGATGGAATTCACACCGATATTAGGATAGGATAGCTGGAGAGGCTACGACGTTGTCATGGTTCACTTACAGTTTTTGACTAAAAGTGGGAGTTGGTGAGAGGAAGGCGGCAGGGCACTAAATTGACAACATATGATACTAGATCCTACGTTAATCCACGTGTCATTTTAAGAATTCAGAATTCAGTAAAGAGGTAAAGATGAATCCGTGGGCCTTCATTGTCTGTGCGTGGGCATGGGCGTGGGCATGGGCATGGGCATGGATGGCCGAAACCTCTCCCAAGCGCAGCTGTAAGGCCAACCTACTTAGCTTGGCAGCCATACAAGGACAGCAAACAGCAAGCCCAAAGCCAAAGCGATTTTGCGAAGTTGGTAAGTGGCTGCATTAGGTATGTTCATGTTGAAGTAAATGTTCAGTGCTAACAAAGCGGCTTTAACTTGTTAGTCGTCAAGCTCATTCTCCTCTTCCCTCGTCAGCCAGTTGCGAGTTGTCCATCTTTACCAAGGACCGTGGTATAAAGGGTGACTCGCGGCATTTGTGTCCCCTGGGCCTACCCCATCTATTCGTGCATGATTGCGACCAGCAGCCCCTGCTCTGTTCACTTCCAATACCCCATTATCGTGCTGTAAATGTCTTGTTAAATCTTGCCTGCGTCGCAAGTTGGCTGCAGCTTCTTTACCGTTTGCAACTGTAAAGATTCGATAATTTGTTCTCCAGAAGATACAAATGACTGTTGTACTGCTGATTGCGTATTGAAGCAAATTGATAAGTGCAATAGCATCTCCTATTGGTTGTAGTAGCTCCAGCAACCGTGGTCCCATCAAAGGCTCGAGGATATATAGTCGAACATTTCGAGACACCACAGGAATAAAACTCATGGTAAGAATTGCTGACGTGACAATGAAGTAGAAATACAATCGACAGTAGAAGAGAGAGATGGGTCCCATCCAAAGTCTGTCAATTATTGCTGCGAATCTTCTACTGAAAAAAATGTGAAGCATACAGCACCTGTGTTCATGCAACGGAGACAAAAAAGTTCAGCTCTTGTTCAGAAGTGCGAAAAAAGGGGAGTGTTCAGAAGTACTCACTGTTGCAATTGCCACATTACCAATGCAACTCCGTTCAGCCCTGTTGTTGGCCACTTCAAGGACCCCAATGGTGTATTGAGCAATGTCCGGTGCGAATCGCAGCTTTCATCTGAGCAAATGCCCTCGATTGCAGCGAGAAATAAACATTTCAATATGAAATGAATGAGAGTGGATAATGCTCGCACGACAGAGAGAGGGTCCGACAGAGATGCTGCCACGACTTCAGCTCTTGATCGAGGTAACCGAACTGAGCGCAGGTATCGGCCGCCACACATTTCACATGAAGCATCCGGAGACCTAAATTGACCGAGCTCATCAATGGCGATTGTGGCGTTCTCACGCCCAAGTTCATTGTCTCCTGGGCGACGACGCTGTGGTATTGTGCTGTCGTAAGAAATCCAAACTCTTGGTGCTGCATCCTCATGGGTTGTTGCTGAGCGTGGAGCAATACTATTAGATAGCGGTTCGAAGAATTGGTCGCCTTGAGCTGATTGTGTGGAATGTCTTTTATCCTGGAGAAATAAGTTAGCACCGATAACCTTCAATCTCTCCCATGGCTCGTATTTGGGTACAAGTCCTAGCTTTCTTTCTAAGCACTGTCGGTGTACAAGCTCTGGACAATGGCAAGGTGTTATCCATGCTTGACTCCCGCCGACCCTCTCTTGGAACTCCCTCAAGAATGGGGATCGTATGTCACCTTGACTGTGATGTCCTCTCTCGCCAACACCTCTCTCTTCGTTGATGCTGTCCATGGAATCATCTTCGATGTCATCCCCGACCAAATCAATGCAATCACAAATAGAGCAGCGTAAGCACCCTACGCCTCTCTCTCGAAGTATACTAGCTAGCTTCCAAGCAGACATAGTAGTCGCAGTGTTGCGTAGACTATCTATTTCTTCGATTGTAGTGGCAGCACTTGTGTTTGTTCCTGTATTATTCCTCGATATCATAGGGCCCATCACACCTCCATCCCTTCCCCTTCTCCTTGAGACGAGTCCTCCTCTAGCCAAGGGCTTAAAACCAACCACAAAGTACAAATATTCTGCCAACTCGGGTAGCACCGATGTCCGAACAGTGCGCATGATGGATGGCACTGGGTGAAGATTTCGAGTTCTTGCCTCTCTCTCTGCATCATAGTATCCCAAAAAAGAAAGCTCTATGGTATCCCACAAATCAACGTATGCGCGTTGAACAGAAGGGACGAGAGCAGGGACATTGAATCTTGTAGCAGAAGCAGCCCCGTCATCAAGAGAATCCTCGTGGCCATATCGGGGTGATGTTTGCTGGTGTCGTTGCATATCAGTGTGTAGATTACAGCCACTCTTTGAACATGACATGGAGCATGAAGAAGCAGAATGCTTGCATTCGCAGGGAAAATTGATATCATGACAGCAACCAACGAAAGTCAGCGTCCACCCATCCTTGTACAATTCGCCATATTTGGCTAACCAATGATGTATTTCTGCGTAGCGAACTCCATTTGGCCCTTGGTCTTTCAGTAGGCACTCCACAATTTCTCTGCATTTCCGTAGCTTTGTAAGTCTTTCTTTCTTGATTATTTGGCTCCCCCTTCCGTAATGAAGGTGAAAGGTTCGATGCCATCGACGTGCCGTCCACCGTTGATGGAGGCAAGTTGACGTTGCCGATAGGTGAGCACAGTCTGATGGCGGAAGGTATGATTCCACCAGGCTCATCAGCACTTCTGGAAGATTCAGATATTGGTTTGGTGTAGACATGATGTTGCTCTCTGGTCGAAAAATACTGCAAAATCAATAATTGTCGTCGATGCGTTGGTTGATTTGATGTGCAATACAATACGCATACAACAAAACCAACAGCGTCGTCAATTAAGTTGCAGAAGTGTAGATTTTTCTAGCAGACTATCCTATGATGAGGCTCTCAACGGCGCACTTCCTTGTTCCTTGCTGGGGCTGATGGACGACACAACATCATGGTCATCAACTTGCCGGGAATGTTGATGTGGGAGGGTTACGGTTACGGGACCTCATTTCTTGATTTCTCTTTCAAAATAAAGGAGAAATCTCGCAAGTTTCTGCCGGCCGAGAATGATGTGACACAAGAACAAGAATGATGTGACACAAGAACAAGAATGATGTGACACAAGAGCAATCAAGGTCCAAGACACGCGCTCTTGGTCTTTGTTGTTCGTTGGGTGTTGGTGCTACCGTATGTTTGACATGCTCTGCAAGTTTTTTTTCAAAAACCCGGCGGAGCCCCATGATCTGCACATCGACAGAAAGCTCAGGTGAAGCTGATTAATTTATAGGCCAGAGAGAGGTCGCGAATCTCTTGCAATGACGAAGTTATTCAGCACCAAAGTTTATGCGAAAGTCGACTCTTTTAGTTCAACTTGGATTCGATTTCTGTGAGCGCCCTAGTAAAATAATTGCGGGAACATAAGAAATTAGACGAAAGTAGGTACAGCCCACGGCCCACACAAAGAACGTATTCAAAATGGGGGGCCTTATATCTCGCCCAAAATCAATCAAATTGACCTTGAAAAGTGTCCTACGCCACGCGGGAGGTTATGGGCTGTGGCGTAGAAAAAAAACGAGGTCGAAATTCGGGGTACTTCACGAGATATAAGCTCCCCCATGTGCCAACTTGCAGAGCATGTCAAACATACGGTACTCACCACTACTTCGTGTAGGTAGTACGCAACGGAATGCACACAATTTGAATTAAGCATTAAAATACCTGCTACTACACATTAACACCCAGCACCAGCATAAACACACTGAAAAGAATGAGACAATCAACTATGACTACCCCTACCCGCACTGTAAAATTCTCCTCCTCTCCTACCGCTACTGCACATTATGAAAGGATAGAAAGGAAGAGTTTGGTTTGGTACAATTCTGTCGAGCTACGACAGTTTAGAGCTGATAGGAGGATCGATGCTTCCAGGATAATGAATATGGAGTATTCAGAAGATGGTGAACCAATTTGCTCCTGGGGTCTCGAGCGTATCCTCCTGTCGGAAGTTAGAAGAGAAGCTAGGGAGACACGAGAGAGAGTAAAGAAAGCAGTGTTGCAGAATGAGAATGATGCTTGTGCAGAAACAATATCTAGAAACTCAAGGGCTCTTTCAGAGTGTGCAGCAAAACACGCGCAAAGGATGGGGACATACTATTCAACCAATCTGTAAATTTCCACTAAATGTAATAATACTGTCAATTAGACTTAAGGTACCACTAATGTATGCAATCTCTGTTTTGACAAAGCTGTTCAAATGGAATTTGTCTCTAAAAAGTGTAGCATGATTTGTTGCATGTTGCCCCTTCGCTTAGGTAAGGATTCAGCCCCTTCTTCTCCATTCCCCTGAGCAGACGAAACAAGACAAGTGCAACATATTCTCGCAATCTTCGCAGGTGACAATCTATTCCCTTGCCTATGAGAGAGAACTTCACGGAAAAAGGAAACCGTGTAAATGAACACGTTGTATTGGATGGGTGGCATGTCTTCCAAAAACTTTCTCGCAAACGATTGAATATTTTGAGCGTCAATATCCAAGGTTGGGAACAGTGAGGACGGAACGACTGGAGAACTGAGGTTGGACAAAAATGATTGCAGCGCTTCTGTCATGGAGTGCACACTGAAATTGCCAAAAGGTGCACCAGTATCCAAGCACTCTCTGATTTGATAAACTTCATCTGGATTCCCTGGTGTAGAGAACAGATCCCTTTCATCCAGTCCTCTTTCGTAAATTGCATCAATAATTCTCCACAACTCCTTGGGAACACACATAGCAGCCTTGGTATTGATATCGTACTTCTCAGCTCGGAGTATAGGATCCAGGGGCACAGCACGGATCGGGTCAGTGTAAAGAACAAGGTCGTCAACGGACATTCCGAAGCACGATCGGGCATATTTACCGCTAACTGAAATGTAGTAGTCTCGACCATTCTCGAGACGAAGGATGAGAGAGTCTTCGAGAACTTCTCGGCTCGTATTCAATGCATGCGCCGTGGCATTGTTGATGGCGATGGTAACTTCAATCTCAGTTTGTTCACCTGGTATCAACATTCCGTACGCAGGCGACACTGTCACCCACGGTTTGCACAAAGCCTCTTCCTCGAGTTTCGGTACAAGCCGAAATGGTGCCACAACTTTACCTGTGTTTGTGATGATGATTGGTAGAGTCACTCGCTGATCATACCTAACTTCACCAAAATCAAGCTTGATCCTATCCAAGCTGACCATGGGAAGCGAATTGTTCTCAAATGTATCCAGTAGCCTTATTACCTCCTTGTACACTTGCATTCTCTTGCTCAATACCACATCTTTGATCGTTACCAAAAACGTTGACATCACTGGCTTGTGGTCAGAAATATTGATCTCACTTCTCACGTAGTTGAGTTGTGAAACATGCCCAGGTTCCTGTGCCAACCATAAGATTCGGTCACACCAAGCTGGAGCACGCAACTTTTTGTCGGGACGTTCCTCGTATAGATCTGTCCCTGGTTGGTACTTATAAGTAGGCTTGAAGGCCAACTGACCTTCCTCCCAATCTTGAAAAACCCTCCCCTGGGCTCTCTCAACGTTCAACTGGTCTTGTTCAATCAGCTCAGAGAGCTGGTTCGCTTTACTAAGTTCCAACACGCGTTCGGTAGGTATTGATTCATCTACACGGTAGTTCAAATCTCCAAACCAAAATGAAATATCATGTTCCGAGATTCCCACAGAACTCGTCCCCGCTGACAACTTATTCAAGCTCCCTGATCGGATCACCTCACTGACTGCCTCTTCACCAATTTCGAACGATGTCTTACTAAAGACATTAGCAAAATCAGCATTACGTCCAGCAACATTTTCACGATGGGCTGCAAGGTGAGTACAAACGAAGCAGAGAGTCGTATCATAGAATTGTAAACGGATCGAAACTCCTCCCTTGTTTCCCATAACACCCATGACACCCACCCCGACTGAGTCAGTTCCAACGTACTTCAAACGTGGTTTGTGAGGAGCTTTCACGAACACGCACACAAGCAATCCAACAAGATACTTGACCGCTAACTGTGTGTATGCACGCATGGGATCCCCCATAGTATTCTCCCTCGAGTTCAAAGTGCTGCGAATCCTATCAACCCAAAACTGACTACGCTGCTGACTCTTATTCTCCACTGCAACATTCACAGCATTCAAATCAACCATTTCTTGGAATCCCACAACAACAATGTCGGGGGGTCCATACTGATGCCAATCAGCACACAGCCACGAGGAAAGATTTTCGTCTTTCCCCTTGGCATTTACATTCCATGTCCCCACAAAAATCCGTCCCTGTTGATACGTAGTAAATTCATCTTGACGAGCACGAATCTGCTTGTAAATCCATGCATCTCGAATTTTTGATGCAGCCTCTTTGTTTCGGATGCGTCCGTCCTCGGTCTCTTCGTCGCCGGCGCGGTCGGCAATAATGGGGTCTGTTGGAGCTTTTTGGCTGGTGGTTGGCGTTGCCGGAGGAGCGGCTGCCGAGCTGTGAGATGCGCTGCTAATGTTCGAGACCGATCGAGGTGGCGGTGCCTGCTGCCGTTGAGGTGGTGGTTGTTGATGCTGTTGTGGAGCGCCGTAGTTCTGATTAATCATCTGAGAAGGGTTGCCATAGTTGGGTACTACATAATTATTTGTGGGCTGCTGGTCATTGCCAGCTGGTGCAGCCCATCGATTGTTGGCAGCCGAGTTATTGCTGCCGCCAGGCGCGTTCATCCAATTATTGTCCATTGCAATATGGGTTCACGTTCATCAAATCAGAAACAGTGCAAGTAAAGACGATAGCAACAGGCACTACACAATTAAAAATTTCCTGCGGTCATTCCGTTTGAGATCTTCACAACGTTCATTGAGTGAAATCAAAAAAAGAGATGAAAAAGAAATGTGACCAAAATGAAAATCTCTCATCTCTGGCGTAGTTATTCTCCAAAGACTAACAACACTAAGACACCAGTGCGTATTGTAAGTGATAGGTAGACTGACTAATGTAAAAACAGTGAAAATGATCAAAAATCCGTCGGAACCAGCTTCTAAGTTGATGATGCGACTTATTCAAAGAGATAGATACGATATGGTGCTATAGAGAGTAGAGCTGGCGGCCATCCCAACTTGGGCCTCATCATGTCACCTACGACGCTGTAGCATGGCCGATACACATATGAAGAGCTTGAGTAGCGGAATATATCCGTCTATACTATCGTAACCAACTTTAATGGGCCCCTAAAAGCTTTGGATTGCCATAGTAACAGCGTTAGATACGATATGGTGCTGAGTAGTACCAGCTGCCATCCCAACTTGGGCCTCATCAGGTCACCTACGACGCTGTAGCATGGCCGATACACATATGACGAGCTTGAGTAGAATATAATATCCGTCTATACTATCCTAACCAACTTTAATTGGCCCCTAAAAGCTGTGGATTGCCATAGTAACAGCGTTAGATACGATATGGTGCTGAGTAGTACCAGCTGCCATCCCAAATTGGACCTCATCAGGTCACCTACGACGCTGTAGCATGGCCGATACACATATGACGAGCTTGAGTAGCGGATAATATCCGTCTATACTATCCTAACCAACTTTAATGGGCCCCTAAAAGCTGTGGATTGCCAAAGTTACAGCGTTAGATACGATATGGTGCTGAGTAGTACCAGCGGCCATCCCAACTTGAGCCTCATCAGGTCACCTACGACGCTGTAGCATGGCCGATACACATATGACGAGCTTGAGTAGGGGATAATATCCGTCTATACTATCCTAACCAACTTTAATGGGCCCCTAAAAGCTGTGGATTGCCAAAGTAACAGCGTTAGATACGATATGTTGCTGAGTAGTACCAGCGGCCATCCCAAATTGGGCCTCATCAGGTCACCTACGACGCTGTAGCATGGCCGATACACATATGAAGAGCTTGAGTAGCGGAATATATCCTTCTACAACATAATAACTAATCATAATTGGCCCCTAAAAGCTGTGGATTGCCAAAGTAACAGCGTTAGATACGATATGGTGCTGAGTAGTACCAGCGGCCATCCCAAATTGGACCTCATCAGGTCACCTACGACGCTGTAGCATGGCCGATATACATATGACGAGCTTGAGTAGAAGATAATATCCGT
The DNA here is from genome assembly GCA_030544225.1 of Skeletonema marinoi. Classification (NCBI taxonomy): domain Eukaryota; phylum Bacillariophyta; class Thalassiosirophyceae; order Thalassiosirales; family Thalassiosiraceae; genus Skeletonema; species Skeletonema marinoi. The sequence continues at coordinate 2,083,294 of CM060486.1, read as the reverse complement.
CTATACTATCCTAACCAACTTTAATTGGCCCCTAAAATCTGTGGATTGCCATAGTAACAGCGTTAGATACGATATGTTGCTGAGTAGTACCAGCGGCCATCCCAACTTGAGCCTCATCAGGTCACCTACGACGCTGTAGCATGGCCGATACACATATGAAGAGCTTGAGTAGGGGATAATATCCGTCTATACTATCCTAACCAACTTTAATTGGCCCCTAAAAGCTGTGGATTGCCAAAGTAACAGCGTTAGATACGATATGGTGCTGAGTAGTACCAGCGGCCATCCCAAATTGGACCTCATCAGGTCACCTACGACGCTGTAGCATGGCCGATACACATATGACGAGCTTGAGTAGAAGATAATATCCGTCTATACTATCCTAACCAACTTTAATGGGCCCCTAAAATCTGTGGATTGCCATAGTAACAGCGTTAGATACGATATGGTGCTTAGTAGTACCAGCGGCCATCCCAACTTGAACCTCATCAGGTCACCTACGACGCTGTAGCATGGCCGATACACATATGACGAGCTTATGTTGAAGATAATATCCGTCTATACTATCCTAACCAACTTTAATTGGCCCCTAAAAGCTGTGGATTGCCATAGTAACAGCGTTAGATACGATATGGTGCTTAGTAGTACCAGCGGCCATCCCAAATTCCAAATTGGGCCTCATCAGGTCACCTACGACGCTGTAGCATGGCCGATACACATATGACGAGCTTGAGTAGCGGATAATATCCGTCTATACTATCCTAACCAACTTTAATGGGCCCCTAAAAGCTGTGGATTGCCAAAGTAACAGCGTTAGATACGATATGGTGCTGAGTAGTACCAGCGGCCATCCCAACTTGAGCCTCATCAGGTCACCTACGACGCTGTAGCATGGCCGATACACATATGAAGAGCTTGAGTAGCGGAATAAATACTTTTACAACATAAAAACTAATCATAATTGGCCCCTAAAAGCTGTGGATTGCCATAGTAACAGCGTTAGATACGATATGGTGCTGAGTAGTACCAGCGGCCATCCCAACTTGAGCCTCATCAGGTCACCTACGACGCTGTAGCATGGCCGATATACATATGAAGAGCTTGAGTAGCGGATAATATCCGTCTATACTATCCTAACCAACTTTAATGGGCCCCTAAAAGCTGTGGATTGCCAAAGTAACAGCGTTAGATACGATATGGTGCTGAGTAGTACCAGCGGCCATCCCAAATTGGGCCTCATCAGGTCACCTACGACGCTGTAGCATGGCCGATACACATATGAAGAGCTTGAGTAGCGGATAATATCCGTCTATACTATCCTAACCAACTTTAATGGGCCCCTAAAAGCTGTGGATTGCCATAGTAACAGCGTTAGATACGATATGGTGCTTAGTAGTACCAGCGGCTATCCCAAATTGGACCTCATCAGGTCACCTACGACGCTGTAGCATGGCCGATACACATATGAAGAGCTTGAGTAGGGGATAATATCCGTCTATACTATCCTAACCAACTTTAATTGGCCCCTAAAAGCTGTGGATTGCCATAGTAACAGCGTTAGATACGATATGGTGCTGAGTAGTACCAGCGGCCATCCCAAATTGGACCTCATCAGGTCACCTACGACGCTGTAGCATGGCCGATACACATATGACGAGCTTGAGTAGAAGATAATATCCGTCTATACTATCCTAACCAACTTTAATTGGCCCCTAAAATCTGTGGATTGCCATAGTAACAGCGTTAGATACGATATGGTGCTTAGTAGTACCAGCGGCCATCCCAACTTGAACCTCATCAGGTCACCTACGACGCTGTAGCATGGCCGATACACATATGACGAGGTTGAGTAGTAGATAATATCCGTCTATACTATCCTAACCAACTTTAATTGGCCCCTAAAATCTGTGGATTGCCATAGTAACAGCGTTAGATACGATATGGTGCTTAGTAGTACCAGCGGCCATCCCAAATTGGGCCTCATCAGGTCACCTACGACGCTGTAGCATGGCCGATACACATATGAAGAGCTTGAGTAGCGGAATATATCCGTCTATACTATCCTAACCAACTTTAATGGGCCCCTAAAAGCTGTGGATTGCCATAGTAACAGCGTTAGATACGATATGGTGCTGAGTAGTACCAGCGGCCATCCCAACTTGAGCCTCATCAGGTCACCTACGACGCTGTAGCATGGCCGATACACATATGAAGAGCTTGAGTAGGGGATAATATCCGTCTATACTATCCTAACCAACTTTAATGGGATCCTAAAAGCTGTGGATTGCCATAGTAACAGCGTTAGATACGATATGGTGCTGAGTAGTACCAGCGGCCATCCCAACTTGGGCCTCATCATGTCACCTACGACGCTGTAGCATGGCCGATACACATATGAAGAGGTTGTGTAAAGGAATATATCCGTCTATACTATCCTAACCAACTTTAATGGGATCCTAAAAGCTGCGGATTGCCAAAGTAACAGCGTTAGATACGATATGTTGCTGAGTAGTACCAGCGGCCATCCCAAATTGGGCCTCATCAGGTCACCTACGACGCTGTAGCATGGCCGATACACATATGAAGAGCTTGAGTAGCGGAATAAATCTTTTTACAACATAATAACTAATCATTATTGGCCCCTAAAAGCTGTGGATTGCCAAAGTAACAGCGTTAGATACGATATGGTGCTGAGTAGTACCAGCGGCCATCCCAACTTGAGTCTCATCAGGTCACCTACGACGCTGTAGCATGGCCGATACACATATGAAGAGCTTGAGTAGGGGATAATATCCGTCTATACTATCCTAACCAACTTTAATGGGCCCCTAAAAGCTGTGGATTGCCAAAGTAACAGCGTTAGATACGATATGGTGCTTAGTAGTACCAGCGGCCATCCCAACTTGGGTCTCATCAGGTCACCTACGACGCTGTAGCATGGCCGATACACATATGAAGAGCTTGAGTAAAGGAATATATCCTTCTACAACATAATAACTAATCATAATTGGCCCCTAAAAGCTGTGGATTGCCGTAGTAACAGCGTTAGATACGAAATGGTGCTGAGTAGTACCAGCGGCCATCCCAACTTGAGTCTCATCAGGTCACCTACGACGCTGTAGCATGGCCGATACACATATGAAGAGCTTGAGTAGCGGATAATATCCGTCTATACTATCCTAACCAACTTTAATGGGCCCCTAAAAGCTGTGGATTGCCAAAGTAACAGCGTTAGATACGATATGGTGCTGAGTAGTACCAGCGGCCATCCCAACTTGGGCCTCATCAGGTCACCTACGACGCTGTAGCATGGCCGATACACATATGAAGAGCTTGAGTAGCGGATAATATCCGTCTATACTATCCTAACCAACTTTAATGGGCCCCTAAAAGCTGTGGATTGCCATAGTAACAGCGTTAGATACGATATGGTGCTGAGTAGTACCAGCGGCCATCCCAACTTGAGCCTCATCAGGTCACCTACGACGCTGTAGCATGGCCGATACACATATGAAGAGCTTGAGTAGCGGATAATATCCGTCTATACTATCCTAACCAACTTTAATTGGCCCCTAAAATCTGTGGATTGCCAAAGTAACAGCGTTAGATACGATATGGTGCTGAGTAGTACCAGCGGCCATCCCAAATTGGGCCTCATCAGGTCACCTGACGCTGTAGCATGGCCGATACACATATGACGAGCTTGAGTAGCGGAATATATCCGTCTATACTATCGTAATCAATCATAATGGGCCCCTAGAAGCTGTTGATTACGACGCTGTAGCATGGCTTGTATCCATTAATGAGCTTGATTAGTACAATGTATCCTTCTTTACTATCTTATCTGACTATAATGGGTCTCTAGAAGCTGATGAGCTAAATTCACAGTGTTAGATACGATATGGTGCTAGAGTGTTGCTGGCGGCCTTCTAATATCGTACCTATTCTTGTCTTTTTGTTGTTATTTAATTGGGTTTTTGCGGTTCTTAAAGTGTATCTTTTTTGATAACTTTTACTTATGTTATACATACTGCTTGAATTTGTTTTACTCTAGCTTCTATTCCTAACGGTTTCTGAAAAGATTTAGTTCATATTCATGCTTTTGAATGGATGAAGATATTTTGGTCTTTTATGTGCAATTGTTGAGTATGTTGTGTGTATGTTCATCTTTTAATATCTGACTTCTTTCATTGCTTGTGCAATGTTTCTTGCTATCAGGATGCAAAATTTTCCCATTGTCAAATGATTAGAGTTCCAATCAAATGGTCTCTCGCACTCGACGGAAGCGGCCTCGATTCCTAACATTGACAAATTAAATGCGAACAGTGCTGGCAATGCAACCCACCCAATACTCGCAATTGATGTCATGTTCCATAGAAATAAGTAGAGAAGGAGAATCGACCTCAGATGTATGACATAGACAAATGGTAGCGGTGTATTTTTTATTCTCTCCATTGTGCCAAAACTTGCACATAGAATGTTGATTTGGTTGTTTAGTTGTTGAAAAAAAGCTGCTCTTTGTTGTGGAGTCGGATTAAACGATCCTTTGTTGTCTTCGTCATAATCATGATGAGCAATATCGTAGGACAATTCATGCAAACGATTCAACACGCTGAAATAATAAGTAGATAATGTGTGTGAGTGTAAAGAGGAAAATGAAAATAGCACCCAAATACACAGTAATATGATACTTACACAAGAGGTGGGTCCCGTACACGCTTTGCATTTCTATCAAATACAGGCTGACCTCTTTCATCCTCGTACGAAAGCATTATGTGATTGGCATCTTCATCACAAAGCAATGGTCCTATTTCAAAACGTTGCTTCTTGTAATAAGCGGTGTCATCCCATCCCAGACGTTCTTCTGGTCGTAGGAAGTGTTTCACAGCAACTGGAAACGATGTGAGCCATCTTGCATATTCACACAAGAGCTCAATTTCTTTTGCTCCTGGTTGAAGAATCTGTGCTGATTGTATCTTTTCTTTATCAGTATCACCCTTTTTTTCGTCTCTTTGTTCGTCGTTTGTTTCTGTGTTGTCGCTTCGTTGCTTTTGTCTCCTAGAATACCTTCTCTTTTGTCGAATCGGTGATATAAAGCCTACAGTAGCAGTTGCAATATTGGATCTGCACTTTTCAATCATCAGTCCTGTAGCTTGCCTGGCGTCCCAAAACCGTATGGCAGCTCTCCCAAGTCGAAAGACTAGCAGGAATGATACGGGCGTAACCAATGTTGAGATCAGATCATTTACTGATGAAAGCGTTCGCTGCAAATCACTCTCATATGTACCAATTACTTCATTATACGAGTCTCCTTTTGGGAGGAACATAAACAAAAGCTGCCAGCCTAATCCCCACAATAGTAAAGCAAGCAGCGGCGAAAGAATCATTGATAAATTCCTTCCTTTCAAGGTGAAGATGTACGAAGAGAAAGAATACGAATCATAAGGAACTGGCTGGACATCGCATGCTTCAAGTGCAGCGATGCGTGCTGGGTTGAGAATATCTTGCAGTGTCTTTTTCAGCGTATCTGACGAGTGTCCATCTTGGAGACTAGAGTACAGCGGCGTCGGTGATAGTTGCTGATCCTTTGATTGTTCCGAAGAATCGGAGACTTTCGACACCTCATCAATATTTTCAAACCTAGCTACAGATGCTGACTTCGCCGGCATGGATCGCCATGTAGATACGTCGTTGATGGACCATGATGAAGGTTGTTCTTTTACCTTTCTCATTGTCTTGGAAGTGAGAGGATGATCGTTGGAGAGGCGGAGGCGGAGGCGCTGAGGAAGTAGTGGTCTGTGACATTGGTGACAACATTGTGATGTGCCATTGTGGTTTGTGGTGGTGGTGTGCATTGTGGGCGCACGGGCTGTATTGTGGGCGACAGGCTGGGTAGCTTTACTACACGGGCTGATGGCACTTGTATCAGTACAAGTATCTATCTACGTACATAGATAGATAGATTATTTTAGTAGCTACTCTCTAGACCCGAGGATCAGTAGAGAAAGGAGAACTTAAACCAGGAGGGGCCCGGGCTGTGCCCGAGGACGCCCGTGGGACCTGCTGGGTACGGGTTGGTCGCCGGAGGTGGATGGCGAACGCTTTGGTGCAGGCAAGGCCGAACTGTTGGAGGAAGTGGATTCTTGGGGTGGGCGCAGTGTAGGAGTGACCGTAGAATTTCTGATGGGCGGGTTTGGAGGAAGACCACGATGCGTTTGCAAGAGGAAGAATGCCATGCGGAGCGGAGCTCTGGAGGGATTCGAGGTACATTTTGGCGGCGTGGGGTTTGTTGGGAGTAAAAGAGAGTGGACGAATGGGGTCGTCGCCAAATAGGAATTTGCGGAGCATTGGGCCCATGCCGCCGTAGGGACATATTGCCCAAATTTGGAGTAGTTTGTCGTTTGTGGAGGACCTACCTACCTATCTACCCGTGAAGAAAGAGAAACTATGATGTTTGTACTTTATCTGCAAACAAAACGTTGTACGAGCTACCCGACTCTACTGTGGCTGAATGTGAATGTAAAATTGCAAGTAGAAGAAATCGCATGGTATACTCAGAGCTTAGAGCTCCGCAGTATCTGTAGTAGCTGAGCGACTGCGACTGCGTCCTCCCCTGTTCCTGTTCCGGTAGGTAGTCCAATTTGTGGAGGCATTTTAACTCGTGAAATCAAGCCAAGGATGTTTCAAAGCATCCTTCAAACACAAACGACGGAGTGGGTCTTTAGTCATCAACCCAGAAATGAAATCGCCCAAGCTTTCACTTCCATTTTCATCTCCAGGGAAACATAGCCTGGCAGTCTTTATCTGAAGATACAAGTCAGAGACATTACGGCCAACGAAAGGGGGACGACCAAATCTGAGATAGAAGCAAGTCGCTCCCAGTGAGTATACGTCTGCTTGCCTTCCGTCGAATGCAGCGTCTCCTTCCACCACCTCCGGTGCCATAAATGCTGGCGTTCCCGAATGATCATCGCTTCGGCGTATCCGACAGATTGTAGATATCCCAAAGTCAGCTATCTTCACAACTCCAGCGTCCGAGACGAGAACATTGGAAGGTTTCAAATCATTTTGTAGTATATTGTTGTCATGTAAATAGTGCAACCCGCTCATTACTTGTAACATGATACCTCGAAGCTGCACCTCTTCCTTGTAAGGCCCTTCGCTCTCTACAATCCTCATCAAATCACCTCTTTTGAGGAACTCAAGCACCAAGTATACTTTGTCAACCCGTTGATCGTCGATAACTTCATACAACTTTATGACGTTAGGGTGAGATAATTTTGTCAATATGGCGATTTCCTGTTGGACCATTTGATGCCTCCCTTTTTGCATGATTTTCACGGCGAACAATGCATTGGTTGCCTTGTTCTTTGATAGCCTCACTTCCGAATGCCCCCCTGATCCAATCTTTTGCATTAGAATGTAATCGTTGACAATATATCGGAAGCGAAGAAAATCACCGTATGCTAGACCGTCTGGTTTAGTTTTCGGGAGAGCTACATGTCTCCTATCAACTTTCTCAGTCGTTACATCTGAAATAGTCTTTGATGAGTACACCTTCATTGTGGCATTGTTTGATACATCCGTCAAATGCCTCCTTGGCGGTGCTTGAATGCTGTACGAAGAATGATTGCTTTTTGTTGTAGCGAGCCAATCGGTTACACTCTCGCGAGAACAATCGTCGTCGATGGATTGATCAAATGTTGACACGATGCCGTCAAATTTTGTCAGTTCGTCTGTGCTTTGACATTGAGTTGAAAGACTGTCGTCGCTGCTACGACTGTTACTATTATCTCCACGATTGTTCACAATGCACGGAAGAATGCCAATTCTGAATTGATGTGAGGAGGATGATGATGAACGTGAGTCATCACCGTCAATACACGAGTGATCATCGTTAGGTGACGAATGCTGGCAGCCCATCGAGAAGAGCGGCGTTTGCAGATAAAGCTGCGGTGCTCTAGATTCAGATTGACCCGCTGTAGTGCAAATGTCGCAAAAGCAAGGGCTTCGCTGGGCGGCGACAGCAAGCTGCGGTGCTCTAGATTCAAATTGACCCGCTGTAGTGCAAATGTCGCAAAACCAGACAGAGGAATAACTGCGTTCGAACGGCCCTCGAAACGGCTCGTTTTAAAGCGTTTGGGGCGCAAATTGAGTTGTTTAGAGGGGCATCCCTCCTCCAGATTCCTTAGATGATGTCGATTTGCGCTCTGTTTGCGCCCCAAACGCAGTTATTCCCCAAACGCAGTTTTTCCTCTGTCTGGAAAAGGGCTTCGCTGGCTTTAGCATTTCAAACTAGTACCCGTATGTACGTACATAAGAAGTACAAGATTCCAAGAGTAAAGAGTAAACAAGCAGACTCCTCCTGCTCCTACCTACTGAACTATGCCTTGGCACTTGTGGACTACTTAGTAGCTCTTTTTTGCTGCTGCTCACTGTTCATCCTAAAGAAGTTTCTCATCTACTTTCGAGGCTGAACTTGTTAGCAACTACTTTGACATCACACTCACACACGTGACCACGCACAAGGAAAGGAGAGTTCCCAAGCCGCTCGGGATTTGTTACACAATGGGGCTTCCATTTCTACTTATGCTGAACTTTGTCGTGGCGTGGTGCGAAGGAGAAGCCAAAGGAGTACTTTCCTCGGACAGGTGCACTCATTGACGAATCGAAGACAAAGGAGCAGGAGCGAAGGCGAAAGGGAAAGGCTAGGACGTGCAAGCAACAATCTCACTCTCGATCTCAGTATAAAGTTACTCAACCATGAAAAATTAGTATGGAATAGAAAAAATTGCGAATCATTATGTGCATCCTCTCAACTTAAATGTTAGCATGCTCATCACTTGTGCTTGTGAGAGAAGGACAAAGCACTGTCTAATTTCGATATGGGCTGCAAACACACGTACTCGTCTACGATATCAACTCATAATCATTAATGAGTGAAAGCAAAGCTAAATTCGAAGTCAAAAGATCGACGAGTTAAGAAAATGAAATCTATTGTAGTATAAAGCGATGCTGTAGATTATTGCTTTGTTATAGTACTCGTTCACACAAAGCTACACCCGAATTCAATCTTCATCCAGATGCGACGCTAAAGCTAAACCTACAAAAATCACTTCACCTTCACTCCTTGATGTACATCTTGGCAAAATCTTCAATGGCATAATCCAAAGCATCAGCAGCAGCCGTATTCACACTTTGTTTTGCGTTTATCGCAGCTTGCATGACGGCGTGATGGGAATGCAATGCAGCAAAATAGTCTTCGTCGCATGCAAATGCCTCCCTTTTGACCTTGTGACAAAGACAATTTACCGCCACGAGATTGATGATTTTCTTCGCAATCTCCTCTTTCGTCACTATTACCCAACGCATCATCATCATCTGGTTGAGAGACTGGCCGGAAGTTTCGGCGGCCAGTCCAGAATTCAGTTCATTTAGTTGCACCATGGCCTTGCGCATTGTTTCAGCAGCTTGTTTAATTTCAGCAACAATGTTGGCAGGATCATCGAAGATTCCACAGGGTACCCGACAATGCCCTCCACGAAGACGAAGGACCATGTTTGATCGTTCCTTTATACAATTGGAAGAGACAGCGAACACGAGATTCGATGAGGCGAAGATATCCTCTTTGACCTTGAATATGATGGAATAAGATACTATTGATTGGCGGATGGTGGGCACAAATAGCCAACACAATGTCACAACGCTGCTTCGACTCCGAAAAGCTTATGCTCTTGATGGATATGGATGGCTGACGAAGCCCCAGCCCAGGCCAAGGAAGACAAAAACGCAGCTTGCTGACACCCTTCTCTTCCAACGCCAGCACTTTCAATTTGCATCTGTATGTGCTGTTCAACAAATGTGCATACGTACTTTGACTTCGCCGACGATAGAAACTGACGTTGTAGTCCTAATAGTTCAATAGGGCCGGGTTTGATAATTTTGCAGACATAGAGACAGTACTTAGAGAAACAGTAGGAGTTCCAAATTGTTCTCTGCCTCTACGAACTTTCGCGCTACTCCAAATTGTAAGCAATTTATTGTCGGACCGAGACTTCGTTCGGTTTCAAAACGGTCTTCTCTACCAGTCAAGGACAAGGAGATTTTCCCCCGCAAAAAATAACCCTTTTACTTTTCTTATGTAGAATTCCATTCCGTCCTCGAGGGAGTGGAAGAACAAGACACACATAACCAACGGCGAAGTCATACGTATGCATTTTGTTATGCAAATGCAAATTGAAAGTGTGGCGGCTGGAAGAGAAGGGTGTCAGCAAGCTGCGTTTTTGTCTTTCTCTTCCTTGGCCTTGGGGCTTCGTCAGCCATCCATCAAGAGCACGCACAAACAGCTTTTCAAAGTCGAACCAACGTTGACATTGTTAGCTACGCATCAGGGAACTAGCATCCACCATTCAATAGTATCCTATTCCATTCCGCCATCGTCAAGGTCGAAGCCAAGGACAGTTACAAGTATCTTCGTCTCGTCATCTCTCACGTTCACGTTCACTTTCTCTTCCAACTTGGTCCAACGCACGTCGTAAGAAAGAAACGACCCAGCAACGATGAATCTACTGCTCACCAGTCTACTCACCGTCCTATTTGTGGCCACAGACGCAGATGAAGATGCCGCCGTGCGGTCCTTTCACTTCGATGCGCGAGTAAAGTATATCCCTTTGCTCCGCTCGCTCCCGAATCACACAGCTATATATCATCAATGGCCTCCCAAAAAATTGAGGAAAACACTACCAGACTACATATCTGCTGCTGTTGTCATTGCACAGACGGCGAATGAAAGTTCAGAAGATGATGATGGCAGCAGCAATAGCGATCTATCTCTCGTCGGGCCGCCGATCCATGTCCAACTTGGAGATACTCTTTCGGTGATGCTCAAGAACTCTCTCCCAACGTCTGGTTTGTCTATTCATTGGCATGGATTTGAGATGACGAATGCTCTCGAGTTTGATGGAGTTGTGGGCGTGACACAGTGTCCAATCTCTCCCCATACAAAGTTTAGGTATGAGTTCGAAGTTGATGAAAATCCTGGCTCGTACTGGTATCACACGCACTCGGTAAGTGTTCACCACATGATGAGAATAACATGATATTTTGTATCTAAAATCTTTGTATTCACAATAAATGACGTTGCTTTTTGTAGGGAACTTTAGGAGTACATGCAATCAACGCAATCCATGGACCTCTTGTCGTTCATCCAAAGGGAAAAGAGAAGAAGGAACTCGTTGACAAATTGAATGGCTCCTTCAATGGTACAGGTGAAGAGGTCAAAAGCCAGTGGTACTACGAAGATGAACGCATTCTATTCTTCAAGGATGGTTTCATTCATCCGGATGCGTTGCACTTGACCAACCAAATGGGAGGACTGAACGAGGCCGTTTCCAAGGATGATAGTGGATATACTGTGTCTAGTTCTGCTTGGGAATTTGGGACATGTGAGTGAAGTCAACATTGAGTGCCCATGCCAACTCAGAAACAGATCTGTTCTCAACCAACACTTGAATCTCAAACTCTTTTCCGCAGGCAATGGTAGGATGAGAGAGGTAGTACCAGTGTCTCCTGGCAAAACATACAAGTTCAGGCTGATGAACGGAGGTGCTCATTACGGGCTTAGAATCAATATTGCTGATTTGAATATGACGATTTTAGCTGCCGATTCTGAATCAGTTGAGCCGGTTGTTGTGAATGAGGTATTCCTCCATACCGCCGAGAGATTTGATGTTAAGATTACAATACCCAATGATTGGGTGGAAGGAGACTCATTCTGGATACGTGCCGACTCAATTGAGAGCTCTTCCCAGGGTTACCAGAATGGGATCAGATCAATCTTGAAGGTGGTTGACCATGACTCTTCCGATTCCGAGAATGCTTTTGATTTGAATGACCCAATTGATAGTATCAAGTCTCCTCTTGAACGCACCAATGATCATTTGACAATGAACTGCTTCGATAGAGCAACATTCGATGGAGCACCGAACGGGGGTCGTTGTTTGCCCATAAGTACGCTCTCTCGTAGCCAAGCTTCCTTGAATAGGAAAAATGAAAGCAACAAAACGAAAGAGGAGACTGCAGTGGCAGTGCCAGTACACTTCATTGACTCCCACTTTCAACCCTATCCGCAGGTGAGTAGCGTCTGATTGTGTTTTGTTCTTGTATATTGTACATATGTGACATCTTGCCTAACCACTCTTGCACATTGTGTTTGGCAGCATTCACACTTCATAAGCTTCGATGGCGGCTCTTTCGTTCAACATGTTAACCCAAGAAAGGCAATGTTAGACTCGTCTTTCGGACCACAAGATATGCACCCGAATACAAATGTTCTTCACGTCCCCGCTTATTCTACAGTTTTGTTAGTTTGGAGATCGACGACGTTAATGGATCACCCGATGCATTTGCACGGACTGAAGATGTCTATCATTGACATCGCACTTCCAAACAAGCGACAAGATTGCACTCTATCAAAATGCAAGCTGAATTCGGTCTACGAGTCTCATGAGGATGTTCGAGCCGTCGCAGAAAGTAAGGGTGACATATCTGTCCTAAAAGATACTTTCATCCTCCCCGCTGGAGGTGCAGTTGTCACGCAAATTCATACTCAGGAACCTTCGCTGTGGTACTCGCATTGCCACCTGGAGATGCATCATTTCGATGGCTGTCATTCATACTGAACGTCGGGAATTATAGTGGCGGTGGTGGCAGTGGGCGTGTCCTCCCTTCCGACTATCCATCGTGCGACTCGCCTTTTCTTCAAGCGCATATTCAGTACCCGTCTTGTGACTGCTACGAAAATCCCAACAGGATACTGTCAACGTACCTCACAGCCGATTATAAATGCAGCAGAGACCATCTTTGCCAACACGTTTCTAGCCGGGCGGCCAATTTGGAGAAACATCACTATGCTGGAGGCGATGAGATTCATTCTGCCTACAAAATGTCGGGATATGCAATATCCTTGATTTCCTTAGCGTCAGTCTGCGTCGTTCTCGCATTGATGAGATACCGCAAGACCTGGTTCAATAATCAACTATGTGCTAGACCAGACCACATAGGACCAGACCACATAGAAGAATCTGAAGAACGAGATAAATGTTGCAGCAATGGTCCTATTCCTAACTTTGTTCCTGAGTCTCAACCCGACACACACTCGGATTCTTCTTCGCTTGGTCTCAACATTGTTGCTACAGTCCACTCCATTGGCACTACAGCTCGCCCATCGTCTGAAGGAGTGTACACTGCAATTCAAGTTAAGCGGAAGAAATATGAAGATGCGGCTTCACATTTTATGAAGCAACTGAATGAAATCGTTAGAGCTCAATTCAAAATGTACATGCCATTTTGTAAGTATCTCAATGACTTGTCCTTGTGGTGAATGCATTTTGTTCCTGTACTCAACAACAACATTTTTTTCTCCAATAAATGTTTCAAGGCGTCAACTTCCTTCGTGTCATCGAGGTTTGCACTCTAGGCATACTGACAGGGTTCCTATATTATGACGTGGGCAACAACAGCTCCTATACCGGCCTTTCGCAACGAGTAGGACTGTACTTCTTTTCCACCACCCTTTGGACCTTCACTCGCATGTATCCAGCAGTTGGATTCTCACATAACTGGTTTAGCTTGAGCTTAGTCGAGCTGAAGAGGAGACCGTCGAGTCTCGGTCCCATTGTGCTTGGCAGACTCATTGTCGTCCTGGGTCTTGAATCACTTTGGCCAATGGTTTACGTCTTGGTTTGCTATCCCTTCGCTGGTGTGTTCGGAAGCATAAAGATTGTGATACTCGTTGGACTTTTCTTACTCTTGAACAACCTATGCTATATTTCTCTTGGTTCAGTACTCGGTGTTTACTCGAAACGAATTCCTCAGGGCATGATAGCTTCAACAATCTTTTCCCAGACATCATTAGTCGCGGCTGGCTTCTACACAACACTGCCACCAGCTCTCGATTGGATCCGGTACATAAGCCCCTTTTATTGGACCTTTCGAGGAATTCTGAAGAGTTGTTTTAAGTGGAATGATACACTTGAGTGTATTAAGGGAAGTTCAGAAGTTGGAGCAAACCAATGCTTCTTGGAGTACCACCCAGCCATTGATCAGTACAAAGAGCGCGGTTTACATGTTGCTACGTACAATGACTCTTCTTCGGATTCGATTTCCTTGGAATTCGTCGCACTTGTGTTGCTGCTGGTCATCCTAAACTTTCTCATCTATGCAAAGGCTTGGCTTACCTGCAAACGCTTTGAGAGGCAGCCTGACCCCGAAGATGTCCAGGAGCGAAGACATGCTTTGCCAGTCCTCAATACGAATCAGTAGACAATAGTAGTTACGAATCATTCTTTGTGATAAATATTTCTGGCAAAATCTTTTCCATGTCGTGTATCCTGTCAATTTCGATCTCAGCATACTCACTTGTAACCCTCTTGCCACAGTCTCTTCCTGTGGTACCAACCAAGACACTGCGCCATCCGACTTGAGATGCTGCATAAATGTTTGTCAAACTGTCATCTAAGAAAACACACTCTTCAACATTTACGACACCTGCTTCTTTCATCGCAATATGAAAGGAACTGATGGAGTGTTTCGTTTCAAAGTTGCAATCCTTCACGTCGATGATTCCATCAAATAAGTCATCAATTCCGAGAGCCTGAAGGCACCGCTCGGCATGATGACGCACACTTGCTGTGAAAACAAATTTCCTTATTGACGGATCTATGGCCAATATAATTTGTCTCAATTTATCATCTGGTAGCAACAACTGATGAATCGGCAAGTCGTGTACCTTGTCTAAGAAGCCATCAATTGACTTTGAACACTCTCTATCTATATGTCCTTCGGCCATCAAACCACGTAAACAGGTGCCATGTTCTTTATACAATTGGTATGCCATACCAACAGGCAGATTGAATGCTTCTTGACAATGATCTTCAATCTTTGTGGTCAAATGACCGGCAATGTTCCAATTATCAAAGTAGAGACAGTCATCGCAATCAAAGAAGATTACCTTTGGTTTTGGCCGTAGGGTATAAGAATCAATATTTGAACCACTCGTTCCCCGGAGAAGTCTTCTTTTTATCCGAGAATCATGATAATGCTGTAGGTATAGCTGCAACACATGTCTTGATATGGATGGCTGAATTTGGTTCTGCATTTGGCCCAATTCCTTGAGCGTCATGATTTTGTAAGTGCTTTCGTTGTCGGCTGGTCGTTTGTGGCGTAAAGTTGACTCATCAACATCAACTGTGTGTTCAAACACAGCTATGGATTTCTCGTTTTCAGGGAATGAAAATAGCTTCTTAGAGGTCATCACAGCTGCAGAGATATTTCCCAATTCATCAAATTCATTACGCGAGAACGTTGTGATTTGATAGGGACGTGAAAGTGATGACTTCAAAAGCACCGAATCACCTAACCTGACAATGACGTAAGAGTCGTCTGCCACCATCATTTTTGCTTGCGACAATTTCCTATGTGATGATGATATTATGAATGCTTCAACGAATGGCGAGCACACGAAGATTAGTAGCAAGAGCTTCAGTGGCATGGTGCAGTGCAATATTTTGCAGCCGATGCCGAGACGGTGGAGGTACTTAACTAACGTTACCGACTTTGTTACCATTGTTACTCCTACAGGGAAGTACTTGTTACAAGTCGCTGGGGGTAGCAGATTTTCGGCGAGGCATCTCATCTTCAATCTTCACCAATAATGCGAACCCCAGGCAGGCTCTCCCAGGCTGCATGCTTCTGAGGCAGGCAGCAGAGCATGTTACTATTAGCATGGTAATGCAGTTGCCTCGGAACAAGTACATAC
Source organism: Skeletonema marinoi (assembly GCA_030544225.1). Classification (NCBI taxonomy): domain Eukaryota; phylum Bacillariophyta; class Thalassiosirophyceae; order Thalassiosirales; family Thalassiosiraceae; genus Skeletonema; species Skeletonema marinoi. Next base: position 2,067,477 of record CM060486.1, on the reverse strand, counting down.
AAACATCAAGCACCCACTCTGCCGCTGTCTACCATGGGTAAAAAGTCTCGAAGCAGTAAACTAAAACCTGCCAAAAATGGAGGTGGCCGAGCCCCGTCGGTCAGTGGCTATACCTCCAATCTAACAGCCTCATCTTTCTCACCACCTTCATTTGCCGCAGAGCTCCCCCCACCTGCAGAAGGATGGGCGAGAGAGCTGAGAAAGCTCGAGAAGGAACTTCAAAACACACGTTATCAAGATGCAGCGGTTGTCATGTCCGCAGCTAAAGTCGCTCGGATCATGCGACAATTTGATTTGTTGGAAAAGATATTGGCAAAGGCGGCAGCCAAAGGAGTAGTGATTGAAGATCAAGAGTTGTGGACACAGCTGAATGAAGATGTAGCAGTATTCAAACGCCTCAACACATCTGTCAGAAGTGACAGTATGAAACAGATTATCAAAGGCGTCATGAAGGAGGGTATCAATGTTGATAGAGTAAGTTTCGAAGATAACACATTTTCGGGCATGAACTGCCTTCAATTTTCAACCTTAAGAGGTGATGTACAAATGATGGAACAGCTCATTAAAATGGGGGCAGCGCTTGATATTGAAGCATCTGACATGGCAAATCATACGGGAGTTGTGATGAAACCCAAAGGCTGCACTGCACTACTTCTTGCTGTAAACGGAGCCATCACTTCTCGCAACATAATGTCTATCGTAGCCAACGGCGGAATGGGTGGCATGGGCGGTCCTTTTGGTGGAGATCAGGCAAGGGAGTCTTATGAAGGGTGTGTTGAATGTGCCATTCAGCTTGTTCGTCTTGGGGCAGACACGTCAGTAACATTTCAATTCCCTCCTGGTGGTAAGAACCACCCTATCTATCAGGGCTGGCACGTTTGGAAACTTGAAGGTAAAAGCATTCGTGACGTGGCTACCTTGGTTGGATCAGACTTGTTCGAAAAGACGGTCGAAGAGTTTAGCACAATGGAGCATCAGCTTGAAAATGTCAATTGTCGTTGTGGAAGCCGTCTACCGTGGAAGCAGTGCCACGCTGGCAAACCTACTGATCCGTACTACTTAACAGACAAGGACGATGAGAAGGATGTATCAAAGATAAAGTGGCGATATTCTCCCATGGCACCTTGCCATTGTAACACAAGTAACTCAAGACTCGGTCTTCCAGAAACGAAGAAGATTTATTTCAAGTGTTGCTGGGATGAGACTGCTCACAGAGAATACTACCAATGTGACAAAACATCCGAGATACGCGTTATGGCAAGGACGGCCGTTACTCCAATGCAACGAGAGGCAATGCACTTTATGCAGGAAATGTTGAAGGGAAAATCGGAAGACGAGATAAATGCATTGATGGAGAGTACGCAACAAATGATGAAAGATCCGAAATTTCTCATTGCAAATAGGTGCAAAATCGTTCGCGAAGGAGGCGCTATAGCGTTGAAAGCAATTGCAAGTGACAATCCTTGTTCCAAGCTCTCTAGTTGGGATCCAGAAGTATACGCAGGGGTGATGGAAACTATGGACGCTAACTTGTCCTTCCAATGGAATGACGTGCATTGGGCGCTGCCAAAAGCAGAGCTACTCAAATGGACCGAGGAATGGAACGAAGCACTCGAGCAATACTGTGACAATATTGGACTCACCGGCTCTGAAAGGGAAGATGTCATCAAGCTGCACACTGCAACTGCATTTGCACCTTGTGGTAACGTTAAGTGTTGCAAGATGGAAACAAGTGTCAAGCAATACTCCAGATGCTCGAAATGTTATAATATTGCGGTAAGTTGATTCGCAGAGTTCTTCGTCTTCTTCTATTACTACGAAAGTAAGCTCACTTATTTCTACTACGCACCAACTTTTTGCCCTCAGTACTGCTCATCAGCATGTCAGAAAGAAGATTGGAAGAACCACAAGCAGAAGTGGTGCAAGCCTGGCACAAGGGAAAGGCAAACCACTGGGATTTCATCCGGGGAATCTCTTATGCAAATGTTGACGAAATGATTTTGTTGTTTGATATGAGGAGATGTGTGCATCGCTGAATTCTTAATGCAGTTTGTTCCATTATCATTACACTCTAGTTCTAAATTTTGTTTTCTATATTCCAATTTGTACCTCTGTGGTTGTTGCATCTATCCTACAAAGCTAATCCGTTCGTATTGGACAGCATTTGTTTCAGTGCACCCGACCGAGCTGCATCCTGTGCCTCATCATTCCCTCCAAGATGCTTTCCCAAAACAAACACATTTGGAACAGTTCTCTGCCCAGTCAATTCTAACAACTTCACAGCGACGCTATCCTTCGCTGGACCGAGTCCATTGCTGATCTTATCAAGATTTATAATTTTTGCAGGTATTCCCATCCTCTCAAAAAGTTGTTTTGTTTGTACACAGTGAGGACAGTAAGTGGCGGAGAAAACGACCACCTGTAGATATAGAGGAGAGACAGAGAAAAAGAATCAGTGCGTGCATGTAATGTATGCAACAGTTGGTATTCAGGACACAACATAGATCACGTCAAATTTCTCACATCATTTGTTGAAATCTCAGAGAAAATGAAATCCGTAGTGGAACCATCGCTATCGGTATCAACACCAGCCGGCAAGTCTTTCATAGGCGTTGAGTATAAGCTTGACGACGAAGGCGCGCGAGGAAGCTGTGACGATGAAATTGTGGCAATATGAGGTCTGCTGCTGCTACTTCCAATTTGAAATGCCGATGCTCCCATCAAAAACCACGCAACCATTGCAATGAGGAAGACTGGGGCCGATGAGTTCGTCATATTGCTGGTTTTGACGTAGTGCGGTGCAAAGTGTGGGTATGTCAGGCAGTGTTGGCCAAGAAGTTAGTTACCAACATGCACAAGCAGAACAACAAAAATGCGAGCTGTGATCTGAGATGAGGAACACTTGCTTCCTTTCTTCCTTGTGTTTGTGAACTATTGTGAACAAGCTGGTTCATTGGGAGGAAGAACTGTTCCCTCGTGCGTTGCAGTTGCACAGAATAGATGACGGAGGGAGGAGTTTGAGTCGAGATGACGTCATAAGTAGGGAATGTAAGACATCCCTCCAACAAAGAGATACACATCTTAAAATTGTAACCGTTCATACAACTGGAACTCGGACGCGAGAAGCAATGATCTTTTTCAATTGCACTGAAATGATTCTCCAATAAATCATTCCTTCTAAGCCGTTTATTGCGATTTATTATTGTCTAGGTCATCACCTGCGCCATCACATCCGGTACATCACAATAAGCAGACGCGATGGACGGCAAAGCGAGTGATCTGCTAGCTGGGATCCTTCCCGACTGGCCACAGTGGGCAGTCTCTCTGTTATTGGCCATGTCTGCAGCTCTAGCTGTCACCCTGGCCATAAACCATTTTTATACCTCCAATGACGAAAAAGAATCGCCAGAAGAACAGAAGCTGCTCAACAAGTCTCATAAAACACATGAATCATTGCTTGCAGAGTTCAACTCCTTTCGCTGGAGCTATTTATCAGTCTATCTTGTGATCATGCTTGCTGATTGGATGCAGGGCACGCACATGTACACTCTCTACCTATCATACAATGTGAATATCTCAGCATTGTTTCTTACTGGTTTCCTCAGCGGAGCTATATTTGCACCGTTCCTTGGGTCATTGGTCGATAAATTTGGACGTAAGAGGTCCTGCATTATCTATTGCGTCTTGGAAATCATCATTAATTGGTTGGAACATTACAGCCATTTTGGGACTTTGTTATTGGGGCGTGTATTAGGGGGAATTTCAACAAATTTACTATTCTCGGCGTTTGAAAGTTGGATGACAACAGAACATAGAAGGAAAGGATTTCCCGAGGAGTGGTTGGCCAGGACTTATTCTGATGTGAGATTTCGATATTTTGATTGATCTACTTTTCCTCTCATTTGCCTGTATGATGCATATTTTGAACTCAATATTCATCGTATCTTTTCTATTCCAGTGCTCCATTGCTAACGGTAGTACTGCAGTTCTTGCTGGGGTAGTTGCTCAAGTTCTTGAAGATTTGCTTGGACATATTGGACCATTCCAAGGTGCCATTGCTCTGACTTTCCTAGCAATGATTCTGGTTCTTAGGTGGGATGAAAACTACGGAGAGGAGTCGGAGGGCAGCCATGCGGAATCATCGTTGTACAGACAATTTGTAGATGGATGGAAGTTGGTGGCGAGTGACTCCAAAATATTTAGGATTGGACTTATTCAGGCTTTGAGTGAGGGAGGAACATATACATTCGTGTTCATGTGGGTGCCCACCCTTTTAGGAATGGATCCTCCAGGAGGTGTACCTACTGGTGCTGTATTCTCTTCTCTCATGATGGCTATTACTATTGGAGGAGTTTGCTTCCAACCTGTTGAACAATTCTTTGGAACACGAATTACATCAAAGGCTAAGGCGCCAGAAATCTCAGCCGTGTTTGCTTACATTATGGCCAGTATGAGCATGGCGGTGCCAGCCCTTTGTTTGTGCTGTGCACCAGCAGGTGTATGCTTTGAGAAGGTGTTGGCAAGCTTTTTACTCATAGAGTTTTGTGTTGGTTTGTCATCTCCTATTGCGGGTATGTTGCGGTCAAAATATGTTCCAGATGCCTATCAAGGTGCCATCATGAACATCTTCCGTTTGCCTTTGAATGCTGTGGTAGTATCAGGGACTTACGCGACCGATGTATTTGAACCTTACCAAGTGTTTGGAGTAGTGAGTGGCTTATTCTTCACAGCTGCTGTTATACAGATGACTTTGGCAATCGGAAAGACCAAAGAAGTGAAGAAAGATTAGAATATTTGTCCTATCTGTGCAAATTGAAAGCAACCATGGATTTCATCTTAATGGTGATATATAAATATATTAGCTATCTTTGAGCGTCACAATGTTGGATTATATACATATACTTTTGCGAAAAGAGCCAGTAAACAAACAATAAACACCTCTACGGAACAATTGTTGTTCCATTCCCAACATTTAATACTGACACTGGTGAGCAAGGCTGTCTTTCCCTCAAACCTACACGATACGTATTCAGTGTATCATCGATATTGGTGTAACACCCGACGAGATGTCGACGGCCATCTTGAGGCTTACCACCATCGGCAACAGTGAATCCATTGCGTCCATGAAGCATCCTTCTGTTGTTAAATATCAAGACTTCGCCAGGTTTCAGCTTTCGCTTCCAGGTGAACTCATCAGCATACAAAGCCAGATCTTTCTCACTTGGTACATCCAAGTCAACATTCAACAATCGCTCAAAATCAGCATATGCCTCGTAATACTCATCTACATCTTCAGGAGGTAAGCACAATGGTCCCTCAAATGGAGGACTCCAATGAACAGCTGTGATTTCACGATCAAATATGCTGCACCTATCCTCGGCCAGAGCAATGTGAGGTCTTCTGTACGTCATACATGCACCATCTCTCTGTTTCACAAATGTTGCGGGACATTTTGTAAGTGTTTCAAAGCTTTTCGGACGCAACTCTCTTAGTTGATATGCAGCCGCCATGGCATCAATCAGGGTACTCTCGCCACCGACGACATCCTTACCCATTGCCACACAATGCAATAATTGCATACCGGGCGTCGATTCATAGTAAGCCAAGTCTTGATGAGGACACAAGGCTGATGAAGTATATGCAACGTTGTTGGCATTTCTTTCTCCAGTGCGGACATGAAAGATGTCCCCGTAGAGCATTCCATGGGATATCGCACCACCAGACATTGCTTTTGCGAGTTTGGCTACAGGCATTGATTCATCTTCTATCATGTTTACATCATCACTGTTGTGATCTGAAAATGGAGATGGAGCATTTGAAACAATGACAGCTCCATCGCGAAATATAAAATGAAGGAGATTGAATAATCCATCGCGAAACTTATCTCCATCTTGTCCAATGACTGAGTTATAGTCAATATGAACCAGCCCATCATCTCTATGCTCTGGTGCGTCCTTTGCTGGATAAATTACATTGTTTTCTTTGTCAGCCGCAGCAGTATCATTCCACAAGGGTGGCCCATTCTTGCGTACTGCATGAATTGGTTGTACTTCACTTCTTTCTCTCCTTTCCAATCTCGATTTGTCATTATACTGAAATCTTTGTAACCATTCCACATCATAGATGGAGGTTGATTTGTCAGACCATGCAATGAATAAGTATGGTCTAGAACTTTCTGTTTCATCCACTTTTGCAGACACCCACGGTGAATGAGTACCATAGATTGCCAAAGGATGGCAACAATCGTTTACTGTCGGACCAGGAACATTGATTCTTTCTGTTGATAACTTTGAGCTTTCCTCCTTGTCAATGCCACAATATACAATTTTTGCATCATGAATAGTAGGCCGACCATTATAAATCCACTGAGCCGGCGTAGTAGTCCTCTGCCCGGAAGGAAGTACAACTCCCTGCGGATCATTTGACCAAAGCCAGGAGGCATGAAATTCGCTTTCATCATTAAAATTCAACGTAATTCGCGAACCATCATCTGCTATACCAACGATTAGAGAAGTATTATTTTGATCGGTATCATTACAAGTGAAGTTCTCTGAAAGAGTGGGTTGCAATGAGGAGAACGGTGAAAGACGACACATAAATCCTAAACGATGGGCTGATTTACGATAACATGATGGATGCCGATGGCTTGCCAATCGAACAGCAACCCTTGGCATCATGCGCCGTAGGAGGGGCTGAATTGCGGCTGACATGGCGCTAATATGCAGTGACCCTATAGTATGGTGGTGTAGCCTCTACTTTAGACGTGACAGCGAGATGATGTTATGTTGATGGAACTTTGTGATTACAGAGCATGGTATGTAGCTTCAATAGAGCATCGTCAGGTCTCCAATGACGGGATGGCCGCAACCGCGCGTTTCTTACACACAGTAGTGATGGTTGCTTGAGACCTACGGGCAAGTATGGCGGCGAGGCTACCCCTGATTTTTATTACGGCAGTGGGCAGAAGAGCTTGCGTATGAACTCGATGGTCGGACAGTAGCATCGACCTCTTTGCCTTTTAGGCGCACTTTTGCCGGATGCTACTGAAAGTCGCAATGATGGTGGAGTCCCATTAGAAGACTCTTTGGATCAAGCCAAGAGCCTGCCAACAGCTGGGTATTGCTGCTACCTGCTACTCCCAGAGCAAGCCAATAAGGATTCTCTCTCTCTCAATGCAATTGTGGACAGAAATGAGTGCATAGAGAAGTAGAAGACGACGAGTCCAAACTCGGTGCAAGACTGAGTGTCCAAGTTGTATTAGAAGTAAGCAAATAGTGGCAGCAGCTCTCAATTCCACTTTGTAGTGCTTCAATTCAAAATACAGTCGATATTTAATTGATGTTCTTTTGCACATAAAATATATAATGTAGCATGAAACGCGAATTGATAGGTGGTGAACCAAGCTTATGTCTTTTATACAAAGCTAATAGTTGTTTTGTAAAAATCGCAGTATCGTCTGCTCTCACTTCTTCTCACTTCAATGGCTCACCATCTTTTGTCGGATAAATTATATTACTGTCTGCCAATGGATTCGCATGTATTGTAACTCCCTTTATAAGAGGAGGATTGATCGGTCTGAACTTATTTCTTTTCTTAGTAGCAGCTTCACCCTCCACAGGAAGTCGTTCCATCTGATCTAACGTATCCCAACCATCCAAAACTCGACCAAAGACTGTATACACATTGTTAAGATGCGGTTGTCGTTCATATGTAATAAAGAATTGTGATCCATTAGTATTGATGCCTGTATTGGCCATGCTAACCTGTCCCCGAACATCGTGTTTGTTATCGGCATGGAACTCATCATTGAATTTACCTCCCCATATTGATTCCCCTCCCTTTCCTGTTCCAGTTGGGTCACCGCCTTGAATCATGAAGCCTTTCATGTTGCGATGAAAGGCAGTGCCATCGTAATAGCCACTGGCGCATAGGGCTAGAAAGTTGAAAGCTGTCCGGGGTGCTGTATCGCAAAATACCTCTATTTTGACATCACCGATGGTAGTATGAATGGTGACGGACATGGTAGGAAATGTAGCTCGTCGTAGACAACGGATGATGAATAATATGAACTGATGCAGGCGCGATGGTGTTGGAAATTATAGCTGGTGGTAAGTGGTAGTAACAACGGATGAATAAGAATGCAGAGGCTCGCAGATCGCAGAGCACACAAACCATAAAATGGAAAAGAAAATGGAAAAATTTGAAATGAAAATGGAAAATTTGAAATGAAAAGGAGCTCCTGATTGAATCTCATTATCATCATGCCCCCTGTATAAAAGAAAGACAGTTCTGGGATTGACAGTGTTAGTTTGACCGAAGCAGTTTCAGTCTGTACGAAGTTAGAACGGCGTCGCGGCTTTACTTATCTACTTGTCGGTCAGCACCAACCATGGTTGTCCTTGCGGCAGCAGCAATCACCGCGGGGGGAGTGGCCGCATACCACGGAGGAAAGAAGGCAGCTACAGAGTCGGCAAAGACCATAAAACACAAGATGAAACTATCGAAAGATGAGAAGGACCGCAAAGAGACGTTCGACTCCAGGAAGAAGGAGAGGAGTGAACGCTTTGCCAATATAAATCAGTACAGAACGAGTGTCAGCGAAAGTGTCAAGAGTAAATCAGCGATTCCTTCATTCAATTGGGGGAAAAATAAGGCAGCTAATGATGCCAAGGCAAGGCATAGTACGAGATCTGTCACAACGTCTGCAACTACTAGCGCTCATTCGGCAAAGTGGTGGGAGAAATAACAATATTAAGTGATGAAATATGAGTGAACAAATAGGTGGTGGTGTGATTTACGACTTGAGCATACAATGATTATTACAACTCAAACAATTTCAGTGCCCAAATAATATTTAATGAACTGTTAATGTACACGGGATCACTCCTTTCTTTCTCAATTAGAACCCTGCTTAGTAGAAGTGGCCGCTTTCACTCTCGTCTCAAATTCAGACGCACTTTTCAATACTTCGTCCCTCAACTCGGTATCCCAATCATTTACATCATTCGGGACCTCATCAATAAATCTCCTGGCCTCTTCCAAAGCTCGTGTGATCTTCCTTACCACAGGTTTCAGCAAGATACTCTGCGTTGATGAGTTCTCCAAGTAGAGCTTCATTTGAGTGGAAACGTTACCAAGTTCACTTTCAAGATTGTCATAGGCGTTGCCAAACATGCCTTTCACGACGATACCATTCATGAACGATTCCTTTCGTAAGACATCTGTTGAACCATCAGAAGATGCGTTTTTGCACTGATCAACAAATCTAGAAATAGGTCCCAGCAGAGAAGAAGTGGTATGTTCAATGAAATCATTGCATGCCGATCGAAGGCAATCTTCCAAATCACGCTTTGAATCCACAGAGGACTCCTGCACCGACACCCCCTCCCTAAGTAGAGTAACAAGGGCATTCTCTGTACTCATCGAGAACAAGCGACGGTTCCGGTTGGCAAGGAAGCGGCTAACAGCCTTGCCAGCCTCACTGAAGTCAAGTTGACGTTCCACTGACCGTAGTTGAATGTCGAAGGGAGACAGCTGCTCACGGAGAATCAATAAATGCTTGACAAGGAACAGATCAGCATGGATCTGTCCGCTTGCCCGAAGAATGTGAGAACTTCCATCTTTGAGACTTTTGGACCATGCTTGAACTGCCGACAAGGCAATATCTTCAAACACTCGTGGCTCCACGACACGGAAAATCTTGGATAGAATTCGCAACACACTGCGCATGGGAGGGAACCATGACTCGTAGACACGAAGCTGAGCTGCAACTGCATCATTTATTTCCGCTTCTTCCTTCTCAGCTTTCTTTGCTGCGGCTGCTCCCTCTTCGCCTTCGATGATAATGGCAGCCTTTGGTTTCTCACCAAGCAACTTGCCAGGGTAATTCAAGTCGGCAGATGTGGGCTTAAATCGTACCACTTCCTTGTGCAGTGAAGTATTTGCACAGAAAATCAGACGTTCCTGAGCATCCTGGATCACTCCCGACACTGCCCGCGCAGCAGCCAGTGTGGTTGACGTAGAGTTTGCAGCACTGCGCTCTTCCCGCAAGACGCTAACAACCTGACACAACACGTCAAGATCAAGCACTGACACGAGTCCCCTACGGATGGTGCGGTGTAATGCAGAGCAGAGGCTCCCCAGCATACTTTGAAACTCTGCATCACGGTAGGTAGCATCCTCAGATAGTATTTGCGATGCTATTGCAGTACCTGGTTGATGGGAGGAAGATGACCCAAGGCGTTTGAAAGCAGATGCATCATCTCCACCCTCATTTTCCTCTGCTTCTTTTTCATCATCACCATCGCTAGTGGCACCTTTCACTTTCTTTGTTGTTTGACGCCTCTTATCAGGATCACCAAAGAAATCTAAATACAACGCTGTCTCCACAGTACAAAGCCGGATGAGGAACACAGAAGCTAGTCTCGTCATTCCTACAAGACCATGACGTTCTTTTAAGATGTCCATGTGCGATCGTATCGTGGTTGTTAGCAAGGTCTCCCTAGCACCACAGTACGTGTTACGGCATAAGGTGAGGAAATCTTCGTAAGAAGATGCTGCCAGACTACCACTGCCCAAAGTTTCTACACGCTTCCTTGCAATGTTGATCAAAGCATTACTCCTTCGAGATATTCCATGAAATCGAGTGTACACCAACGAAGCCTCCAATTTGTCTGCAGCAATAGGAACCTTTGGTAACTTCAATGCATCCTGAATTTGACTACTCGTTTGTGAAATACGATCAGCAACACCAACACGCAACAATTCCAACGCTGCATCTTGCAATGCACATGCACGACGGTAATATTCAGCACTTCCCGAGGCAGTAGCTTGGAAGGGTTGCTGCGATGCCGTGCGCTCCCTCCCCCCTCGTCGATTGTTGGAGGAGCTTCCCCCACTTCCGGGCCTTCCAAAGACCTCGGCACCACCTCCATCCTCCCCAAAGAACTCAACTGCCTCATCAATCTCTTCTAATACTCTGACAAATTCCTCATCATTGTCCACATGCAATTTTGCAATACCCCTCACAACTACCCTCCCACCCTCTTTAAACAATACACCAACGAGTGGACCAATCCTATCCACAGCATCATAATGTTTCAATGGCTTACCAATCTCCTCAGCTCGTCTAGTCAAGACCTGCTCTTCATGCTGAAGTCGTTCCGCGGCAGCTGATAATTCTCCCGAATGACGCAATAAATCCGAATGACGCTCTGAAACATCGTTTGCAATATTGATAGATGCTCGAAGGGCTAGACGGAGAGATGCAGTGTGTTTGATTAGAGTCGATAGATTTTGAGTTGCATTGATTGTGTGTTGGAGAGTATTGTTTATCTTTTGATCGGTCACAGATGACATGGTGGAGTCATTACTGCTGCTGCTTGTGTATGTAGATGATTTGGGAGGGCACATGGCGGATGTGAGCGTGATTGGTTCATCAAAGTCTGATGATGAATCCTTCTGTTCTTCGGTATTTGCACTGGACCATGGCCCAGCGGTCAAGGCTGCAATGCGCCCCATTCTCTCACGCTGTGCTGCCGTCCTCGGCGCAAATGTTTCGTAGGATGGCGATGAATATGGTTGCCTAGTTGGAGTTGGAACAGCTGGATTTTTGTTGGAGGGTAAGGATCCAGAAGCACGTGTTGGGCTCATAGACGAGGTGCTATTCACGCCGCGGCTGCTTAAGCTCGACATTTTGGGAGGCGCTGATAATGGTTTGGAAGAACTCATTTTGTTGCACCAAAATTATATGTATCTGATGACGCCGAAACGATTATTCACCAATGACAAGTTTGCAGATTATTGAATCGAGAGTGTTCTTCCGCTGCCGATACTGCTAAGTACACAGCCCCTCTCTTATTCTGACAAGTATCTAACCGGCCAATCCTCCAATGAATTCAGTGTAGTGCTGGTAGGTGCTGGTGCTTGCCTATGACTGTGTTTTTTATGGTCTTTGGATTTTGGTGTCTTTGGTTATCCCCATTAATTAAGCTCCCAATTATTTAGTGACATTTTGCTCCCTTCCAACTTCCAACTCACGCACGAACTTGCAGAAGCCACCTCCATGGCCATTGATCCGTACTACTGGTCACCTAAAAGCACCATTTGAACTGCTTGCACCCCTAAAAAGCGTTTACCAGCTCGCTATAAATCATCTGTAGTAGCAGCACACCATCATGAATCTTGCAAGCTTTTCCGCAGCTCTCGCTGCCCTTACATGTGGAAGCATGACATCCTCGACACATGCCTTTGTCGCTCCTACCCGAAGCTACCAACAAACAACCAAATCCCAACAATTGCAACAGAAGCAAGTCCTCTTTGGAATCATGGATGAAGTCAACAGCGATGCATTTGACCTCTCCTCCCTCCTCCAAAATGATGACGATGAGCCATCCAACACTGAAATGGAACAGGCATATGAAATGTTCCTCGGACAACTCGTATTCTCCACCAACGATCCTCGTATTGACATTATGGAGAACTACGATCTCTGTGCTGATCCAAAGTGGATCTCTTGGTTAGAAAAGAAAATTGGCAATACAAGGGACGTTGAAGAGAAGATGGCACTGAAAGACTTGAGCGATATGATCATTGATGTCAAGAAGCGCGTGGAGCTTTCCCAGGCGAAAGAGGAACGTGAAGCTCAAGAGGCCGAAGAGGCGGAGAAGAATCGTATTGCTGCAGCTGAGGCAGAGATGGAGACGGGTCGTACTATGTCTGGTACGGATGTGTTGAGAAAGGCTGCCGCTGTGGATAATGCTGGTGTTGATAACATGGTGAAAGAGCAAGAGGGAGAGCAGAAGAAGAAGACGTTTTATGAAACGGATTTGACTCCTGAGATTCGAGCGAGTTACGAGGATATGTGCTCAAAGGTCTTGCCTCCCTACAGACCAGGTGATTCTGCTCAATCTGTCGTATTCAATTTCTATGATCAATTCGATGCACAATTCATCAAGGTGTTGAACGAGCGTGCTGAGAATGGCGACACAGGATCGCAGGAGGTTTTGGCTGCATTGGCCATGGAACAGCAGAAACGTGTCAATGCCGCAACAGAAGCCTTGAAAGAAGTACTCTCCAAGGGAGAACCAATGCGTATGGAAGGTGCAATTGTCAAACTTGCTAAGGAAGGACGTATCGATGAGCCATTTTTGCTGTTGCTCGAGGCGAATGCTGACCAGGCTATGGCAGCAGGAGCTACGGGCCCAGCAGAGTTGATGAAAAAATTACGCAAACGTGCAATGGCCGAAAAGGATAAGCAAAGTGCAACTAAAGAGATCAAGCTATTGCGACAGCTTCTGCGAGAAGACGACTCCAATACAAGAGAGCAACTGTTGACTGATGCATTTACACCAAAAGAGGCATTGATCGTGAGTTCATAATTGACAATCTTTATGATCATTGGTTTGACTTTCGTTTTGTGTATAATGCTGACTTGTACCTCTTTTCTCTAACGCGCAGGTTCCTGGTACCGCTGCTAATGCAGAGAGAGCCATTGAGGGTGATGCTCCCGAAGAAGAGAAGCCAATGCCTGATGTACCACCTCCTGACTTTATCAACTGCTGCAAAGCAGTATTGCTGAACTTTGGAAACTTGAACATCGATGATGAGCAAGGCGACTTGTCGGTTAAGATCAAGCAAATTGCTTCTGAGGCTGAGGTTGTTGCTACTAGAATTTATGGAAAGGGAATGTCTACAAGAGAGCAGCAGGTGAGTAGTATGCACACACATCTAATTTGTTGTAAGAGTTATGGTATGCTTCACCGATCTAATCATCTTTCTTCTTTAATCTTTCAGGATCGTGCATGGAAAGAACAAACAACATCAATCTTTGATCTTGAAACTCTTGAAATTGAAGCAGAAAGGAGAGGAGAAACAGCTCCATGGGCGAACCCTGACGCAGGAGATGAAATGTTCCCTGGCTTTGGAGCAGATGGAAAGATGCAAATTGGTGGATCATAAAATGCTCAAGAGTTTTGTGTATGGGTGAGGGAATGCAAATAGAGTCAGTAAACAATGAAAAAACAATGATAAGAAAGTTGCTGTAGGTGTAGATGTAGAGCTGTGTTGTTGGGTGACTGAATAACTTGAGACACGACAACATATGTGAATGTCCAACATGCAGGGTTTTGAGCACGATAGTAAAAGATGAATTTAACCTACTACTGAATACTTATCTTCGTCTTCATCACCTGAAAAAACCTCACTGCACTGATGAACGCGAGTCAGTCGCAAAGAAATCAATCATGAATCTTCTGCCGCGCCAGGATTCAAATTTTTTGAATCGTCTGTCTTTCCCTCAAAAATATTCGAAGAAGGTCTGTCCGATTTTCTACGTAGGAATTCGAAGCTGTCCCAAAAGTCGTTCAAAAATCGGTGAGGACAAAGTCAACAGCTGCGCAGCCGCCATCCACGCCAACTTCTACCGTGCACGGCAGCGGCAATGAAAAAATGACGCGCTATATCTTGTAGTTCATGGAACCGTTGTCAACATCGTTGGAATACTTAGCAATCAATCCCAACAGCAATAGACACCTTGGTGCTAATCGTCCTATTTTTATTATCATTCAATCCCCTCGATAAACAAAAGTTAGCGTCACCTTCGCAATACGTGCACATCATATGTGTCAGGTGCACTTAACTTGCATTGCAACAAATAAGTTCATGCACCCACGATTCCTTCAATAGAAACTAATATATCATGGCTCTTCAAGCTCGACGATTCCACGGCAAGCCATTGCCAATGCCAAATTATAACTTCTCTGACGTACCATGGTGCGCCAAGGACCTTTCCGGGTCTTCACTATTCGAGGTTACCGATAGACAACACTTTAACGACTCCATTGCTGAGCTGACACTGCTTTGCAATGAGGCATCACGCCGTAGTAAGAATAAGGTTTTGACGACCTCTAAGAAGTCCAGTACGAAGCCTTTGAGTATCGAGTACATTTTTGACCGTATTGACACCGATGATCCTCTCTGGGGGCTGATGGTCCGTACAGATACACCAACGTCCTTTAAGGGCCGACCGTCTAATGTGAAGGCGTCTCCTCACTGGAAGAGGGGTATGTTGCAGGGATTTATCACTGTGACTACTTTTACCAACTGGAAATCGTCTTTTCGCTTTGATTCACTGCATGAGATGGCGTTTGCAGGTGACAATGATGATCTTGAGGAGCAGATGAAGAATGGTCTGCGAAAATATGATGAGGATGGTAGCTTAGCAGAGGAGTTAGAAGCCACTGTAAAAGGAGGCAATCCTCACGTAGAAGGCGTAGTTTATCCCAAGATTGCTGAGGTTGCTTTGTTTGGAGGATTGGGATGCGGCAAGGTTAGTTTTGATGTGCTTATATTGATATTGCAAGGTTCTTTATCTATTCTCGTCTTGGTGAGTGCTAACAAGTCTTTTACTCTTTCATATCATTTTATCCCACAGCAACTCCTTCGACTTGTTGTTGAGCATTTAGAACGTCTCAAGTCATCAGCTCGTCAGAACTACGATTACATCGTTTTGCAAGCAACTGACAATTCCGTTCCTTTCTACGAGTCAATGGGCTTTACACGTGTGGGATGTGTTCAATCCAAAAATCCATGTCCTGATGAATACGTTTCAGGGCCCATAGAGGAATACATGACACAAAAGAACGGAGAGACTTGTCAACAAATCGCAAAGAAATTCGGTGTGGACGTCTGGGATGTCATCTTCCTGAACCAACCACTTTACGGCAGTGTACTTCAGCACCAGAGTTGGCTGAAAGAAGGCACTAGGATCTTTGTTCCCAAAAAGGTAGAGCAGCCCTCGGAGAACAAGTTTGCACCAAAGTGGTATGTCTCTAGAGAAAATGACACTCCACGAGGTATTGCGAAGAAGTTCAAAATAAACTTCGGTGAATTGCTCCAAGCAAATAAGAGGCGCTACCCCGAGTTGACGGGGAACTCTAGGCTCATGGAAGGCACACGCATTCAGATTGCCAACTTTCACATTGATGAAGCCGATATGACTGGCTACAGCCACTGGACTTTCCCTGACACTAATCCTGAGGACGAAGAGCCAAGCTACATGATGGCACTCAGGCTGAACCGGAAGAAGGGCAAAGAGGCATTGGAAAAGCCTGTAGCTGCTTCTCTATCTGTGCCGATGAACCCTTATTCTCCCGATGAAGCTGGTGTCAAAGAGCTGCTCTTGCAACCTAGTACCTCCCTCGCTCCAATATTCACCCAAACAAAGAAAGCTCAAGAGCCCCCAAAGAAGCCAAAGCGGCCTACCACTTCATTTGGTCACTTCTCGACTGAGCTTAGAAGCAATCTTCCGAGGGAGATGAAAGGAAAACAATTTGGCGAGATCAATACCTATATCGCAGAACAATGGAGGGCTTTGACAGACGAGGACAAAGTTCCTTACATTGAGAAATATGAAGAGTCAAAGGCCGCATACGCCGATGCGATGAAGAAGTATGAATTGGAGCTCGCTAATTTCAAGAGAGAGGCGCCCCAAGATATGACGGGTTTGCGTGGGCAAGATACTTCTTTACTTGAGAAGGTAGTGAAGTTGAAATCAAATTGTGGAATTTCTGGCGCATCGAAGTACGATTACTTTTATGTTTTGACGTTCATTCCCGATCTTCAATGGGTCCATTTGATCCCCATGGTCAAAGCTGGAGAATTCGACGATGAGCACCCTGAAATATGTGGGCGACCAATCTGGAAACTTGTTGGAGAAGACGCAGGGAAAGAAATTGATACCACTGCGGGTATGTGTGAGGTGGTTACTGCTCGCACGATGAATAATTCGGCTAATGCAGACGATGAACATTGGGATGTCTACGACAAAGGAGAAACTCCACCCGTCCTTGCTGCACTCGTTCCAAAAACACCTGCCAATGCGCCCGTGAAGCCAAAGAAGCCGGCCACCTCATTTGCACTCTTCTGCGCTGATGCTAGGTCGGACATGAGGGATCTGAGGAACAAAACCTTGACCGAATGCACTCAAATCCTGGCCAGCAAATGGAAGCATATGACTGCCGACGACAGAGCAAAATACAAGCAGCAGCAGATTGAATTAAATGCACAACACTTGAAGGAAATGGAAAGATACGAAAGAGACCTAGCCATCTTTCTTCGCGAAAACCCAGATGCTGTAATTGAGGAGAGGAAGAGAGGGCGGCCTAGGAAACATCCCCTCCCAAGCCCTGCGCCATCGTTACCACCGTCACCGGATAGTAGTGTTGATCAGCCTGGTAAACGGAAGAGGGGCAGACCTAGGAAGCATCCTCTCCCACCAGATGTGCCACTTCCTGAGAAGAAGAAAGCAAAGACTGAGAAATCGGCCAGCGCTGTCATTTCCAAGCCTACTCAAAATGATGTAGTCCTCAGCTTGATGGATGATTTCTACAAAGATATCATGTGGAGTCATTTCAGAATACTTGGAATTGCTCGCGTCAAGGAGGAAGAAGACGCAGCAATCGATAAGATATTGAAGACATTCAAACAACGTATTGGGCATGAGGGCAAATATCTCAAGCGTGATCAATCAACTGGCATTTGTACTGTTGTGCCCGAGAACGAAGCGCGTGCCAGTGAGTTGACTGTTTTCTTCATTTTCTATTGATTTCTGTTTTGGCAAATCTAACTCATTTCCATCTTAACCTCAACATTGCAGAAGTAAGGCACGACATCAGGCGCCGAGCAAACTCATCACAAAGTTGGGCCAACGTTCCTACCAACAAAGCTAGTAAGGATCGCTCGCCCAAGCCTTCAAAATCTCGGCAAAAAGCTAAACCAGAGAAGTCCAAGCCTCCTCCTCCAGCTTTCACCACCAAGACGAATTCGAATGACATTATCCTCAGCTTGCTTGATGAAAAGTACAAGGAAATTATGTGGGCACAGTACCGTAAATTGGGAAGGACGAATGGCTCATACGATAGGGAAAATGTTGTAGGAATGGACGTACTTTTTATACTGAAGAAAGGAATGGGCACAAGGGGTAGATTCTTCAAGAAATCGCCACACGGCTTCGACCTTATCGAGTGTTCTGAAGACCTTGCTCTGGAAAAGATCAAGAGTGACCTCAAAAGACGTATGAGCTCGAAACATCATTGGCTCGGCGAGGATGAAAAGGAGAAGGAGATGATTGCATTTGCTATTAATCGTTACCCTAGCCGAGGGTCCGGCGCCATCCCTCTTGAGGTAGCAGAAGCTGCTGTGCTACCTTCGCCCAAGAAGTCTTCCCCTAAGAAGATGAAGGCAAAGTCGTATGCTTCACCCTTCATGAGGCGTAACTATGGCGCAGACATTCCAGGTGAGCAAGCGGAGGGCTTTCCTGACGGTTGGTTGACTCGTCGAATCCCAAGAGCAAAAAAGACGGACAAGCGCCTTGACAGGTTCTGGTACTCTCCAATTCTTGGTTTAGCATTTAGAAATAGAGATGATGCTTACCAGTTTGCAACAGAAGTGGAGAGAGCTGGTGGAGACGAGTCCAAAGTTCTTGGTCCATCTATTTTATCATTAGACGATAACAACGACGAACCTGATCAGGAATCCAGCAATGAAAAGAAAGAGGGTCAAAATGTGACCAACCGTCCCCTCGCACCAATCTTCCTAAAAAACTACGGGAAGAAGAAGAAGAAAGCTGCCGAGTCGGCCGCCGTCGCCCCACCTGATGACAATGCCAGTGAAGAAATACCTCCTAGGCCTTCTAGATATCCCGATAGAAAGCGAAAATGCACTTCTTCCTTGGACCTTGCAGCTGTGTCTGATGGTGCAGATTCTGTATCGTCTGTTGAAGTGACTGATGAGCCCCAAAGAAAGAAATCCAGAACATGAGAGATGTTTCTGGTTATTTTTTACGTTAATAGAATAAATAGGTATGTAAGAACAGAAATGTATACAAAGAGCTATGACGCTTCATCATCAGCCGCCATTGGCTCATAGTTTGCTCCTTTCTGTGGGCATATGTCATGCAACAAGCTCAAGTCTACTCGTGTCTTTGTTTCTTCAGCAGATCCACCGGACCTTCGTCTTCGTCGAAATAAATGAGAAGAATTCGGTTCATCTTCATCCTCGAAGCAGACCCCAATAAATTTCCAACCGATGAAAACATCATCGTAGGTGTAAGTCTTCTCAGCATAAACCTCACCCTTGCTTAATGCAGAAGAGCCGCTCATCATGATTCTTATGCTTGTGAATTCCACAAGTCCCTTTCTAATATCCTTGTAGTTGTTAAGTTTTCCATCCCAGCCCTTATGCGGGCCACGCTCCTTCAGACGTCGCCGAACATCTTCCTTTAATAATGGGGAAGACTCATCAAGTATATGCCGCAAGAACCATGTTCTACAAAAGTAGGGATGGAATGATGGTGATAATTTCAGATCACAACTAATCTTTTGGTTTGTCGAATGTTGCTCCGAAGGCAGAGAATTTCTCCTTTCAGAAGTGTCATTATTTTCCGGTGACAGCTCGACAATTCCAGTTACTTGTGCGTCCCATATTTCGTTCTTTCCTGGAGGGCAATTGGCTCGGTTATTCACGATACGGAATTCTATCACGGGGTATGGGTTGAAGCTTTTATGACCATGTGAAGGCGGGAGTATACTTTGGCGAAATCTCTCATCATCTGGTTCTTCATCTTCCCCTATACTGAAGGACGAATCACTCTTATTGTACGCTGTGTCAGACAATCCCTTTCCATATTGAACACAAAGTGTCGAAGAGAATGTGACGGGTGCACTTCCAATGAACCTCAATAGCTTCGCATAAAATATACCCGAGCACATGGAGACAAAGCACATCCCCATTATTGCTTCTATTGAGCAAATGAACCTTACTGCATAGCAGCCGTCGTCATCTCCAGGTGGGGCTATCCGTCCATAGCCTACAGTTGTGAATGTAGTCCAACTTAATGCAAATGCAAACTCCAGGATATGTCGTCTAGTTATCACATCCTCCTCTAAAATGTCATCGTTAGCAATGCATTGTGGAGTAGAGTATCCATCCGCAGCAAGAAGAAACCCGACAAAGATCCAGACAAACAGCAGATATAACGCCAAGAACAAAACTAAGACCATCCAAAACGAGGCTGCATACACCCAAGATGCCAAGTCTTCCAAGGCCAGCGAACACAAGAGAAAGAAGGCATCTAATATGGAATTGCTCTCATCTGGTGGAGGTATGTGATATTGATCATTGCACTGGGAAGAAACGGATGCATCCTGCGCAACATGTCTCTGCAGATTGGCAACACGTTCTCGGCAATAGTTTCGGGACCGTTCTACAATATCAGCAGCTTTGCCCCTGTCTCCCTTTCGTTTGTCGGCCCTGCGTCGTCTTTTCATATTATTGCTATTACTATTGTCATGTGTTCGCCGCTGCCCCTCTCTATGATTATAATTGCTGTTTGCGGTGGATAGTGGCCCGTTGACATCCTTCTTTTTTGGCCTAGCCATAAATGAAACGTGACGGCTGTGATTAATGTCATGTTCATCGAATTTATCATCATCTGGTGTTGGAGGCGACTCGTCGCGTTTGTCGCTGCTGATTGGGACGTCTTGCGGCGGCGGCACCATTGTAGCTGCCACTATAGTTGTTGTAACTGTCTATTGCGTTGTAATGGTCCACTTCATTCCGTCATGCTTCATGCTCATTGCCTTTTCCCAACAGCAGCTAAGTAGCGTAGGAAATGCTCCTCGGAGTCCACAGTATTTTTGTCTTTTTCCCATTTCCCATGTCATGTTGGAGGTAAGTTACGTTGGAATTAGTATGTATTGGGTTACCTGCGTATGCGGCTTTGGGCTGGCTGGCTTTGGCGGAAGTTTGTGTTGCTTGTTGCCAGCGATATGTATCAGCGAACCAACGACATGGACGATAATAATGGGAGGGACAGCACAATCACCGCATCGGATGTAACGAAGAAGTGCTTCTTTTACGATGTCAAGCACAGCAACAACTCTGCTCGGGTACGTCTCTGGCTAAATTTACACGGCGGCCTGGATGATCACATCGAAACTTTAACTCTAACTCATGCCGACCTTGATGGTGGCGGCAAACTGGTGGAAGTCAATCCATTGAAGAAGGTTCCTGCATTTGTGACAGATAATGGGCTAAATCTATTTGAATCCTTTGTGATTCTATCTTATCTGGAAGATCGATTTGGTGACGGCCGCTTTATACTCGCAAACGCTGAAGATAGGGCTCTTGTGCAGCTCTTTGTCAGAATTCACGACATCTACATTTCTTCGCCAAATTGTACGCAGCCCAATTTCAGTCATACGCAAGGATGCATGTATCTCGATCCGTACCCAACAAAATATACACCAGAAAGAAGAACAATGCCCGATCCAATTGTACGCGCCTCCAAATTGAAAGAGATCTATGAAAGACTGTGTTGGCTGGAAGAAAATATTCAATCAGATTACATGGTTGGAGACAGTATAACACATGCTGATATAACTTGGTATCCGACTTGTATATTTATGGAGATCCTACTGCCATATGTCTTTGGATGGGCACCGATATTTCATGAAAAAGACCACTTTCCTCGCCTGACAAGATGGTTTGAGACATGCTCAAGCAATGAACACTTCGCCTCTGTTAGAGATGATATTTCTGGAGTGTTAACGAGTCAACAAAGAGACGGACGATTTGATAACGTTCGGAAAGTGGCACGAGAAAATCCGGATATAAAGTGGAAGTACATTTGATATAATAACTCCTGATCCTAATACTGACTACTTTATACCTAACACATATAGGTTACTTACACTCAAACATGTAAACATATATAACATCGAATATCCCATGTATATTTAAGCTCCAAGGAATATGTCACAATAGAGCAGCAGCTAATCGATATGGTCGCTGCTCTCTGAACTGGCTGAAAGTTGTGCTTTGGGTGGTGGCTGTTCATCGAAGTTGTACCCGAAACTATCATCTGTATTGGTGGATCGAAGCAACGCAATTTGTGTCTGACGTCTCCTCACATCGGCAGTAGTACTCGTGCGAGAAGTTGGCTTGCCACCCAAAATCTTAAGGCAGCAAAAGATACTCTTCCATGAGCACTCTTGCTTTCGACGTTGTCGCTCGTATTCTGCCGCATGGATAGGAAGAGATGCATCAAATCTGGGACTGCTACTGGATCGGAAGTGCTGCCAATGTTGAGCCGACATATTGCTATTGCTTAGTCTTCCAGGTGATGATGGTGACGTCCTGTCAGCTCGTGCTCCAGCTGTGTGCAGCTATCGACCACCTCGCTCAACGAACTACTCGCTCGGATGTTGGTTGCTTATGCTGCGTTCTGCGTTGTGCGTTCTGTGCTCTTGTTCTTCGCCACCGTGTTTGGTGCTGCTTTTCTTGTGTTCGAGGAAAAAGAGAACGCCCGTGGGACATTCGCCAGCTGGTTTCTGGCTCGTCACCAAAAATTTACAAACGCTTTCTCGTTCCCAGCGAGAGCAAAAAAAACGGTGGTTACATACATTGATGTGTTGTTGTTTTCGCCTCGAGAGGCCACCATTGTCAAACGAATCATGTCCTCCACCAACACAAAAAGAGGAACGATCATCCTCTTCGGTGACTCAATCACACAAATGTCCTTTTCCGCCGCAGATTGTGGATGGGGTGCTTGGATAGCGGATAGATATCAGCGTCGGGCTGATGTGTTGAATAGAGGATTCAGTGGCTACAACTCAGACTGGTTTCTCAAATTTGCCGCCACAGATGAAGGAAAAGCAGACCTCTTTGATCATGATAACGTGAAGATAGTCACTGTGTTCTTTGGAGCAAATGACGCATCAGATCTCGAATTAAATCCACGACATCACGTGCCACTGGAACGGTACAAATCCAACATGAAAGAGATAGCCTCTTTGGCTCGTGGCAACTTTGGAGAGGATGTCAATATTATTTTTATTGCACCTCCTCCGGTGTGTCACGATGCTAGGTTGAAATTCCAGAAGGACAAATACAAAGACAAAGCTACCGGAAAATTGGAAAGAACACTTGAGTTATCTGGACAGTACGCTAAAGCTTTGACGGACGTAGCCAAAGAATTGGAACTCCCTTGTTTGGATGTATGGACCAAGATGCAAGATTCTTCTTCCTCTACAAAACCTTGGCAAGAATACCTATCGGATGGCCTTCATCTAAGTGCTGCGGGGAATAAGTTTTTGGGCGAAGCACTTATCGATTTAATTGATGACTTGCTACCTGAGTTAGCAGTCACACCTTGCACATATACTGGCAACATAAACTCTTCGTCACGATCCTCAATTTCAATGAGAAGGATTGCTCCTTGGCACGATGAGATAGATCATTCAAATCCAGAGAAGTCATTCAGAAACTTGAGCCTGGAATAAACCTAAGCTCATTTTCCCCTACCTACGTAGGAATTGGTATCTGGTATCTGCAACATTTCAGAAGCCCCTCCGTTCTCACCCACACCGTGCTCTTAGAAACCCGTCAATAGAGCAGGCAACAACACCAATATATGGCAACGAGATATTGATACTCATGGACATGAGCTTGAACAAGAGATATTCTGTCTGGAGACAGTAGAGAAGACAGCTGCACTTTCAACATCATGTCAAAACAATCCTTTCAGAGTCAATCTTCTCATGAAGACTCAGATCCATCCATCTTTGCATGGCCTCAAACAACGCTTACTTGCGTCAGCCGAAGAAACACATTGCATGCCTCCAGCCCTAGCGTATTTTCAAAAATTGGAGGAGTGTCACTGAGATATTCACATGCAGCTAAAGGATACGTAATTGATGGGAGAAAGAAGACAGGCGAGGACGCAAAAAGTAAAGCCAGAAATACTATCCGATCGCATTATAGATGGGCTCCAAAAGACATATCACTACCGCCTAACAACATAGAGGTAGACGAAGATGCAAACAAAGCCACTCGGCCCGTCCAACAAGCTAGGAAAGAAGATAATACGAAGTGGAATCATACTCGAATAAAGAAGCTCCGCAAGTTTGCTGCAGAGAGACGGACGCAAATAATATCAACGCCAAATCTCACCGTCAAAGAGAGCACTAGTCCTGTGATCTCGTCACATGAGAATTCAGCTAATGAGCCAACAACCTTAGTGGAGTGTAGCGAAGAGAACGACGCGAGGGCATGGTTGGATATCGACATCGACAATGCATTAAGTGCAAACAAGCCAATAGCCGAGGACGAGACAATAGACGAGGAGGAAGATCATATTCCAATTCCAACAATATCGACATTCACTTCAAAATATAGCTATTCTGAAGAGTCTTCGACCTCATACATCCCACCGCCGCCACCATCATCATCATCACCGTCGCAAGAATCATTACCACAAATACAGCAGAGCTTTTCCGACGAGTCAAGCCTTACTGACAACTCTCCAACTTGTATCACTACTGATGTTTCTGACTACAAAAGACCAGATACCAAAGCCTTCGCCAGAATGGGCAAGATTAGCACAAAGGGTATCATCAACAAGAACGAACGAAAAAGAGGAAGAGTTACATGGTGGGATGATAGACATAACCAGCACAAGCCGTTTTTGCTGAAAACCGATGCGCCAATGGACGATGATTCTGCATCATTAGATCTGATGGGCAGATGCACCATAGGGCAACCATCAGACTCAGACAGTAATCGCAAGAAAGAAGCGTTCTCTTTTGACTTGAACGACAGTGATACCTTCGATACATCTTCATACGGCTGCAAGGCATCCAAATACTTCACTGGCGGATTCTGGATGGATAAAAATGAGAAGCTCAAGATGCAGGGCGGCAAAGTGCGCAAAAAGGTTGATGATGCAATAGTCAAAGTGAAGATGATGGCCGTCGATTTGTCCGCGTCTGTCGGCGAAGTTTCATGTGGCATGGATAAGAAGGAGATGTCTGAGTACACGCACTTCAACTCTTCAGGGATACACAGAGTCAACGCAGGGGAAGTGAAACGAGACAAAAGGAGAGTACACCAGGAGGTAATGCATGTTCCGATAACGGAAGTGATAATAAAAGGAACCGGGAGGAAGGTTTTCTCATGCTAATCATGTGAGAATCAATAGCTAGCAAATCTGTGGTAGTAGATCAATTGTATGAATTAGATATTGTTCATTGTTATATGTATGATTTTCTGAAATGCAAAACTCCTGGCTGCATTCAATGTGTACCAGTTTTGTAAACTCTTGGACAATGATAACTACGCCGATGGTGCAAATTGAATAAGCTCGACGCGAAACACGAGAGTTTCCCTTGGAGGAACAACGGGAGGATATCCAGCAACACCGTATGCGTAAGGAAATGGAATTGTTGCTTCTACCTCCTCACCTAGGCTCATTTTGGACACTGCAACGTTTAACCCTTCTATCACCTGCTGTCCCCCCAATCGAAAGTGAAACACTTGTCCACGTTTTCTACTGGAGTCAAATGGAGTAGGATTGTCGCTATTATACATTCCCTCTTCTGTATACGCTTCGTAGTGAATAGTGCACCTGTCTCCTTGTTGTGGGTAGTGTGTAATATCTCCAGCTTTGAGTGTCTTTAGCAAAATTCCTGGGGCAGAGTTGATGTCATCCAGTGACTTCTTCGATTCATCTGTCACTGCAGCCGCCTCCGCTGCCAACCCTGTTGATGAATCGTTTGATCGTAGTTGCGATAAGATGGAAAAGAAATTCATTGGGGTAGAGCTACACACTCGCGATATCTTGGTGGGCAAAGGTATGGTAGTGGTTGAATTTTGATCATTGTCAGAAGAGAAGATCTTGTTGCATGCACTCATCCGTTGATGAGGCGCGCCATAAATTTATCACAACCAATGCGAACTCTGCTGATGGTCTCATTAGACTTCGCTTCTCACTATTTTCTTCCGTCCATCCTACCTCTATTGTACCATAAAACAACAACAACAACAACAAAACAACCAACATTACAACATGCAGATCGATACTCTATTCTTCGAGAACTTTACTTTGCCTTTCAGAGCTGCTATAGGCCTGTTCCTCACCTCCATCACTTTGGCAGGGTTCTATACCTTTGAAAAGACACGAGAGCAACAAATCAAAAAGACGGAGCTGGCCAAGAAGCAAGGACGCGAGCCTACCATCTACATGCCTCGCAGTGTAGTTCTACTTTTTAACGTGCATTCCTTCAACTTTCTTATGCTTACCTTCGCCTTTGCAGGTAACATGGACCCACCCTGTCTACTTGCCACGGCATGGCTGTCGTTTGTTCCACAGCTCGTCGTTCCTCTGTTGATGAAGACCAAGTTTTTTAGCTTGATTACTTCTAAATATGCATTTGGGTTCCGCGGATGTGTAATTGCTCTTGGAATATGCGGTTCCCTGTACAATACACTTCAAGTAGAAACACAAAGCCCGAATCGTGAGTTGCGCTTCCTTTCCTTATGCTGCTTTGCATGTGCAGCCTGGGTCTCTTGCGGACTCGGCAGTCATCCAGGATGGGCATTACATCCCGAATATGGAGAGTTTTTAGAGGAGAAGAAGGTTTGCCTTTTGCTGATGCAAATATACTTTGTCGCAGGTTTCATCTTGCAATTTGCTGCCACATCCTTCGTCAAGGTAAACTGATCACTGATCACTAAGCAACCACCTTGTTGAACTGTGCGCAAAATAAAAGCTGTTTGGTAGATTGAAGTAAGATCTTCGTAATCTAAATCTAATTACATGATTATTTGACAATGAAGTATCATTACCAAGCAACTCATCGATCCAACCTTTCTTGGGAAGTGACATATGCTGCGAACTGACGTTATAGATACTGACACGTCAAACGTCCAAAGAAATTCAACCATGAAATGAAATCGACGATTTCAACATAGCACTCTCCTTACTCTTTCTACCACTAAAGAAGAACCATGCAAACACCGCCTCTGGCATCAAGCGGCACCTTCCTTTTAGCATGTGTGCTGATATCATTGTCAACACATGTGGAGGCATTCGTGTTGTCATCTCGAGCGCACCACTACTGCCACAATCACAACAGCTGCAGCAGCAGCAGCAGTTTGTCAAGCACAAAATCACCGCCAATTATTACCAATGAAGAGGTTTCTTGTTTGAACACCTATCCATCGATTCCTTCTGATCTAGAAGGATGTTTTACCGAGAGAGAGTGGGAACAGAGATGCTCACTTGCTGTCTCATATCGGGTCGCCTACCTGCATGATTGGCATGAGAATATTTTTAATCACATCACTCTCAAAGTAGATGGCAGTGATAGTGAGCCTGGAGGTCCGTATTTTCTGCTCAATGACTTTGGTGTAGGCTTCGATGAGATCACAGCATCCAACCTGCTAAAAGTTAATCTTGATGGAATGATCATTCAACAATCTATACCTGCAGATAGACGCGAAATCAATCCAGGGAAAGGAAGAGTGTTTAAACCAGGATACGTGTTGCACTCAGCTATTCATGAAGCACGCCATGATGTCCATGCTATTTGGCACGGTCATGATTTAGATGCATCTGCCCTGTCTCAAACAACGCTAGGAATTTTGCCGTTGTCGCAAGAGGCTAGTTATGTATTAAAAAAAGGATTGTCATTTCATCCGTTCGAAGGTAGTGCTAACGACGAATCCGAGCAGCCTCGGCTTGTGGCAAACCTTGGTCCAACAAATCAGTTTTTGTTATTGGAAGATCATGGACCCATTGTTGCATGCCCAACAATCGAAGAGGCATTTCATGGCATGTACTTTCTTACCAGAGCTTGCAAATATCAGATGAAGAGCTTTGCAGCGGTAGGCGGAGATTTAAGCAGAATCAACATTCCTGACGATGAATCCAAAGATGAGATTATGCGACGTATAGATAATTTTGACGAAGCACCGGCTGCAGCAAAATGTACAGCTAGCAATACAACCAATAGCCATAATAAGGATGATGTGGTAATGCACGATACGTCTGGGCTCATGTTTGCTTATGCAAGGAGAAGCGCAGAAAGAGTCTTTGGCAAGGATCAAATATATAGATAATAGCTTACCGATAGGCAAATAGGTGAACCTCACAGCTTTTCCAACGAAAATCCTTTGTAGTCTTGAGGAAAAAACTTCTTCATGTGCTCTGCCGAGAAGCCAATGCGCTCTGTTGCAGCTATCCAAGCGTCATATTGAACACTGTGTTTCACGCGAGAATCAGATGCAGCCCTTGGATCGAGGCCAGGGAATCGGTTTACTTCCAACAGCCATGGGTTTGTCTGGTCGTCCAGAATAAAATCGAAACCCAAAATCTTTGGTACACCGAAATAAGAAACGTTATCTGAAGTACATATGTCATCATCAATGGTTTGTTGCTTCGAAGAGTATCGGTTCATGACTAATTGAATCGACGTTCTGATATTCATCCACATTTCCTCATAGTCAACATTGTTTTCATTGAACTGATTTCGGAGGTAGAGAAAGTCTTCTTGTTTGCTCGATCGTCCGTCACCCCGACCTGAGTTGGTCATGTACTGATTATCAATGTCATTGCTTGTTTCATCGCTGTATAAAGCAGATGCAAACTTGACCAACCCTTCTGTCGAAAGGTAGACTTCTGAACCGAGCGTTTGCTTCCCTTTGGGCGTCAGTACAGCTCCCTCTGGAAAGTAGACGACATATACTCGCAACGAAAACTTGCACTCATTCAACAACATTGGTGGGTGAACAATTTGTTGGCAAAGCTTTGATTCTTCTTGTTCGTTTGCACTTTTGCTAGAATCATACATCGACAACACTTCAGTCGTAGTCGCAATGATATTTCCATGTGAACCATACCCAGCACGGTCTTTTAACATCCAAGTAAGTTTACCACTGTCAACTTTACTTGCCCACTCTCTTGCCAATGCATCTTTTTCACGTGGCAGCACGTATCCAAGAGGCCAAAAATTTTCGTATTCATTCAGGTTAGAGTGCAACCTGACTTTGTCATCCAACTTTATTAGACCCGCGTCGTCAAATGGTGAATTGTTTGCTTCTGCAAATGCTGCGTAGATATTGATGAACGAATCAAAAGGGTTGAAATCTGCTTTTTCTGTAACAAGATGATACACCCAGCTGTAAATGGGCGATACAGCAGCGTCTGATGCATATTGTAGTAACTGTAGCGCTTTAAGGTAACTTTCGTCATTCTTTCCTTTGCTTGGTGTTTTGAGTAACAGAGATGCTCCAAGCATGCCTGCAACATTTGGATTGAGGTTTACGTCATGATGTGTTGACTTTTCAAAGTCCTCAAGAGTTAGTATAGATGAATGAAGGTCACCCATTCTCATTGAACAAAGTGCTGCTCTTTCAATTGCCTCCGAATGGCAGAGACGCAACCAAGGAACATTGTCTGGAGTATCGTTGCATCGAGACGAAATTTCCTTTAAAACAACGATTGCATCGCGATATCTCATTAATCGTTGCAGTGATTTACTTTTTGCCAGTAAAACATCCGCTTCAGCTTTTGTAATTTGCTCTGATGCCTTGCACTTGTCAAAATATAACAGTGATTTATCATGTTGGACTAGAGCTTCCCTATCACGGCCTACACGCGCAAGCGTTGATGCATACAATGCATGAGCTGCTGGCATGGCCGCTAATGGCAATGGTATGTCATTGCCATTTACACATAGAATGGAATACCACAGTTTGCACGCCTCATCTGCAAAGGAAGGATCAATGTTTGCCTTGTTCGAAAGCTCCATGGCACTTTTTGTTGCTGACGCTACCGATGGTGATATAACCATCGCCATCACAGCTGACGAACACGCAGCAACTACGCAGCATAGCAAGAAGATTCTTGATGCTGCAGTGCACAGCATCATAATATTCTTTGGGTATCACCGCCGTCTGCTCCACTATTGTACAAGAGAGTTTGCTTCTCATCCAAGCAAATAGGCAAAGGAGAGTGCCCTAAAATATTGCGGGAATGCATTTTTTGGCGCGCGAAGCATTTTTCGGCCTTTTTCCTTTTTACTCCATGTTTTACCCATCACTTTCGCTTCTTCTTCATCGTTGCCTTCTTTTCTCTCCTGCCATCTGAGATCCTGGCAAAGATGAAGGCATTCCCGTTGCTTCTACTGGTGCTTCTGGTCTTTGTATCTCATTGCGTCTATGCACAGCTAGTCGAGAATGAAGATTCCAAGAGGGCTAGATTCGCTATGTCTGGCAAATTTAAATTATTGAATGAGAGCACGGGCCTCCAAACAGGCGAGGGCAATGAGGATAATGAAGCACTGCATCATTGCCAATCTTCACTCAAAACTGCCATTCAAAATGCTACACTCACACATGAAAAGTTGGAACGCATGGTAGAAGAGTTCAATACAGAGCTTGATAATCTAGAACGTAACCTCACGAAGAAGACTAAGCAAGCGCAATCGTCAGAAGATCGTGCTCGGGAGACTCGCAGAAAGCTCACCGAAGCAGAGAGTGAGCTGAGATACATGCATACGCAAGCTATGTCCACATACGTCAACGTTACTTTGATGCAAGAGGATGTTGCGAACA
This sequence comes from Skeletonema marinoi, assembly GCA_030544225.1. Taxonomy (NCBI): domain Eukaryota; phylum Bacillariophyta; class Thalassiosirophyceae; order Thalassiosirales; family Thalassiosiraceae; genus Skeletonema; species Skeletonema marinoi. Next base: position 2,037,021 of record CM060486.1, on the reverse strand, counting down.
GCGTTAGGAAACGAATTACCGGAACTTTGAGGTATGTGGAGAATCACTATCGCCGCAGATTGAGTCCTCGCATCCGTCGGGCTAAACAATCGTATCACGCAGAGATGCGCAGGCAGCAGCCCAACATCAAGTCATTGAAAAGAAAGATCACAAGCCTGATCAAGAAGGCGGAGAATCGTTGGACAAAATCTGCCCTCCGCCCCTTGGTTCAACGCACGACGAAAGCTGTTTCAAAGAAATTGTACGCGCGGATGGAACCAAGCCTCAAAGTCGCACAAGAAGCGGCCTACCTCAGTGCTGTTTCTGCAATCGAAGAGATCTCTCGTGCTGGAATAAACTACCTCGACGAGTTGGCAGAGAAACAAAAGGAGAGGGAACGTCGTGACCAAGAGCGCCAGCTTGGACGTCGCCGACGCGCAACCAAAGATCGACGAGACAAGCCGGTGGGGAGGAAGGACCGCAAAAAAGGAGACGAAGACGACTTTGATTTCATCCCATCTGTTCTCCAGAGGAAAGTGAAGGGTGCTCTCGAACATGCGTTGAGACATTCGAAATGGATCGCAAATCGGTGCTCAGAATTGTTTCCCCTGGCTTTATCTCTTTTAGTCACAAGAGGCCTTTTGCTTGGATCAATTCTGCTCTTTTTAGGCGTCCCTACCATTTTGATTTGGCTCATCTGTCTTGTCAAGTTGGTGCGCCTCGTCAAACGATTCTCTCAATTGCGTTGAAAAAGCGTGTCAAATATGATATAATTACTAGGTGCGCCTAATTTACGCCTCCTCAAGCACAATAAATTCCAAGTACCAACTCGTCTGCCGCCCCAAAAGTTTGCCTATTTCACTACAAGCCGCAGTCCTCTATTCAAACCCGAATCCAAGTACCAAGAGAGACATGTTGTTATTTCATCAATATTATGTGCAGATTAGAAACCGTGGAGAACAATAGCATCCGAATGACAGATCTCCTGATCCACAAGAAATTCCTTCACATTTGTCCTTTGATCTCCACTAAGCTGAATAACCTCACTATCGTCCTCATCCTTCTGAACGGCACCGTTACATGAAAAGTTCTTCTTAAATGCCTTACATATGCGCTTAATATCTAGGTCATCAGCAAGACCAGCAATAGTGGTAATACACTTCCTTCCATTACGCTGTTGTACACGAACGTGTACCTTTTCTCCCTGGGATGCACCAGGTTCATCTGCAGCGTCCTTGAACGCGTCTTTTGTGGCAGTTTGAGAGGAAAATTGCAAAAATTGTTAGCGTCATAATTTTGACACAATTGCAATTGATTGTGCCCGTGGTTTCAACCACTACATCTTACCGAAGTTATTGAAAGCTAAGTCCGCCATTGGTTTATTATAAATATATATTGAGCGGTCGGAATGCGGCAAGTAGATTGGTGTATGGGATTGGTTGGTGTGGTTGCTTTATGTTCATGGTGGCAGTCTGCTGGATGTATTTTGGGGGGAGGAAGAAAAAGGGAGAAGGAAAAGGACGGACAGACCAACGCAACAGAGGGTAGGAAGTAGGAAGAAGGAGGATACACGCCAGATTCTCTGTTGACAGCCATATCATATCTCATGCTGTGAATATGACAATCCACTGCTTCTAGTGACCCATTATGATTGGCCATGATAGTATAGAAGCATCTTTTTCACGGCTCAATCATTGTTTGCTCGTATCGGCGTTGCTACAACGTCGTAGATGACCTGATGAGGCACCTGAGACGGCCGCCAGCTCTACTCTCTAGCACCATATCGATCTCACGCTTTGAATATGACAATCCACTGCTTCTAGTGACCCATTATGATTGGCCATGATAGTATAGAAGCATCTTTTTCACGGCTCAAGCATTGTTTGCTCGTATCGGCGTTGCTACAACGTCGTAGATGACCTGATGAGGCACCTGATACGGCCGCCAGCTCTACTCTCTAGCACCATATCGATCTCACGCTTTGAATATGGCAATCCACTGCTTCTAGTGACCCATTATGATTGGCCATGATAGTATAGAAGCATCTTTTTCACTGCTCAAGCATTGTTTGCTCGTTTGGGCGTTGCTACAACGTCGTAGGTGACCTGATGAGGCACCTGAGACGGCCGCCAGCTCTACTCTCTAGCACCATATCGATCACACGCTTTGAATATGGCAATCAATTGCTTCTAGTGACCCATCATAGTTGGCCATGATAGTATAGAAGCATCTTTTTCACGGCTCAAGCATTGTTTGTTTGTCTCGGCGTTGCTACAATGCGTCGTAGGTGACCTGATGAGGCACCTGAGACGGCCGCCTGAGACTCAGTTGACAGCCATATCATTTCTCACGCTGTGAATATGACAATCCACTGCTTCTAGTGACCCATTATGATTGGCCATGATAGTATAGAAGCATCTTTTTCACGGCTCAAGCATTGTTTGCTCGTATCGGCGTTGCTACAATTCGTCGTAGGTGACCTGATGAGGCACCTGAGACGGCCGTCTGAGACTCAGTTGAAAGCCATATCATATCTCACGCTTTGAATATGACAATCCACTGCTTCTATGATTGGCCATGATAGTATAGAAGCATCTTTTTCACGGCTCAAGCATTGTTTGCTCGTTTGGGCGTTGCTACAATGCGTCGTAGGTGACCTGATGAGGCACCTGAGACGGCCACCTGAGACTCAGTTGACAGCCATATCGATCTCATGCTGTGAATATGACAATCCACTGCTTCTAGTGACCCATTATGATTGGCCATGATAGTATAGAAGCATCTTTTTCACGGCTCAAGCATTGTTTGCTCGTATCGGCGTTGCTACAACGTCGTAGGTGACCTGATGAGGCACCTGAGACGGCCGCCAGCTCTACTCTCTAGCACCATATCGATCTCACTCTTTGAATATGACAATCAACTGCTTCTAGTGACCCATTATGATTGGCCATGATAGTATAGAAGCATCTTTTTCACGGCTCAAGCATTGTTTGCTCGTATCGGCGTTGCTACAATTCGTCGTAGGTGACCTGATGAGGCACCTGAGACGGCCGTCTGAGACTCAGTTGACAGCCATATCATATCTCACGCTTTGAATATGACAATCCACTGCTTCTAGTGACCCATTATGATTGGCCATGATAGTATAGAAGCATCTTTTTCACGGCTCAAGCATTGTTTGCTCGTATCATCGTTGCTAGATACAATGCGTCGTAGGTGACCTGATGAGGCACCTGAGACGGCCGCCTGAGACTCAGTTGACAGCCATATCGATCTCATGCTGTGAATATGACAATCAACTGCTTCTAGTGACCCATTATGATTGGCCATGATAGTATAGAAGCATCTTTTTCACGGCTCAAGCATTGTTTGCTCGTATCGGTGTTGCTACAACGTCGTAGATGACCTGATGAGGCACCTGATACGGCCGCCAGCTCTACTCTCTAGCACCATATCGATCTCACGCTTTGAATATGACAATCCACTGCTTCTAGTGACCCATTATGATTGGCCATGATAGTATAGAAGCATCTTTTTCACGGCTCAAGCATTGTTTGCTCGTATCGGCGTTGCTACAATTCGTCGTAGGTGACCTGATGAGGCACCTGAGACGGCCGTCTGAGACTCAGTTGACAGCCATATCATATCTCACGCTTTGAATATGACAATCCACTGCTTCTAGTGACCCATTATGATTGGCCATGATAGTATAGAAGCATCTTTTTCACGGCTCAAGCATTGTTTGCTCGTATCGGCGTTGCTACAATGCGTCGTAGGTGACCTGATGAGGCACCTGAGACGGCCGCCTGAGACTCAGTTGACAGCCATATCGATCTCATGCTGTGAATATGACAATCAACTGCTTCTAGTGACCCATTATGATTGGCCATGATAGTATAGAAGCATCTTTTTCACGGCTCAAGCATTGTTTGCTCTTATCGGCGTCGCTACAACGTCGTAGGTGACCTGATGAGGCACCTGATACGGCCGTCTGAGACTCTGTTGACAGTCATATCGTCTCACGCTGTGAATATGGCCATCAACTGCTTCTAGTGCCTATCCTTCAACGCGCCAAAACTATGCATAGGGTTAACCCTATGCAGTCGGCTGCATAGAAACTTTAAACTGTTCGTTCTCTTCTAATATGCCGCCGATTGGACTGTGCAGTGGCTCATTTGAAAGCCACTTAGCTCCTTCTTCCATTGTTTGACAGTGACTTGTTCGTAATCAATTATTAGTATGTAATAGCCGCATGAAAGTATGCGTGTGAGTGTATAATTCTGACTTCACTTTCTCTTGTTCCCTAAAGAGCTTTACGTATGCCTATTGTGCTGCCCCTTAACTGGTTCTTTTATTAGTTAGCATAAAAAGAATTCGTGTTCACACTTATGATGTCTAAGGCTGTTGGAATTGTGCTTTGATTTCTCTGCGGTGCACCTCCACACAAGCTTCGTCGTCGCACAAGAACACCCCAACGCAAGCATCCCATCTGTTATTGCTATGTGCAACCCTTGCCATGCATGCAGAATGCCGGCATTCTTTGGTTGTTTGCTTTTTGCAAGCCATACAAGCACGTCGTTTGAGCTGATTGTTGGTCGTTCTCTGTATAGTTTTTACAGGCCAATGCTGTCCAAGATTTGCAACGTCCTGAGCAATAACTTGAGAATGACTTTCAAGTGAGACTTCTTGCCCAATCTCATTATCAGCGGCATCATTGGAGACAGAGGCGTTTGAGGCAGGAATGTACACCTTCGGTTCCTCCGATGTCTTTCGAGTAAACAGATCAACCGCCGTATTCAGGGCAAAGTCTTTGATAGACATGTTGGTCAAACCCGAAGACGGAGAAGCAGAATGTTTCGAAGCGAGGTAGGCATCTGTAACACACATTCCAACTACTGTGGTGTCGATTCTGAACCAAGGATTATTAGTTTTCCATAGACTCTCAAGTCCTAATTCGTTCTGTCGAATCTGGTTGTGTACATCGATTTTGTTAGAGTTGCTGAAGTACCTGCCGATACAATCTGGACGAACCACGTCACGTGTCTTGATGTTTCCGAACTGATCGGGCCATTTAGCTTTGTATGGCACTCCTGGTTTGGTACATCCAGCATCCCAAGTACCAAGAAATAAACAGACTGGCAGCCAAAGTGTTAGGCATGTCATTGAAAGTGTGTAACACGAGGAGGAAAGATAATTGTATGAGACTTACCTGGCTTCTTATAACTGTACTTGTACCCAACCATGAACAGTCTGAGCTTTTTGCACTCAACGACAAGATAGGATCCCGAAGGCCAATCTTTCATGACTTTCATGAGCTCTTCCTTTGGCGTACCACTATGATTTGTCTTGAGTGCTCCAAAATATTCGTGACCATGCTTCTCCTTCAGACTCAACGCTAACCGCCTTGATGTAAACCAAGAGTCGCCATAAAAGATCTGTCTTTTGCCATCCGCTTTTGCCTCTCGTCTATTTGAGTTCAAGGCCTCACCACAGTACGCCGTGGCCTCGGCAAGGCGCATACTACAACCAGCAGTTCCACCCAGCTCTTTCGAATAATTCTCTTCACGCATCGGAAGCTTGCCTCGTTGTATTTCAAGGTGCAATAACATACCTGGAAGGAAAGAAGAAGATGAGCGTATTCGGTATTGAAGGTGGACAATATAATAGATGATACATCACAGCAAAGTACTTACCAGTTCTGGAGCATGCAACATCTTTAAACTCTGTTCCGAGGGGTTTGGGTTTGCGCAAGATAAAAGAGAGGAATGGTAAGCCGCCCCATTTCGTAGTAGTAGGTGACCATGCGCTCATGGATTCATCAAACACCTTGCACATCGCAGCTGCAACTTTTCGAGTACGGACGTTGTTAAAGCCATTTATTAGAACCATGATAGGGTTCCATGGATCCGATTCATCATTGCCGTAGAAGGCAAATGGCATGACTTGCAGCAGCTGTTGAAATCTGTACTTCTTCATGATTTGAGTAAGATCAACGTTCGTATTTGGCAGCACCTCGCTAATAGGTTTCGCCTTGTCATATAAATTCTCTGCACCACCTTTCCCAACCTTTCCAGCATAAATAACAATACCCCAGAATGTCCACCACTCGTTTTCACCACACGTATTCACTTTCTTATTGTTTTCAGCATTCGATTTCTCAATTTGATCGTTGACCTTTTGCAGTTGCGCCCTCCAACCATTGCCTTCCTTGTCTTCGGGCCAAAGTTGCTCCAATAGTCTGGAATAGGGGTAATCGTAATCATCTGAGTCTCTGTCGGTATCATTGAAGTCTGCGAAACTGAAACCGATAAGACCAGATGGATCCGGATAATCCGTCGGATAGTTGTCAGGAGAGTGATCCTTGACTACCTCCCACTTCAGTGCCTCCGGTTTCTCTTTCGACAACCTCAAATCACGTTGATTCATTTCGCACGAGCTCCCATCATCCCATTCGACTCTGTAACGTTCTTTTTCTTTGATCACTTCGAGAATAGTCCCTTTCTTCTTAGCAAATGGTGCACGTATTCCGATCACTCTCCCCCCAAAAGTGTAAGCATTCTGTGTCTTCACATCCACTTGAAAGACCGTCCCAATCAGATCGTTCTTCTCCTTCAACATCTTCTCCTTCGCCTTTTCGTACTCTTCACGCTTCTGGGGTTGGTCGATGAAGTCCGACCGCTCCTCTCCCCCCTCACTGGCAAAAATACATTCGGGACCTCTGCCATTGTCATCTTCTTCCTCTTCTTCTTCGTCATCAAATCCCTCCCCCTCCTCTGGATTATAAACATCTCTCTGCGACATCGAATCATCGTCAAATAATCTCCGACGTTCAGTGGGGGGTTGGGGTCGTGGAGTGAGGAGCTTAGAGACCGAAGTCTTCAATGCAGAAGTCCAATCATTCCCACGCTTTGGTTGTCTCCTAGGTGGGGTGAAACACGAGTCCTCGTCGTCATCGCTGCCACTATCACTATCACTATCAGCATCGCTGTCACTATCAGCATCGCTGTCACTACTACTGTTTCCGTTGTTTGTGAAAGGTAATTTCGGAAGTTTCGACACAGTCTTACGCATAGCCTTCTTGAGAGTGTTGGCGGCCTTTGGGGAGGAGATCTTCCCTGGTACGGTTAATAAATATGCATCTTTGTTGATAACAAGTTGAGCAGACTTCAGGGTCATGACTGTTTTGCCGTCATTCCCGTCGAACTCAACTCTCCATACTTGCTTCCCGACAGCTTCTTGGACAATTCCACGCCGCCCATCATTTTTCTTCTCTTTGACATGCACACCTATTGCTATCTTAGCGGGGGCGGGGAGAGTAGTTTGTTCTGCCATGATGGAGAGGAATAACTTCGTCGGCTATGGCGACTGTAATCCCCATCGTTTTATGTCGTCGATGTTGTTGCATCGGTGCGCTTTTCGCCATTCCGAACATGACTGAATTCAGTGTTAGATCTTACTGCGGACATGCTACTACTAGATCTAAGTGTCATGGCGCCAGCCACTTTTTGCAGAGAATGTCGGATCAGATTTCTGATTGGGGATCCTTGACTCGACTGGGTCAATTTTTTCGCCAAAATCATATCGTCCTCCCAAGCCTCACAACATTATGTTTTCAATGCAGATGCCTATGGCATCATGTTCTGACCCCACAGAGCCAATTTGGAATGAATCTTGGGGCATTTGAGCAATGTCGAAGTCTATGCATATTCTGCATAGACATAAATTGCCTTAAAAAATGTACTCTACACGGATTTTTCAAGACCATGATGCACAAAGAGTATGAGTCAAAACTATGCATCCAGTTATCAAATGAAAGCTTATTGCCTATATTTTCATAATCATCGACAATGGGATTAAAAAACATAATATTGATTAAGTTATGGGGCTCCAAATTGTATGCAAATACCTGCATAGCTATGCAATATACGTCATAGTTAGAGGCTAGGCACTAGTGACCCATTATGATTGGCCATGATAGTATAGAAGCATCTTTTTCACGGCTCAAGTATTGTATGCTCTTTTGGGCGTCGCTACGATGTCGTAGGTGACCTGATGAGGCACCTGAGACGGCCGTCTGAGACTCTGTTGACAGTCATATCGTATCTCACGCTGTGAATATGGCCATCAACTGCTTCTAGTGACCCATAATAGTTGACCATGATAGTATAGAAGCATCTTTTGCACGGCTCAAGCATTGTATGCTCTTATCGGCGTCGCTACAACGTCGTAGGTGACCTGATGAGGCATCTGATTCGGCCGCCAGCTCTACTCTCTAGCACCAGATCGTACTAACGCTTTGAATATGGCAATCCACTTTTTCTAGTGACCCATTATAGTTGGCCATGATAGTATAGAAGCATCTTTTTCACGCCTCATTCAACTCTGCAGTTGTATCGTTTGGCTATGCAATCTACCTCAATTATACTTTTATAATACAATTTAATTCATATTCCAAAATATTTATGTACATTCTATGGGAAAAGTGACGCCCTAACCCTCACTCTCTCTCATTGTCAACTTCTCTTTCACGACCACGAGCTCTTTTGAATAAGGCCTTGGTCATTTCATCACCGGTGCTTTTCACCAATGATAGAAAATGTCCGTCTTCTTTCGACAACAAAGCACTTGGACTTCCAAACTCTATCATCTTTCCATCGCCTAGTACCAACACTTTATCGTAGTCAATGATTGTGTCTAGTCGGTGGGCAACGGAGATGATTGTAGCTTGAGAAAATCTCTCCCTGAGCGTCTTCTGAAGTAGCTGATCAGTCTTGGAGTCGACGTTTGCTGATGGTTCATCGAGGACAATGATGTTATTACGAAGCAAAACTGCCCGAGCCAAACAGAGTAACTGCCTCTGTCCAACACTAAAGTTACTACCTTCGCGTGCGACAGCCGCGTCTAGCTGCAGAGGTAACGCTTTAATCGCATCAATCATTTGTACCGATTTCAAAGCATCCCAAATTGTATCATCTTCATACTTGGTGAAAGGGTCTAGATTGTCACGAACAGTGTACCCACTAAATAAAACAGGATGTTGAGGTATAACTGCGACTGCTGTTCGTAGTCTATGCAAACCGAGACTACGAACATCAATTCCATCGACTTCAATGAAGCCTTTTTCCGCCTCGAGCAGTCTCAATAATGCTTGTACCAAAGACGACTTGCCCGACCCAGTCCTTCCAACAACTCCTAACCGTTCACCGGCTCCTACAGCGAAGGACAATCCATCAAGACAGACTGGCAGGGATGATCTATATCTCACAGTCAAATCCCGAACAATGATGGAAGGGCTTACAGGCCAATTTTCGTCAATTTCTTTGTCATGATCAAGCTTGAAAGGAGCTTCTGACGGCAGCTCTTGAAATTCGTGGAGTCGTTCAACGCTAACCATTTGATTAGTGACCTCCTGCAAATTCGAGTGAAGAAAAGTGTGAGACCCAAGATCAGTGTAACATTAACTTTGCTGTGTATGCTTCAAGATTCTTACCGCACTCTGTCGTACAATCCAAGGAAAGTTTGTTGTAGATATCTGTATCAGAAGCGTTAACGCAAGCCCAAGAACAGACGGCTGAATATCCAGCCAGCCTTTGTCGTGGAAGAGAACCGCTGAAAAGGAGGCCACCGACGTAAAAACGAAAGAGATAATGTCCAAATTAAATGCAAACCACCGCGAGCACACTGTAAATGCGAACGCTGCCTTTGTGTGCGCAGTTTGGATGTCCTCAAACTTGTTGAAGAAATAATTCATCTTCCCATTACATCTGATTGTTCGAACCCCTTTCAGGGACTCACTCATCATTGCGAAGATAGGCGATCGTGCCATACCCTCAATCCTCTTCACCTCACGAGTTGTTTTGACAAATATCCTTCGAAGTTTGATAAAATAGCACATCAACGGCAACAAGGCAATGAGTGTAAAGGGAAGTGAAATTACTGCTGTCACAATGGATCCCACGACAACAAACAGTCCAACTGAAAAGTCGTAGATGGTAAGAGGCAGCGTCTCGTCACAGATCCCTACATCTGCACTGAAGCGATTGAGAATCCGACCAACCGGATTCGTGTCGAAGAACTCTATGTTTGCACTGAGCACAGAAGATAGCATAAGATTGTGTAGATGTTTGGAAGCCTTGATCAAGGAATAGAATGTAAAATAAGCTCGCATTACCGAGAACAACACCACGCCACTAGTCAACCACAACACAGTATTGATGTATGAAGCTTGTTTGTCAGCGGAAGCTCCGGACCAATTTCCAATGATCACAATCACAAGCAATTGCCCGGTTTGCGTTACCGCAAATAATGCCAATAGCACAAACGCAGTTGACACGCCTAGAGCATTCACGTAGGCTATCCAAGTCTTCATTTTTATCACACCTGTTGCTCTCTTCTCTTTCTGCACATTTTGTTCAGCTGCTACGTCTGTCGACTCTGCTTTATCCGCATTTGTTTTAGTGGGCAAAACATTGATTTCTCTGTCTGTATTGTCATCGGGTTTGTAAGAAATACCTTGTCCCGCCCCTGCCTGCGTTGTATGCAACAGCTTTCCGTGAGAATGTGCGACACAATCAGAATACGAACCCATTCTTACGACTGCTCCTTTATCTACAAAAATACAACAGTCAGCATCGTCGCAAAACTGCAATTGATGGGTGGCTAATACCACACACCGCCCACGCTTTGTTGCAAGCTTTTGAATCGCGGAGTAAAACAGGCCCCGAGCAACTTTACTATCCACGGCTGAAAGACAATCGTCGAGTAGAAGTATGTCTGAATCACAGTACAACGCGCGAGCTAACCCTATACGGGCTCGTTGGCCGCCACTGCACTGAACACCTCTATCGCCCAAAACCTGCGAATCGCCGTGGCAAAAATCATCATTAAGTCCACATGCTTCAAAAACTTCATCATACCACGTTTGATCGAAGTCACTTCCCATTATGATATTCTCACGAACTGTAGCATCCATTATCCAGCTATCTTGCACTGCATACGAAAGAGATTTGTACCTTCTTTCGATCTTGCCCTCTGACACAGGCAATTCTCCTGCAAGAGCAGCAAGTAAAGCGCTCTTGCCGGAACCTACGATTCCAACGAGACAGTAAAGCTTTCCTGTTTCGAGTGAGAGCGATATATCCGAAAGTGCGACTGTGCTAGAAGTGTCCTTCCCTGGAGCTCGATCCCAATAACAAGAAACGTGTAATAATGACAACACTTCGCGAGTATTGCTACTTTGCTCAGCATCTATCTCCTTCACTTCTTGATCACAATGTTCTGACAACTTTAGCAAAGCTTGAATACGTCTACAACTTATGTAACATTCTGACAGACCAGTTACCGCATTGGGTAGATGCTTGGAAAGAATATATTGTAACGTGTTGAAGAGAGTAATAGCAGTGAAGACGGTCTTGGGCGATAAAACCCGTCCAGTCGCCAAAATGTCAATTGTAAAAGTGATCACTGACACTAGCAAAGACGTGAAGTAAAACAAAGCCTCATTGAAAGCCCGATAGATGCTGGCTCTGTACAATACATTTACTTCTTGCTCTCTTTGATGTGCAATCTTCTCTCTAAAACTATCTTCCCAGCCATTAAACTTCATCACTCTGTTGCCAAAAACTGTCTGCGATACCAACCCCACGCGAGAATCTGTCAATGCAGCCACTCTAGACCGGTATTGCGCAAACTTTCTACCAGCATAGATTTGTATTGGCAGTAATAGAATCATAAGAGAGAATCCGACTGCAAATGCTGGTCCAGTGACAATTATTCCTACAATCAAGATCAATACGGAAGCGATTGGACCGGCAATAATGAATACAGCCCAAACTGACGTGAGCTGAATCCGTTCTACGTCATTTGACGCCAAGTTTGTGATGTGACCATTGCTAACATCAACACCTATCGATGGTAGGCGAAGAGTCTTATGATAGATTGTAGCAATTAGTCCTACTTTCAGCTGAAGGCCTTTGCAATACGAATGGTAGAAGCAGTGCTGTTTTGATGGAAATGCGATCAAGCCACAGACAGTAAGTAACCCTGCATATATATAAGCCATCTTGGCATCTACAACTTCCTCACTCATTGAAGCAACATCACTGTCATACCTTCCAAACTCTTCCATCAACAATCCTAACGCGTAAGCCTGTCCAATCCTTGCAAGAAAGTTGATGAAGGCAAGCAGCTGCGCTTTCCATGTAGATGTAATAAAATCAGCCAATAGCGCTCGTCCAAGATTCATCCGCCCCGATTTTACTTCCTCTGCCCAAACCTTCTCAATTTTCAACCTGTTGTGACGCGGCGATTCGAGTATACCGAGTTCTGGAAGATCATCCTCTTTCAGTGGTCGCTGTGAACCTAGTTTTAAGGTTGGATAGGCAGAGTGAAAGAAGAATCTGGAGATGACGCCGGCGGTCCGCTGGTTAGCAGCACCCATCGCGGAGCGCCCATCGTTCTCAGTGAAGCTCTCCATCAATTCTGAGATGCAATGTTGCAAAAAAAAAATGAGGAATTGAAAAAATGAGCACGGTATCTACATAAAGGCCAGTAGGGTAGTGGTATGTAGGACATGCAAATGTTACAGATGCATGTTACGTGTGTTACGTTGGGCTCTTCCTCACAATTTCACAACACAAAACAAAACAGAGATGATGACGTTTCACCACAAGCCAATTTCTCTTCTAGTGTTTGGTCTATTATTCGGCTGCATAACTCTAGCCGCTGCATTCAATATTGGCGGCAGTAGGAGTGTAGCGGTAAACCCAATAGATTTTTCGCGTCGAGATGTTCTGTCAAAATCTATTGCTTCTGCAGTTTTAATATCCCTACCCACAAAAGCAGTATCGATTGAATCAACAACATTTTTGTCGGGTATTGCAAGTCTGCAGACAGGATTGTCTAACGAAAACATCGAGTCTGGAGCTGCGTTGTACGTAACATGTCGACCAAATAGACCTGATAATGTACCCAAAGCTATTCTGGATGGATCAAGAGGGAAGCCGCCACCAGTTTTAGCGGCTAGGTTTGAGAATCCCCAATTCCCCTTTGAATTTACTTTAACAACAGATAATTTGACTCCAGAGGGTGCTTCTGCAGTTGAGGGAAGTGATAATATATGGTGGAGTGGAGAAGATCTGGTAGTGAGCGCCAGATTGGATTCCGATGGCGTTGCTGCAACACGAGATCCAAATGATTTGGTCGGGAGGGGATTTTATTCTTCAAAAACGCAAGATGCTGCAATGATTGAATTGCAAGGCCGTGGAATGTTTGGTAAAGCCGTTACTTCGAAAAAGTAAATAGAAGTAAGTGTAATTATTACTTACAGAAAAGAAGTAATGATCGATGATTGTTGTGTCGTATGTGTTCTTTAACCATCCCCCCTCATCTTTCCTGTAATTATATCATGTAATTCAGCGTTGCAACCAGTGAACAGTACAGGCGTAAAACACTATCAACTATCGGATAGAGCAATAAATAACTCGACCATCTCCTTCAAACCAGTCAACATTTGGATTCTTCCTTACTATCTCAAGATCAGCCGCAGAGAGTGAAACTGCTACACTTGAATTAAACTCTCCAAAATCATGATGTACATTTTTCGCCACAGCAAGAATTGATTCTCTCCCATCGTTATTTCTATACTTCAACACTGCACGGACTTTTGCTGGTTCATTGGGTGACGCCGCTACTTCTGACACTGTCAGCGGCTGGGTGACGCCGGCCGATGGAATCTTCACCTGCGTCGGCAGATCGCTGGGAATGTCGGGGTTCATGGTTGCTTATTATATAATGTTTCTGCAGAGAGAATGATACGGGCAGGAGAGTAGATTATGGTCGTTTGTTCTTTGTTCGGGCGGTGTCGAAGTCGATTTTTTGTGTAAAAGGTTACGGGAGGTACAGGTTACAGGTTACACTCTAGGTTACAGCGTTTACAACATTTGTCACTTGGAAGACAGCACTTACTCCCATCCAAAACTATCATGCTGCCTATTCTCCAGTAGCAGTAGGCTGGTCAAGAGTATTGCATCGACGTGGTGCTCCAGATCCATATAAACCAGGGTAAGTATATGCCAAGCTTGGAAGTACGGGTTGGAAGTCTAACAGAGGCTAACAAATGTAATTTGATTGTCATACTTACACCCATCGAGAAGTAGCTGATGAGAGCAATGCGATAACATCTTCAAAAGCGACTACACGGTGGAGAGAAACAAAACATATAACAACACTACTTAATTTACTATGAAGTTTGTGTGGTGACACAAAATACGAATTCAATGGTTATTGCTCAGATAATCGTCGCCAATGTCGCTTGATATACTCATATTCATGTCGCTCACTCCTGTCGCGCTCATCATCAATGACCGTCCCGACAAAGGAAAGGCTGCGTTGTTTGTAGCGACTTCGCCAACAAGCTGAGAAAATTCGTTGTCCCCTTTACTGCCTTCCTCATCAATCGTCAAACTAGACAATTTCTCATCTGGCTCTCTTTCAGATTTTTGACCAACAACAGTTGGCATCCCCTGTTCATAATCATCTACCACAGACTTCTTAATTGGAAATCCCATCTTCCTAGAAGTGGAACGATCTGATTCTTGCGTAACATCACTAAGATTTCTTTCCGAATCCTGGAGGTAAGTTACGAGATTCCGGAAGCTCTCGTTGTCCAAAGACATGACAGAGTGAGCAGCGAAACTCACGCGGCTTTGTTCTTGCACTCCCGCTCCCGTGCTTGGATCGTTGGGAGCAAAAGGTCTGCGCATTGGAAAAGCTGGCTTCTTCCTGAGACTACTTTTGAGACTGCCCTTGAGACTATCTGATGGAGGCTTTTCATCGTCATTAATCGTGAGAATTGACATGTTCATCAAAGACATATCCGCTGATAGCTCACGCTTGGGCAAGTCAAAGTCATTGTCGGCATCGAAATCAACACTATCCTCCTCAAACACCAAATCTTCAAACGCATATTTTGAATCAATCTCAATCAACCCCACTGACTTGCGCTGAAGAAGCTCGTCGACCTCCATGTTCAACTGCTCCATTAAGGCCTTGCCTTCATCAGAGGACATCTCGAAGTCCTCGGAGCACACGTTACGAAGAGAAAACACGGATCCAGTAGAGATAAACTTTTTGATAAGATTTGGCTTTGGAAGCCCATGATCAAGTTTGTAATTGAGTGGTTCCAATGAATCCAAAACTGCT